>VZRR01011229.1:0-94106 GCA_013398015.1 Oreocharis arfaki | reverse complement strand
AGCCAACAATGTGCACTCATAGCCCAGAAATCCAGCTGTATCCTGGGCCGTATAAAAAGAACCATGGCCAGCAGGTTAAGGGAGGTGATTCTCCCCCTCTGCTCTGCCCTTCTGAGACCTCGCCTGGAGTATTGCATCCAGCTGAGGAGCCCCCAGCACAGTACAGACTCAGATCTATTGAAATGGGTCCACAGAAGGGCCATTGAAGTGATGCGAGGGCAGGAACACCTTTGCTGTGAAGACAGACTGAGGCAGTAGGGGTTGTTCACCCTGCAGAAGAGAAGGCTCCAGAGAAACATTATTGTAGCCATTCAGTACTTAAAGGGGGCTTACAAGTAAAATGGAGTGAGATGTTTCACCAGGGCATGTAGTTGCAGGACAAGGGGCAGTGGTTTTAAACAGAAGGTTTATGGATTCAGACTGGATTTAAGGAAGAAATTCTTGATGAGAATGGTTAGACACTGGAGCAGGTTGCCCAGAGAGGTTGTGGATGGCTTATCATTGGAAATGTTCAAAAGATTGGATGGGGCGTTGATCAACATGATCTAGTGATCAGTATGTCCCAGCCCATGGCAGGGAAATTGGACTAGATGGTTTTCAAAGGCCCCTTCCAAACCAAACCATTCTATGATTCTATGAATACTAGTTGTTGGTTGGGTTTTCTTTTCTCTTTCATGTTCTTTGGAAAACGCATACAGGCTTTTGGTTATCATTGCATATTTGGTAGGGACTGTTGCTGACCTGTTGGGGTGGTGTGCAGTACTATGTATGAATTCAGAATTTAGTTCATGTGTGATTGTTTTGTACTTTGCTTGCCATGTGCTTCTCTGTACATTAGTAACCTGAATTTTCTTTAAAGCAGCTTTAGTGGGTACGTAAAGAGATTGCTTGTGTGGGTCCAAGTGCAGAATCAGGGTCATGATTTAAATTACTGAGGTCTTGATAGTTCTGTTCCAACACATACACGGTGTCCCTGCACACATTCACAAGACAGAGTTTCTGAAATAACTAAGAAAGATCTGTTTGGAATTTTATATTGTGTTTTACTAAAATCTGTGTGGCGAAACAATTCTAAGTCTTTCCTGACGCGTGGTACTTAGAGGTTGTCTGTTTTGGAAGTATTAAAATGCTGACGGTACAGTATTTTCTGTGGTGTACACAAGAAGGACAGGGCAGTAATCTTTCATTTCTGTTTCAAGACAATAAAAATGGCAGACAGTTTTATTTTTTTTTTACTAGGGGTATGGTTTACACATAAGAAAACATTGGAACCTGTGGGATTGATTAACTTATGGTCAAAACTAGTGGGTAGCTGAGTGTCCAGGTTTGTTATTCCATAATAATACTAAAAAACTTGAGTTCTGCCATTTATGAGAGTAGGCCGGTGCATCTTTTGGCTTGCAGAAGTGTTCAAGTTTGGACTGAAGACCACTAGTTATAATGAGAAATAATTTCTTACAGATAATTTGTCTGTATTGACATGTTATTTCTCTTGCACCAGATTCTCTTCTCGCCTGCAGAGTACAAGTTGTTAAAAAGTAGTATTCTGAGTTCTGGGTCTGTCAGTTCTGTGCTAGAAGTGTAGGTGGTAATGTGCTGGTTGATACCTTCATTAGGATGACATGTCAAATTGTGTTTGTTAGAGCAGCAGAACAAATATTTCCTAGAATACTGATTAGGTGAAGTTTTCTGCGGCATATTGAACACTATTTCTGATTGTTTCACAAAAAATGTTCATTTTTGAACATAGATTTTTGAAATTTTTTGTGCAGACTCTTTAGTAGGATGGTATTGACTTCAGAAATGAATAAAAAGTGTGGAGTTAAAGTAAAGCTGTACTGTTGAATGCTATTACTCCATATTTTTATTTTTCTTCACTGAATTATTGGCAGTTGTCAGCTGCACAGGGTTATTAATTATGTATATTCTGCTGTTACGTTAATTGGTTCTTTGGTTCTTACTCATATGGCAGTGCCTTTATTGTATTATTTCTGCTCCTGATAATACAATCCTAGTCAATTAGAATGATGGTATTTGTATAATTTTTTCCTTTGAATGCATTCTTAATTTCGCCTTTAGAATGATAGGCCAGTGATAATTGATATCATTACTTGTTAACATTAAAGTTTAGAAATCAGGGCACACTGATCAGATTTAAATGTATTTTTTCCTCTCTGCAAAGAGGAGCTGGATTTTTAGTAGGGTTCACTCTGAATTCTCATGGCAGTTTTTATTCGGTTTTGTTTCTTTTCTCCACTTCCCTTCCCCTAATATTATGTTCTCTGTATGTGTTTTGGTACTCTGCGCAAACCTGTTTTAAAGGCAGATCAAGCTAAGTGCTTCATAGCTTTCTTGTTTTGGAAAGCTATTCAGGGTATCCTTAAAATACATATAATGAAAAAGATAAAAGTCCTATGTTGCCAAGCAAGAAGAGTTTTTTATAGCTTTCAGACAGCATTGCTTAATATAATGATGCGTGGGAATGCAACTAGTGGAGTTATGTACCTAAAATTCTTGACAGAGCTGTCAGTTCTGTATCTTGAGTGCCTGTTTGAAGCCATATGGGAAAAACTCTGAAAGTGATTTTCTCAGAAACTAGCCTTCTTGCTAATGGGTGTATATGTAATGTTAATATGCTAAATTCCCTCTGCTAAATGCTGGCACATCTACAGAAATACTCTGGAACACATGCATCCTGCGGTGGTTATGACAAAAAAAAAGAAGAGAATTGGTGTGCTCACCGTGTGTACGTCATAGCACAATTTTTTTTTTCTGATGTCAGAAGAATGCAAAATAAGGAGGAATACAGCTCAAACTATAAGAAAGAATTTTACAGTTTCTTGTTAGTTTCTGATCAACTGATTGTTTTTAAAGTGACAAACTGAGGTCGCAAGCACAGTGTTGTGCCTATGGGCATTGTCACAGTGAATGGTGAACCAGCTTGCGTTATGTGGTGCCAATACACTCACAGAGGCAAAGAGACTGCCAATGATGAAATACAAAGTAAACCCACAGTTTTGTACCTAATGAAATTATGTTAATCACTAGCTACAGCACAACTGAGTCATAGTCTTTCACTCAGCCAGCTTTGTTAGTAGGAATTTCAGTTATTTACAATTTTTAGGTACTACTTCTTGAGGGTTTTTTCATGAGTTGCTTCCTATCCTTGCCCTCGTCTGTCTTCTACCAAGAAAGTGTAAATTATGAAGGTTGGAAGAAGGTACATTTTGAGAATGTTTAGAAAGATCTGTAAATTTTGTTCTGTTCCTACATGCAAAAATAGCATTTTTAAAGGTTATAAAAGAGTACTGTGCTTATCTTCTGTATCTTCCTGTGTAATACAAACCATAATTTTTCCTCCATATGTAAGAGAGCTTCTGGAACAGGGGTCTGCTTGTGATTTCAGGGCTTGAAATGACAGGTAATTTCTGGAGTCTTTTTTATGGTTACTAAAAATGTCTGCCTTATCTCTAATTAAAAGCTGTCCAACTTAATCTTTCCTCCGTTAGATCTTGTTATATATTCTGCTAGATAAAAATGCCAGTCAGCCATGGGTTAATAAAAGTGGTCATAGACTGGTGTGCATTTTTACTGCAACTCTGTGCCCACAAATTTGCCATAGACAGATCACAACGGCACATTTACCTCTTGCGCAAAGTGAACCCCTAAATGCTAGGGTTTTTGAAACGGGAATGCTATTTCAAATGTTTGTCATAGAGTCTTTCTGTTTACTTTCAAGCTAGTTGCTTATCAGAAAAAATCAGTTGAAGATGAAAACTTGCATTAACTTCAATTAGGGGAAAGTCTTTTGAAGTTGTTGAAGCTTAGTGCTAGTCTTACTCTACCAATTTAATGTCATATTATTTCTTTTATTTCCTTCCTTTTGAAGCATACTGGGTTTTTTTTGGACTGTGTTGTCTCCTTGGATTCCACGGTTAAAGAGGTGAGGGGGTTTGGTTTGAATATTGAACAAAGAAGTCTGAAAATGCCACTTTTCTTGGTATACATGCTAAATAAAGTTTGCTGAATACAAAAAGGATTTTATCCCTGCAGACAAAAATGGGAAATCAGAAGAAATTAACCTTCAGCTAGTCTTGGATGAAGAATCTAGTTAAACTTACATATTCACCAAATAAAGTGGGATTTAGGTTCATAATTCATGCGTATTTTCCTTTTAGAGTTAAATCCCAGTCTCTTCTATTTTTAATATGCTCTTAATGTCTTCTCTGAGGGGCAAGTGAGGTACTGGCTCTTTATTTTGCCCCTGTGGCTTTTTCTGGCATTAATTGCAAGCTGAAATGAACAGTTTACAGAGTTAAAAGACTTACTGCTCTTCATTTTATGTTTTTTTGCTGCCTTCTTAAGTCACTGATGTTATTAGGGAAAGTTGTGCTGAGGGGTCCAGGAGTTGCACGGCAAACATAGTGTGTTTGTTCGCATTAGTGAAGATTTATTCACATTCAGTGCCTCTGTACCACTTGCTTGGTTTGCTCACTCAGTAGAGTCTTTGACCTAACCTATTTTCAGTCTCTTGGTCATAAGAGTGCCTTCTTTTGAGGCTAAGATACTTTTCTCCTCCCGTTGGGCATTGTGCTCCATTTGATCAGTATTTTTGTAGGATTCTGTAAATTCACTGTCTGTCTGCCTAGCCCAATTCAACTCTTTCCTTGCCTTTATGCTACAACTGCCTTTATTTCTAGTTATTCTTGTCTAGTGGTGAAAAACGTAGTTCTTCCTTTCTTTTTTTGTTTTGTTTGCCTGTTTGCTGATGGTCTCGCAGTATCTACAGGATTAAGGCAGAGTCTGGTTAGACATTGCATTCTGGTATTGTGTCTAGGTAGATAGGATCCATCCAGTGGTTCTTACTTTCTTATGCCTGCATGACTGAGAAACATTGCAAAACTATCTTTAAAGTTTCAAAGTCCAGTCTTAAAAATTTAGTGTGAGTCACTGTAGTTGGCTAAGCCACTTCTGCTTAACTTGGCTGTGCATATGTGCTATGACTGACTGTAACTACAGACTTGTAGTTCGTAGTAATCATCAACCTATTGTACTGAATCTGTTCTGTGGATAAGTGGTTGTGCCTACGATTTTGTTGATAGCTCCATACCATTTTTATGGGGACTGCTCCAAACCTTGTGTTTAATTGAAGATTTGCCTAATACTGTCAGCTGAAGATGCTAGTCAGTAATTTTGTAGTTCATATGTACATGTAAAAGATGAATGTAACAAATTTTAAACCTGCCATTAAAGAGTACTTTTCACTGAAACTACGAAATGCTTCAGTAACCCATTTATGAAGTGGGGATACTGAATTGCACTGAAGTTGAATATGTTTGTCCAGTAGAGGGACAGATTTTTAACTACAGTATACTTTATTTTCTATTTTCTTTTAAAAAATAGAAATGTTTTTCTATTGCTATTAAAAACGTGGTAAAGGACTGCGGTCAGAAATTTCATGCCGCCACGTGAAAATCCAGCTGTTTCACTGCAGGGTTCCTCACCTATGGAGCAATTGTTACAGCGAGACCGCTGAAAAGAAGCTGCAGCATCCAGAACTTCAAAGATACTCATGCCTCCTAAGTTCAACTGAAGTCAGTAGCAACAATGGTGAATAGAAATCAATGTGTTTATGCAGTCATCTCCCATGCTCACAGTGCTCAAGTTTCCCATCAGGAGAAAATTGGTGTTTGGTCTGGGGCTTATCTTAAAGGAAACACTCTCTTCCTGATTACAGATTATTTCTGTGATAAGGACCCTACCTGTGGTGACTGGCAAATTGTGCCTGTCAATCATTGCCTTCTCTTAGAATTTTTTTCCTTTTTTTCTGTTTTAATATTTATTTGCTATATTGAGTAAAATTTTGGCTTCATCCTCCTGCTGTCTCCCCTGCAGTAATACTCTTTTCTTGAGATAGAGAGAGTTTTTGAAGGAGTTCATAGTCAGGCATGTTTTGTCACCCTTAAATCATTCGTAAATTATTTTCATCATCACAGCAGGCAAAATTGACATTTTCATGTCTAATTTTGGTATTTGATTCTGGAGTACTGAGTTTGCTGATGAAAAGTGGAACTGGCACCTCCAGCTGTAAATTTTGGAGAGAAGGCTTAATGGTTTCCTCTAGTTTTGTGCTGGTGTGATTACACAGGTATGAAGTTACAGTAATGCATTGTAGACCAATGTTTTTTTTTTAATATGTAATACACATTTAGTCCTCTCCCATCTTACAAAGCTGATAGTTACTACATTAAAACTATACATACACGTTGCAGTACTTTCTTTAAGTGAAAATTACTCATTTATTTGACTGTGACTTAGTATCTTTTGTCTAATTAATTATTGAAAGATGAGGAGAGGAGATCCTCAAACTTTGAACAAGAGTATTCTGATTTTCTTTTTCGATGAATTGAGGAATATTTTGTCTTCAGTGCAGGAACTAACTATGGTGGTTACTCTTTCAAGAATTAAACTGAGTGAAAGGATGGCCATACTCATTTTCCTCTAGGTTATTTGCTTAGAACAACTGAAAAAATGTAAGTGAAAGAACTGCATTGGAAAATTTCTTATTTTGTGGGTTATTTATTTCCTCAAAATATCCTGTTGAGTGGAAAACATTCTTTCATGTTTGTTGTCAGCGTGATACATACTACTGTAATAATATGAGAAAAAGATTTTGTGAAGATGTCTTTCATATCCCATTATGTCTTCACTGTTCGTAACAGTTTCAGTGAAGATAATAGAGATGGCTTAAATTACATAAACAGCTCTTTCAGTTATTCCAGAAACTGTTTTGTTTTTAAAGTTGGATTATTCCTCTAAATTTAGAGGGAAAAATAACTGAAGTGAATGAGTTAATATTTGAGATAAAATGACAAAATTCTGATTTCATTTGTTAAAATAAGATGTAATTTTTCTCCTTATATACTTGTTGTATTTGGGACGTTACAGGTACCTTGCTAAGGTACGTGTGGACAGAGACACTGAATTGTTCATTTTCCCCATTACTGCAAGCAGGGACATTGTGTAGTGCACTTTTTCAGTTTGTCAGGCTTCATTTTTAAGGTATAGTTTTTGCTCCCACTGGGGCTATGCAAGGGTAGTTCCTTGTTTCTTCGGCTGTCAGAAATCCATTTCCCCAAGAATGGGCTGAGGGTTGGGTTTTCATCCCCCTTTTATGCACTCTTCCACAGCATTAGTTACTCACGCCTAAGACCAAGACAGTAGAAGTTTAGACTTTGCAATCTTAAGATGTCAATACTGACTTTTAAGTATGAATTAAGGTAGTCTTATAAGTAGGGAGCACTCCATCCTCAGTGTAGTGAAGCTGAACTTACCTCCAAGAGTAGTTGCTCTGTGTAAACTGATACATGCTCTTACAGATACACTACATTTAGTAGAAATAGATGAGGAGAGTGTAACTTTGAAAAATGTTGCCATGCACTTGTGTATTATTTTGGTGTTTTTAATAGAAAGAGCTTCAAGCATGTCAGTTTTTTTCCCAGGCTCTGAAAAGCATAATCTGACATTCAGTAACTCTGAAGTTACCACGAATACCAAATAATTTTGAACTAAATGGTCTCTCAAAATAAAGATTAAATTATTTGAAAATCAAATGGGTGGATCTATATACCAGTGGAGCATGAAACTAATTTCTGTATTGCTGTAACTGATGTACTTTATCTGAAATAGTTTGTTAGGCTTCAGCCTAGTGGAAGACTCTTTTCTGTGGTACCTGTAAAAAAATGAGTCCGTAAGAAGTTATTGGCATTCTGTTTCCTTTATGCAGTTTTTAAAAACCTCAGAAAAAATAAAGTAAATTTCGCTACTTCATCATGTTCTCAAATTAGTCAGACTGCCTGAGAAGGGAAGTAACTGTAGATGCACTTAAACTGCTCTGAAGTCAGTCTTTGAGTGTGGACGTATAGTCAGGAGACCTGGATGTTGTTTCTTAGCTGTGCAAGTCTGCAGAAGCAAACTGTGCCGTAGAAAGCTGCTGGCAACCAAGAACAGGGCTGTCCATGTTAATCAAGTCTTTCAGCACCACCAGTACCAGGAGGGGTCTACTCCACAAGGGTAGCTACAAGAGAGCTGGAGAAGAACTTTTTACAAGGGCAGGTAGTGATAGAATGGAGGGTAATGGCTTTAAACTGAGAAAGGGAAGGTTTAGATTAGATATGAGGAAGAAATTCTTTGCTGTGGAGGTGGTGAGGCACTGCAACAGGTTGAACAGCGGAGCTGTGGATGCCCCATCCCTGGAAGTGTGCGAGGCCAGGCTGGATGTGGCTCTAAGTTACCTGGTCTAATGGAAGGTGTCTATGTGTGTGGAGGAGAGGAAGTTGGAACTAGGTGATTGTTGAGGTCCCTTTTAACAAAAACCATTCTGTGATTAGAAACACTCAGTTTTGTGCCGATATTTGAATTTTCAGAAGGAATGTTAGGATTTATTTTCATTTGTGCTCATGTTACTGGCTTTTAATTCTGACTGTGGGTCACAAGCTCATGTTGCTTTAAAATTCCAAGTCATGTTGGAAAGCTTCAGCAGTTCCTTAGCAACTTTGTGGTGATGAAAATCTTCTGCTACCTAAAAAGGCACATGTTGGGGAGTTTTGTTGCTTTAAAAAAAGTTCAAGCGGGCAAACAAAACCATAGCCCATTAACAGTGGAAGAAATACCGAATTGAAATAAAACAATTGAAAAACTGTATTATACAACTGATTTTCAAAGATTGACAATTATATGGTAATGTTACCACTTTTGTTTACCAATTACCTTTTAACTATACTGAAAACATTTGTTGTTGTACTAGTAACAGACTTCTACAAACTGGATATGTTAGTTTGCCTATGCTTTATGTTCCTTTTCCATCCAGGGCTTTCACAACCTTTTTTCCTTCATAAGCATAGAACTACGGGACGCTGCTGCCAGTTGAGGATTGCTTCTGCATTCTCTGCCCATCAGGCTTGTTAACAAGTTCAGCCCAGAAGTGTATTTTTCTCACTTTTTCGACTTCAAGATGAAACACTGGTTTTGAGAATTCTTTTTCTTGCTCTTTGCTAGCTGCTAATCAGCATTCTCTCTCTGCCTGTAGAAATGCTCATGGTCATTTGCTTGCCAGAGAAGCTAATACTGGATATGACAGGATCTTCATAGTCTTTCCTGTAGCCAGTTTATCTATGGTGGATTGTTAAATAGTATTTAACCTATAATGCTGATTAATTGTCCATATGTCCTGAATCATGTATGTTTTCTGCATATAACATCTTATTCTATGTAGTGAAAGCTAGGTGTTCTGAAAGCAGCAAATCTTGCCAAGCAAATGGAGGGCAAGAACTTGAACAAAATAACCAGGTCTTCATAACAGTTAAATTTGATCTGTAGAGTATATGGCTGTTTCCTAACTGTCTAAATGCCTGGTGGTTATAAAAACCTCAGTGCTGTTGATTTTATGTGTCCAAGCAGTATTTCTATAATGTAGTTCTCGTAGGTTCATTGCTGTGTTTACTCGTCGTTGCTCTTAATTTCTGTGAGTCTGTGCTTAAAGCTCTTTCTAGGGGGCAGACAGGTGCCATATCATGGATGAGAAACAATGGTTTGCATGGTGTCATTGCATCCTGCTCGCACTGTGTTAAGAAGTAAGCTGTGTCACATCAGTGAGTTCTGAGAGCCATATAATACTGGTCTTCTGTAGCTTCTGTAATGGTTTGTTACGACCCTTCTAGAATGTTATAATTTACATGAAAATTCCAGTTTTCTGCTTAAAGTTAAGACAAACTTCCAGTCTTTGTGGGTGTAGAGACAGATGGGAGGTGTGATCTGAGTTTATTGGCCAAGACCAACTGAAAAATATCCTCTTTCCCTCCTCTGGTACTGACTGAGTATTTAAGCCGCTTTTTTCTGTTGTCCTTTAAAAATACTGGACCCTGCTTCAGAAGTTTGACTGATGTTGGAAGTATTAGGTAAGAAATTTTAGGTGAATACATATTTTGTGAAATTCTGGTCCCACTTCATTGCCCCTGTTTCACCATACTTGCACTTACTTTGTTTCTTCAGGTTAGGTCCTTGCCAACCGTATTTCAGTGTCAGTTTCTCGTTCACTTGGGCTCCATCCTTGTTCCTTCAGGTTGGAGCCCTACAGCATGCCTGTTATTGACATTTGTTCTGCTTTCCTTCTCAAGGTTGTAGTCCTTCATTTTGAGTCTGATAGCCTGGTTCTTGTATAGTTAAGACGATTAGCCTGGGTTTCTTCACCAAAGAACATTTATGTCATTTCTCATTGAAGAGTATAAAATAGATACATCTGTGTGGTTGAGAGAAGTATTTTTGGACAACTAATACAGAAACTTCTGTTTGTCAGACTTCTTGAATTCCTCCTCAGTTTAGGTTTATGGGCAGCAAAAAATGGAAGTAAGGAACTGTGGTGAAAATATGCCAGGAAGAGACGAGAGTATGTAAAAACGATGGGCGGTAAGTGACAAGAGAAATGGTGGATTCTGTGGGTGTTAATTTTGGCTGTGTGAACCTTAGTTTGGTTGGAGATTGTGCTTGAGGTTTATATCAGCTGTAAAAGTTGCCTTGACATTTAGTGCACTGAGCTTTTTTCAGGACAGTGACTTTCAGCCAATTGCTTTGCCATAGTTATGTTGGATTGGAGATGATCTTGTCTTACTGTGTAAAATGCTATGCTCTGCGGTTTAGCATGGAAAATAGTCTGCTGGACAGGGCTTGAGTTGGAAGATGCAGTGTTTTACACTGGAAGAAAATGACTGTGGTCATCACAGGCAGACCAGAGGTGATGTTTTTATGTCCCTGTACAGGTGCTGCTCATCTTCAGTTGAAGGGTCAGATCCTCTTATAGTAGGGAAGCTAGCTGCTTTCTAGTGTGGATCTGCCCTGGGACAGCTGTAGGTGGCCACTAAGAAGCAGTGTGGGTAAGGGAGTACAGAGCTGGTTCAGCAGGCATGACACCTTATCTCTTCTACAGCCGGAACTGAGTGAGTGCTGGAAGGGGGAGGTGCATTAAGTTCTTCCACGTCTGTAAGTCTTGAGTGCCATGGTAATCTCTTCAGAAGCCTGAATGAGACGAAACGGACACAAGAACTGAGGATTTACGGGGGTTGTTGAAAGCTTCCTCATATTTTTGTTGCCCTGGCTTATTTGTCAGAGGGTTCATGGAATAGATCTGAAGCATTTTCATACATTCTTACTCTTGGTTTTGTTTAGCACCTATGTTTATTTCTTTCCCTTTTTCCAGCTTGCACCTGTTTTTGTTTTTTTTTTTCTAAACATAAACTTAAGGTTTGTGAGGTTAAATAAGTGCCAGAGATATCAGCGAGAAGTTACAGCACTAAACAGCATATTTTCAACAGTGTTTAGTGTTGCAGTGACAAGGTAGCTTGCACATTTCTAAGCTGCTGGTAAGAAATTGTGAAAAGAAGCTGAAGGTCTACAATAGCTAAAAACATGGCTTTGTTTTCATGCTAGGAATGGAGAAATACTTCTCCTCTGCCCCAGTAAATGCTTTTCAGTTAGTATATCACAGATTCTGGTGCCGTTTTCCCATCATTCTTTTTTCTGTAACAAGTTTTATACCAGAAGTAAAAATAATTTTATAGTCCTTTCATATTTGAAAAAAATTGCCCTAAAGTATGTACCACTTTGTGACTAACAAATACTGTGCCGTGACACAAATGCCGTACAAAAATGTGTCACTACTCTCTTAATGGACATTTCAGGATGTTGAATGTCTTCTAAGTAAACAAGCCATTGTCAGATACATGCTGCACTTTTCTTTCAAGAAAATGGACCATTTTGATGCCTTAGGCAGCATGCTATTTATTAATTAAAACTTATTCTCGTACAACTATGTTTAAAGCAGAAAACAGACATGAATTGTACAGGAAATCAAATTTTTGAGGTAAAGCAATATAAAACAAGAGTTACAGCTGCTTTTCAGCTATAGACTCAGGCCAGTGTGCTGCTATATGTATTGTACTTGTTCTGAGCCCTCTACAGCGTCCTGGGATAGATGTGTATTAAATGTGAAGTAGAAAACAAAAACCTGAATTTCTTTTTTTTTGGTTTGTTTTTCATGCTACACAGAGTACACAGTATATAACAACTTCAAGAAAGTCTTAAAAGTCAAGCTTCCTTGGATATTGTTTTTGTCTCTAGTGGCACTGTTTTATGATCCTGGGTAAGCTGCTATCCTATCTAAGGATTCGTTTCCATACTACAGTTATAATCTGTTTAAGCAGATGATAGAAAGTCCTTTCTAAATTGAGGAGCAGAGGGCTTGAACCATAGTGACTGCCGCATGAAGAGCTGTCGCATTCCAGAGCTCGCTGTGTCTGGGTTTGTCCGTAGTGTTTAGGTGTTCTGTCAATAGGTGGTGCTGTTCCCAGCTGTCTGCCTTGGGCTGCTTCCACCGCTATAACCCGTAACCTAGGATCTGAGTCCTTTTCTGCTGACGATTATCAATTTTTGTAACTGAACTATACTTTTTTTCTTGATTAAAAACCTGAAGTTTTTTAGTTTTTTTTTAAAGGTACTGTCTTTATGCTCCTGAAAGAAACAGAGTTAATTGCTTAATTTCATTGAAGTTTGTGGAGAGAAAAATGTTTTCTAGTTGTATCGTTGTGATATAATTTCCTGGAACATACTGGCTAGCACAGGGACTTAGCAGAGTTGTCCACTGATGTGGTTGACTTGAGCATGTAGACAGAATCCGCTCTAGACTGTTCCTTGCTTTTGGGTGAGATGGGCCATGTACTATTATTTTCACTAACCAAGATATAATCAAGTTAGAGAAAATCAAAGCAGAATTATGATTAAAAATTCATCTGCATTTATAATTTATATAACTTTTCTTTAAAGCATCTTTTAATTCATGGGCTGTGGGCATACTGTTTTTAAAGCTATGCTCAAAATGAGATGGACCAGACTTCTAACATGTTCACAGGGTCCCTTTGTGTGGTCTGCATGCTTTCATGGATTTGATTAAATGTTAAATTCCTTATTTTTACGACAAATTGAAATTTGAATGGTACATTGACTGCAGAGCAGCTGACAGACTGCAGGTCGACCTGCTGAAGTTCTTCCTGCTATCCTGTTCCAATAGCTGTACACAAAGTCAATCTGAGGTTGTGACTTTCCCTTAACTGTGGCCTTGGCTAAACTCCCTAACCATCTTGTATTGGCCTTGGTGGTTAGGATGTATCACGATACGTAATTTTCCTTTTGGTATGCTTAATTATGGGGTGGCCAGTGTTTGTTAATACAGTTCTTGTATTGGTCCAGTGTACAGATAAATGCAGTTAAAACATACATTACTATGTAAATCATATAGCTGCAAGAAATTTTGGAAGTTCTGTCTTGGAGCTGTGCCAATGGAAGAAGTTTTTGCCACCCTTTCCTATCTTTTATCTAGAGATTTCTGTCACTGGAGGATGCAGGGTGTGTATTGCTGTTTACAATACAAGGCCTTTGGCATGGCTTTATTCTGTTAATGATCTTAGCTGAATTTAGCGTTTACATTGGTAAGAGATTAACCAAGCTGTGGAACACTTTCACCAAGTCACCCATAATATTTACTAGAAGAGAGGCGACACTAGATTAAAAAGAATTTGTGTGTAAATTCTCTTGGCAGATGGTAAGACTTTGTATGTTCACTTCTTTTTTTTTCACTAAGGCCAGGAAGATTATTTTGTGGAAGCCTTGTAGTTCTGTTGTTGTGTACTTCATTTGTGCATGAGCTGTACCTTATTAATGTTTGAACATAACTTAAGATCAATGATCAAAAAAGAAATTGAAACGTATTTTTTATAGCTTTCTATTAAAAATTCTATTGCTCACATGCTTACCTGGGTTTTGTCTTTTCAGCATTAATGATTCAAAAAGCAGAAATATTTCTGTCATTAAGATCTGCATGTGGTACAACACACATGAGTAGATCTGTGGATTAAGAAATCACCACTTTTAGCTGGTTTAGTATTTATTGGTGTTTTTTTTCTTCTTCCTAAAAGAAAAATAAATATGAAATGAAATTGAATCTGCAGCTTTGCTGATAAACTTCCACAAGAGGAGGAAACTGCCGTATACTGGACCCATAGTTGTGTTCTATGGGTTGGTTCCATCAGATCTGAGACATAGGACATGCTTTATTTGAGTGGTCATAGGCAACTTGAAGGGTAATTTTGACAAGAGAGATGTCTTGGAGTCCAGGATAATTTGAGGGAAATGCGTTGTATACAAATCTTAACATTTGTAGAGTGTGACGCTGTGTTCAATGGCACAGACCACTGGCAGTTTTGAGAGTTGACCTCAATGCTTCTGTACCATCTGATTGTTATCTAAATTTGTGTTTTATAGCTTGAAACAGTTGGATGGCAGCTTAATCTTCAAATGGCAGAGTCCATGCAAGCAAAGCTGAAGTCTCCTCAAGCTGTGCTAGAGCTGGGAGTGAGCAATGAAGATTCAAAGGTAAGAGATAAATGTCAGCAGAGTTGGAATGAGTTGTTGTGATGGCCTTACGTGAAAATTCGGTTAAAGGCATCCACTGGAACTCTTGATTGTTGTTATTCTTGTCATTATTTTCGTTTTTGTATTTCATAAAGGTTATAGTAAACACTTGGAATTGTGAAATACTGATATAATAGCATAAATATTCAGTAGTCTGAGTGCTGTGTTACCAGCTCTTTGGGCTGTAACAGGAGAAGTGGGGAATATGGTTATTTTAGGTCTCTAAAGTGTTTTTGTAGATAGTTTATTTTTATCACATAGCATATGATTGTAGTTCTTAGGCTTTTAATACATAGTAGGTTGCAGCCTTCTACCATGTGTGTAGTTATGTAAGACATTGCTCATCACTTGCAACCTTTCTATGCTAATGATGTATTTATATGAATGATGACAGTCTGTGTCTTAGTTTGAAAGACAGGCGTCTGTTTAAGGGAGGCAGAAGCCTCCCTTGGAATGGAAAATGCAACCCCTTTCCCTCCAGATTATTATAATTTTTAAATTAAGGGGCTTTCAGGCAAGGAGATGAGAAATAGCAGTAACAGTTCTTTACTAATTTATATATANAAAAGCTCCCTTGTGCCTGAAAAACCTCTGATTATATCCAGGTGGGAAATGTTCAGTGCCTCCTCCCAGGCAGAGCATCTCCCAATGGGGTGGTGAGGCACAGATGGGCCCATTAAGAGGAGATAGTCCGGAGGGAAGAAGCAAAGAAACACTGCCCCACCTGGTGTCACAGCTCACGAAGATGGTAATAGAATACACTGCAACCCAGGACGGTCTGTGAGACCACAGAAACCCCATATTTGGAGGTTTTAACGTAGAGTCTTAAGTTCAAATTTTAGTGACTTGGTGTCATATCAGTACCCAAACTCACTAATGAACATAATTTTTTATTCGTAAAATATGTGTCTTTTGTTAGCCAGCATATTTCAAATTAGACACGTGATTTGGTTTTAACCTTGTCTTGCTAATGGAGATGGAAGTCTTTAGTTCTGTGGTGTCTGTCAGAATTCCTATGAAAAATTCTGTAGAAGGAGGTTGAGGGGAGAAATCAGAACTCAGTGCTGCTTTAGCATTGCATTTAAATCCCAGTAATTTTACTGATGTGAATGGAATTTCTGATTTATAGTGAAATAAAAGAAATACACAGTTTATGTTTGCGCTTCTCACTTGCACTTCTCACTTTTTTCAGCATTTCATTGCAGTCTGTATTTTTGAAATACAGATACAGGAACTGGACAAAATTTGGTGCCCAAGCTGCACTGGTGAGCACTGAATACAGATTCAGTTCTTACGACAAAACTTTTTAAAAAAATATAGGGAGAAAAAGGTCACTTTCATGTAAGACAGAAAGTTCTTCTGTTTCCTGTACAAACTGAATTCAGATAGTAGACTTTTTTGATTGTTACCTCTCGTACTTCTTTTTGTGGGTATGTTTAGATACCAAGATCAGAATTACTTTGTGAAAATTACAAGCCTAGAATAAACTTGTGATGGGCATTTAGATAAAACAGTGCAACAAGAAAACTGATGCTCTCAAAGCACAGACATTAAAATTTAAAAGTGAAGATCACTACAGGATTACATCCTACTATATAAGATTCACTAATGTCTGCTTAGATACAAACAGAAGTGTAGGTAATTTTTCTGGTGTATCTTGCATCTTTGTGATCTCTTGGTGCATTAAGTATCTGAAAATTGTAGCTACTAGATATTTTTTTTCCTCTCCAAAATTATGTAATTGCCTTTCGTGCGGAAATGTGGCGTGAGTTAAAGTATATGTTCTTAATAATTGTCTTATTTTTTTTCTTTTTTTTTTGCCAAATTGATGGATATAACGACTTGATTTTTTTTCAGGAAAGACACAAAATGCTGTTACAGAGGAGCTTTTGTGGTCTGGCTCATTAGGGGGCAGTAGTGCTCTTTGTCACACCAGTTCTTTGCTTTTTTTTTGAGATAATACTCAGAATCAATTTTAGAGTCAGTCGTTGTGGGAAGTGTTTAAGTGTTTACATTTCTAATTTGTATATGACAATAGAAGTTTCTCTTGCGTATTTAAAAAAATAAAGCCTGTTAATAAAAAACGATACTGAGCAAGGTAAATGAAATGGGCTATTATTTTCACTTCCGCTAACTAAAATTAATTATACTAATACATTAGTGTTTATTAGAAATCACACTACTTAAAGAACATTTAAACAGTTCTTATTCACAAGCTGACATTTAAAATTAGTATTTAAATTATCTCTCCAGGAGAGATAATCATAAAACCTGTGGCTATATGGATGTTATTTGTGCGTTGAGAAATAAAAAGAAATCTGCTATATGCTGTATAAATATTTATAAAGTACATTTTGTCAACTTCAGATGAAACGCAGAGTCCCAGAGGAATAAATCCATGGAAATTCAAAAGTAAGGTGTTCTTTGGTTCTTTCAAGTGGTTCAAGCTGCAAGTGACATTTGCATTTCCCAGGAAATATAGTGCTTGTGACTAGCAAGAACTGTGATCAGAGCCCATGATTTTTGTTAAACTGTATTTTCCTGGTTTTTATTACAGATTTGCTGTTTGCTTATACTCAGATGTGCAATTTTGCTTGTGTTAGCCCAAGTGTGAGCAGGGGCGTGAATCAGGTGGGCTGCCAGACACAGCCTTCCAGCCCAAGTTGTCCTGTGATCTAGGCTGGTTTGGTTGCTGCTGATGTTTTGTATGAGAAACAGAAAAAAGGAACTTCCAATTAAAAATCCAATTAACAGCATTTTATTACAATGATTCATTTTTTTCAGATATTTAATTGCATTTCAAAATCTGAGGGAAGTGAAATGTCTGTGAACCAGACACAGAACAAACTGGTATAGTAGGAAACATTTTTGATCTGCAAGATCCCGTTCCTTATGACATTTTCATGAGTTTAGGTGACATTTGAGAACTGATGTGTAAGATATCAGCTGTGTATAAGGGGGTTTTTTAATAGTAAATTTAGTTTCAGATATTTGGACTGTTGATTGCAACATGACAATCTGGAGATTCTATACAGAGTGTCATAATTTTTATGGCTGTAGGGTTAATTGACAAGTAGAAGGAGCACAAATTAACAATCCTGATAACCTGTGTTGATAGTTAAGATTTTTGTTTTGCAAACAAACACTGATCCACAAAAGTGCTGTGTTTATTTAACATTTCTTTCCTCCAGTAATTGATTTGGTAACTATCCACGTAGACACACACTCTCACATTCCTTCCCACTGTTAACAGCAGTAAGGCTATCTAGTCCAGACTTTTTAAAACTACTGTGATAATTTTCTATAACCGTAGGAGGAGCCATATAAATAAATAAATAAATAATATTAAAGCGTGTAGAAAGATTGAAGGGCTTCAGAAATGTCACGCAATTGGTGCTGAATATCTTCACAGAGGAATGTGAGAAGTAGGAGTGTGTTCTTAAAGAGTTGTTGCTATTACTCATCATTAGGAAGATCTAGTAAGGCACGTTACTGTATAAAGTGTTTGTTACTGTGTGTTTTTGCACATGATCTGTAGTTACCATTTACGCTTGAAAATTGTTAGGATAAATAAATTATTCTTGCCCAGTGTTGTTTCTCGATAGTTACCCAATTTTCTTCTGTAAATCGATTCCACAGATTTCATTAGATTCACTTATCTAATTGCAGTTTGTCCTGTGGAAGGCTTTGCTCTTTTCTTGGTTTTCCTTCTCCTTATTTAATCTGTGAATTTATTCTTAACCAGAAAGAACTTCTTGGGGAAACTCTTCCGTCTAAATAGTATGTAGAGATTCCTTGTGAAAAATCAGTATTTTGTTTCTTTTGTTCCTTCTTTACAGATGTATTTGAAGAATTTTTACAGGATTTTGTCTGCCAATGCAAGATAAAAAGTTGCTGATAATTGTGCTGGTTTGTTGAACCTGCTAGTGTAATACTTTCGGTGAAAGACAGATAATATTAGAATTCTACTATACTAATTTACTTTTATTTCCTTTTAAATAATTTCTCATAACTTCTAGATGCCTTAACCGGGGAATGTAACACATGAGAGACTGTGACAAATTAAGAGAGGTGGGCAATCACTAACCAAATGAGTTTTCATCAGGGCAAGTGCCAGATTCAGCACCTGGGATGGGGCAACCCTGAGTGTATGGACAGTCTGGGGAATGAGATGCTGGATAGCAGCACTGTCTGGGGGGTCCATGGCAAGTTGAACGTGAGCCAGTAGAGCCCTGGCAGCCAGGAAGGCCGCCCGTGTCCTGTGGGGCCCCAGGCACAGCATCGCCAGCCAGGCAAGGGAGGGGATTGTTCTGCTCTGCTCTGCACTGGGGGGGCCTCACCTCGAGTGCTGGGGGCAGTTCTGGGTGCCATGGTATAAAACAGATATTAAGTTATTACAGAATGTCCAAAGGAGGGCAACAAAGATGTGAAGGGTCTAGAGGTAAGGTGATAAGAGCTGTAGCTGAGGTCGCTTGGTCTCTTCAGCCAGGAGAAGAAGAGACTGAGGACTCTGAGACTATGAGACTATGTCTCATAGCAGTCCAGAGCTTCCTTGTGAGGGGAAGAGGAGGGCCAGACACTGATCTCTTCTCTCTGGTGACCCGTGACAGGACCTGAGGGAACACCATGAAGCTGTGTCAAGGGAGGTTTAGGTTGGGTATTAGTAAGAGGGTGTTCACCCAGAGGGTGGTTGGGCACTGGAACAGGCTCCCCAGAAAAGTAGTCACAACAACCAAGCCTGACAGAGGTCAAGAAGCGTTTGGACAGTGTTCTCAGGCATATGGTGTGACTCTTGAGGCTCTGAAGAGCCAGGAGTTGGAATTGGGCTCTGATGATCCTTGTGGGTCCCTTCCAACTCAGGATATTCTATGATTCTATGAAAATCAAACTAGGGTTTGATTACATTTGAAACTGAGCTGATAATACATATTCATCATTCTACAGAGTAAGTAGAAGTCTAGAGATCTGCAATTATTATCTTTTACTTGTTAAAATAACAACATATGTTTTAGGTTTTTTTCCTCCTGGTTTTTACAGACTTTCTATGTATTTCTGAACTGTGAATAAAATTTAGACCTTTTTGCTCTGTTTACTTCAATAAGTATGCCATTCTGCTTTCTGAGTTTGCCATTGTGATTACTTTTCCCATCTTCTATAAAAAAACCCAGAGCAAAGTAAATAGGAAACAAATCTTTTCATCTATCAGAACTACATCAGCTACTTAATTCACACTGTAGATTTTCTGCAACCTGAATAGCATGCAGGCAGCATCTGCACATTGATCAATATTTAAGGAAATATGGTGGTGCTTCCCCTTCCACCTCAGTTTAGCCCTTTGTTTCTTTCTGAAAAGAATTTGTGTTTGTGTAGTGGCGTAACAGTGAGGGTTGGTGGATGCTAGTAATATGATCCCACTTCTGAGGCGTAGGAGGTGGCAGAATTGAGCATGTACTCGTTTCATTTGCCATCTCAGTCCTTGCCTTTGGGGATGATGCATTTATGTGGTTTTTTTTTTTTCTAAATAGAGGAGTAATTTACCTGTAGGGCCTTCAAAAAAGAGAACTCTGGAAAGTAATAGTGCTGAAAGAACTATGATGAGGTCTAAAGATGAAACAATTGTAAATTGCTTCCCACGTTCATCAGCTACCTCTCAGCCACTTTCTTTTCTGATGAGGATATCACCCTTTTCCTTCTCAGAGCACAAACAAGCTTGTATGTACACCCTTGAATTGAGCTTAGTTTTCTCATCAAGCTTATTTGTAAGTCTCTAACGATTGCAAAACTGAAGTAGGACAGGCCTTGGATGAATGCAAAAATGTTTAAGGATGAGATTGAGATAAAAGGGTTTTTTCGTTCCCATTTAGAGGAGCTAATTGGAGATCTGGATAGCCTCAGACAGCACAGTCCTGGTTCAAGGTTATTCTGTGCTTCTGAACAAGCAGGGTTGCTGCTTTTGGCAAGGTGTACGCTATGAAATGAGTTTTGTTCTGAGAATTAAACCCTAATAAATAGTGCTGCTGTTAAGAAAAAAGAAAGTTCCCTAATAACGGTTTTGGAATATGAGAAAGGTCCTTGTATTTGTAGGACTGGTAGTAAAAATGACAGTATAATCTTGAGTGTGTGGAACAACTCAGAAAAATGAGCCTGAAATTTATAACTTGATTCCAGCAGTCACATTGCTACAGAAAGACTACAGAAATTTAATTGCTCCACCATGAGAGACAGAAATTCTGCACTTATGATGAACAGCAAATCTTGAATTAGACTGCTTGATTTTGATCTATCATAGCTATTACCTCTGATTAAATCCATTTAATTAGAGGAAAATATGTAGCTGAGGTCCAGAATTTTTAAAATGCTGAGAGGACTTTTTTGTTTTCTTATAAAATGTAGCATATAAATGTAACCCGTGTAACCTGTGTTCTGTAAGTTGTGAGTAGTTTGACATTTTACTTAGTAACCATTTACCAGGTGGTGTGACTCCAGGAGTATGCACTCACCTCTGGCAATTGTACTGCAGTGTGTACTTAATTATCTGACTTTATTTGTGATTTTACATTATTTAATTATCCAGCTTATAGTAAGGATCTCTTTACAGTATACCTACATTTCTTTCATCTGGCTATATGCATAATTTATGAATACAGATGATATCACAGAAGTTTACAAACCCTGTGACTAGTTGCAGCCTCTACTCATGCTCTCTTCATGGCAAAACATTCTTAGGACTTTCTCCCTGTCTCTTTGTGTCTTGGAATTAAAGAAGAAGATGGTGCCAGTTGACTGTTTGTAGTTGTTTGCAACCTTGGGCAACCTCAACCTACAGTTAGAAATGAAGCTCTTGTTTTGTACAGGGGAAAATTTAATTGTCTTTAATGTGTGGCTTTACTGTTGTCAGTCCAAATAAACAGCAAAGAAGGAGCTGAAATACCAAGTTTAAACTTGGTGACCCATTTCATTGCCAGGCACAGTTAAATTTTAGGGCCTTGAGGGAATTTAAAAACCAGAAGGATCTCGTGAGCTTCACTTATTTAATGCTGTTGTTCATGACATCTTTTTTCTGGGAAGATTTCTTTCCTGTCTGCCCCATACTGATTTTGTAGGCTTGGTATTTAAGTCTTTTCAGATGAAGCAAACACAACCAGGGGATCCATGGCAAATTCTCAGGTGTTTATGAACCTTGTTGCCTCTTATTCTCAGAGACTGTGCAGTGTCTTAACAGATGAGCTGTTGTTGTCATTTCTGTGTAGCAATGGAAGATGACCCTATTTTTTCAGTGCTTTTGCAATGCTTTTGCAGTACTTCTGGACACTGTTTTTCCCTCTGCTCTTACTTAGGCAGTGAGCTCTGTGGTACCTTCACAAGTATGTTAAAAACCATCATCTCTCCCATGTCTGTGTCTTCCTGACTCTATTGTAGAAAGATAAGGTAGTCTAAGAAGTGAGTGAGTTTAGGGAGAGATGAATGTGAAATTTGAACTTTGTCTAGCAGCAAGTCTCAGGTTACCAACATTGCTCTTCTGCCTTGTCCTTCATCACACTGAGGTTGACTGCTGCTTTTGAGAATTGAAGGCAGAGCCAGAAGTGGACAAGGTATAACAAAAAGAAGGGTAACACTGCTGGTGAAGGGTCTGGAGCAGAAATCTGGTGAGGAGTGGCTGAGGGATGTGGGAATTTGACAGCAAAACAAGTTGCCAATAGTTAGATTTCTCCAGAGCTCTACTACTACTACTACTACTCTACTGTTGGTGTACCGTTCTTTGATTAGGTACTTTAGCACTAAAGGGTGTGCTTGTCTCCTTCATGAGCTGGAGAAATGTATTAAAGAATCATAGAATCCTTAAGGCAAAGACCTTCAAGATCATGAAATCCGACCAGTGACTTAGCATTGTTAACCCATATCCCCAATACCCCATCCACATACTGTTTGAGCACTTCAGGGATGGTGATTCCACCATTTCTGTCAGCAGCCCATTCCAATGCCTGACCACGTCAGTGAAGAAATTTTTCCTGGCATCTCCAGTATAGTCACAGGCTTAAGCTTTCTGGAGGACAGACACCGGACCTTAGGGGCTGCACACTAGTGACTTAGATGGGCCATCATACCTGGTAGTTCTGGAAGGTTTGCAGCTGGGGACTGAGTATAGGATTCAGTAACTGCACAGAGGAGTTCAAATGCTTGTCATCTTTACTCCTCTATTCTGAGTCCTAAATAAAGGAATTTCAAAATCTAACCATACACACGTGAAAATAGATACATCTTTTGTTCAGGAACAAATGCATTTTCAGGCAACCACTGCCTGAAAATACCTGAACTTATTATTAGAAAATAAGTGCCTTCTATTAGAAAATCTTAAGAATAGTCAAGAGGAGAAGTTTATTTGAAGATGCAGTTAGAGGCAGGAAGAAAGCGTTCTGTAGATTCAGAGAAGTCCTTTTGACAGCAGAGAAACAATTCCTGAGCTGTTTTTTTCCTTTTTGTCATTTCTAGATCACTTTGCCTCTTCACATTCCCATTCCTTCTTCCTTTTTGTCATCTCATTTTCATAGGAACAGATAAATTGTTCTCCTGTCAAAGAAATGCAGCAGATTCCAAAATACTTTTGAAATTCCTCAAACATCAGAGTTGCCATTCAAGTGGGACAGAATTGCTCAGTTTGATGCTATGGCTGATAAATTCAATACAGTCTATCAAGTGCTTCTACATATAGCTACTTTTTTTAATGGTTGTTTCTGTTTCTTTTTTTTTTTAATAAAATATGGTTGATTAAGTAATATATCATTATAATCCTTTATTAGATAGGTTTCCTTTGTTCTTGAGGCCTTAGAGCCCTTGTTATGTTGTAGGGTATCTTCTGCTCCAAAGCAGTGTGCAGCACAGTGTTATATAAATGCAAGATGTTTAGGCAGTGTTTACACAATTTCAGAATTTCTGGGTGGCAGTGTATTCCTGTCTGTACTTTTGAATGCTAAAATTTACTAGGTTTTTGAGTGAGCGTTTTGGTTTCCTCTTTCTAAATTTGTATCATGTTTTGTGAAAATGAAAATCTTTCTTGTGAGGACCAAAATGGGTTGGAGATAATATCAATGAGATGAGAGATAGCCGGGTTTTAGTACTGAAATTGGTACTATTTGATTTCTTTCCAAATTCAGATGTATTTGAGACAACTTAGAGGAGGAAAAAGTAAACCTTTTCAGGAGAACTTTTTTGCTGCAGCAGCAAGGAGCTGCTCTGTTGGAGTGCATTAATTTGTCAAGGGTACTTTAGCCAGGCAGACTCAGGTAAGCAGGCACAGTGATGTTTGAAAATGGTGTAACACAGAGCAGAAGTGTATGAAACAGATATGGGGAGGTGGAGGCACTAGGGGCGATGAAGAGCACAGAAATGCAAGAAAGTAGTGCTCATTGAGAGCTACCTGAAGCTGAGTTGAACCTGAAGAGGTTTTGTGGAGTAAAACTGAGGATGATTATCATGCAGGAAAATGGTGCACTCTGAGAAGGGTTATGCAGCATGATGCAGTGCTTTGTTCTCAAGCCGGTATCTGAAAAATCATTCTGGAAAGCTCTTGAAAATTCAAGTCAATCATAATTTGATTTTATTTTTTTAGTGGAATTGCTTTTAAAATTCATATTACCATTTCAGGCTGTAATTGTATGCTTTTGTGGCCTTCAGGGAGTCAAAAAGCACTTGAAACCATCCTTGACTTTGACATTGAGGCCTGTGATACTTGTCTAGGATGGAGTGTAGTACTTGTTGTGTTTACTACTTTCAGAAGAGAAGAATCTGAAACATTTTTATCTGAGGGAGTGGATTCCAAGAGTGAGCCACAGACCAATAGCAGATCTTTGGAGGGAACAGTAAGGCAGAAGAAGGATATGGCAACAAAAAACTCCAGAATAAAAAAAAAATTACCCAAAAAGGCATCTAATATGTCTGTTCTTTATGGATAGACAGATGAAACATATTTGTCAATGCAGAGCATGAGAAGTGCAGTGCTGTAACTTAAGCATTACTGGGAGACATCAGTTTGAGGATCCTTGTCCTAATCTCCTTCTTCCCTTCTTTGCAATAAAATAATTTGTTTTCAAAACATTCCAATCCAACTTGAGAGACTGCTGGCTTTTTATAGTGATGTGGCTTTAGACACTAGAAAAATAAATAAAAAATGACATTCTCTTGTTCCCACTGTTTTATGAAGCACTTCAGTAATGTGCTTTTATCATTAGCCTTTTTCCTTTTCCTTTTTTTTTTAAATGAAGATGGAAATAAAAATTGTGGACCAAACATGAATCAGCCTATACAACTGCAAAAATAGCTTTGCTTGTCAAAACCGAAGTGATATTATTTTAATGTGCGTCTTTAATGCAGTTAAGCATGTCCCATTTTCAGGTAAAATTGACGCGTTTAATTCTGTCAAAAGAGGTTGCAGGACTAAGGCAAGTGTGAGTGTCAGGAAGACTGCATGGTATTATTACCACTGGAAACAACATCCAGCAGTGTGCTGTTCTAGCAATAGGTCTGGGACAAGTGGAAAAGTAATCTGCCATTGTGTATGTACATGTGTTAGTATCTTCATATTGCCTCAGAGCTTGAAACATTAAATTATTCTTTGGCTTTGTGGAAGCAAAGTTTTTTTTAAAAAACGTATCTATTTACATGGAATCACTGTGTCCTTATTTGCATCTGATTGCTAAGCTTCTAGTAGAATACTCCTTTCAGTTATAGTTTGTTGTTGTTTGTTTGTTTGGGTTTTTAAATGTTTTTTCATGTAGGGAGTTTGTGTTCATGTTTTTTTATTTTTTTTGTTAAGGAGTACTAGTATCTTTACTGAATGTAAAAGTGTTGAGAAGAAAGCCTTTGTGGCTAGAAAAATGTCTTGTAGTTTGTGCCACAAAATGCCTTTGAAGTTTAGTTGACCTAAGCTGTATAAAAATTACTATTCCATTTTTGCCAGTGATTTCTCGTAGAACTCCTGGATTTTTGCCCAAATGCTAAGTGATTATGGGCGTTCTGAGTTGAGGTGAGGCTTTGATGTCATTGAACACCACACTCTTGGGCACTGTGGGGGCACAGTGCAGGTGCTGAAAATAATGCACCTTGGAGCAGAAGAGGGCTTGGCTGGGCTTCCTCCCTGCCTTGAGTCTTAGTACAGGGAATGATCTGTGTTCTCTCCACTTTCTGAAGTTGGTCTATAAAATAATGTCGAAGATGATGACTGATATTCCCACAGGTGGGTGAATGCTCTACAGAAATTAAAAAACCCCAGCATTTCCAGGGAGGATAAAATAAGACACAGTCATGCTAGCAGAAAGATGGATGAGGTGACCAGAAGTATTTTCCCTGTAATGTTTTTGATTGTAGTAAAGTAATTTCTTAATAAAAATTATCTATACATATATATATATGTATAAAAGTAGTAAGGGGCTGCATATGTGTGAGTGACAATAAGATCTGTGTTGCTCTCACTTCCCTTCCTCTGTGGCCTGTATGGTGCCTGGAAACTAGTTCAAAACGGAGCAGGAAATTCTAGACCAAGAAAGAGAAGAAGATTACCTCTGGAGCATGCATCAAGGACAATAGCCCATCGTGGGGGGGCTCAGTTTCCTTGGATCTTCTTGTTAGAATGTTGGAGATGTTTTTAATCCTTAATGATGCTTAACTTAAGTGGGATTTTTTTGCATGTGAAAATAGAAACCTTTGTGAACAGTTGTCAAGTATCCTTAAAGGCTAACGCAAAAGCAGTAGAACAAACTGCGATTGCAGATAGGAACCTTGGAAATAAAAACAAAGCCAAACCCGTTTCTGCTTCTGGCAGTTGAGAATTGTGTTGGTTCTCCCTCTAAATACATCAAAACCCTAATTGTGTGTTTTTTTCTGTAGAGGGTGAATGAAGTTCACATTCTTACAGTTGTGCCGGTATGTTTGTAAAGCTATACTCCAAAATGGAGCCCTGAAATTAATTAGAAAATGAAACAAAACCAATGGCCTGAAAGCTTTAAGAAATCATGAGATCTTATGTTTCTGGTGGGATCTACAAAAAATTTGTACTGGCACAGAAGGAATACACTGTGATTTGCAGGCGACTGTGAGTTCTCAGCTTGGGGAGGGGTGTGACATAGCGGAGAAAATGCGACTTTAAGCCATGCTCTGTTTTTAACTGTTAGCACTTCTTTTTCATGGTTACTGGTCTCATGCTTTCCAAAATAGCAGTCATCTCCCAGATTTTAGCAGGCATTTTAAGACCATCGTTCTGCTTTACAGATGTAGATAAGGCAAAGAATACACTAAGAAGAATTTGATATGTAAGTGAAGTACATAGAACTAAAAGGTACAGGTATGAAATAGCAATGATAAGAAACAAAACCTTACCTGGTTGTAATCAGCATGTATTATGAAAGAGAAAACAGGAGAGGAAGAAGAATGGAAATTTTGGAAATGTCAATGTGGACCACATTTAGAGTAAATATTGGCCACATTAATAATAGATAAGATAAAATTGCCAGAACAGTTTTGGTTAAAGGATTAAGGAAATGTTTGAAATTGATCAAGGCAGGAAATGTGAGGCTGAGAATCAAACTCCTTTTTGAGCTGCAGGAATTAGCCTACCACTTTGTTTTCTCAACTAATAATTGGTGTGTATCTAAGGGAGCTAAGGAAATCATAGACGAGAGGGATATTGCCTGTAATATATCCAGTGATAAAAAAAAAGTTACAGGAAATTATAAGTGTCAAAGAAAAGATAAAAAGGGTTAGAGTGATTAGGGAAACTGCAACTGAAATGCAGAGAGTCTTGTCTATGATTATAGTGATAATTATCAAAAGGATTTCAGTGTATTTCTTTTGTATTTTGAATAAGATTTTCGAGGAGAGGAAAAAACTGAGAACATCACTAGAAATGGCTAAATATGGTTTGGAAGAAATGGTTTGTTATGGTTCTGAAGTTTGAAAGCTTCAGAACTTTGGAACTTGGAAAAAATTGAAATTTTCACACTGTGGAAGTGCTGTGAAAGATGTGAGAAGTAGACATTTATGCAGTATATGTTGAGAATTTTCTGTAAAGTGAAATACTTGGACTTTCAGAGGTATCCCTGCTTTGAGCAGGGAATCTGGGAATGGCTGGGCCTGATGGCCTCCTGAGGCCTATTTTCAAGGTGAGTTATCCTGCAGTTGTGTAGAGATTTCATTTATGAAGATGTAAATAGACTCTTCTGAAGAACCCTGAAAGAGGTGCTGAATAGATGAATGATAATTTGATACTTAATCTTCTCTGTTTTGCTTAAACAAGAAAAGTGAGCAAGAGTGTGTGGGTTCCAAAGAGGGTCAAAAATGGGAACACTCTTTTTGAGGAGGAGAACAGCAAGGGACATTAAAAGCAGGAATCAAAGAGTCTCTCTCCTAGGCAGAATTGCTCTTAGCTTTTGTTGGAAGGTTCTTAATTTGTTTTGACTGTTTCTGAAAACCACGCTGTGCTAGTCAGTTTGTCACATTTTCCATTCTGAGTTTTACATTAAGATGTCCAACTGAATTTTCATTAGAAATGCTGCTTAATGGGAGATGTGAAAAAAACCCTGTAGCATTGCAGATGAATTCTTCAGTGAAATTGATTCTCATTAAAAATCACTCAGTCTTTATTAGATAATGGAAAATAACAAGTAGCTCATAACCTGGCAGACTTTGGGACCTATGTCAACCATTAATCAGTAGTATGATAGTTATCATAACTTGGCATTATAGTAATTATGTGAAACATGCACAATAAGGGACAGTTTGACAAGAATGAGCACCAAAATGAGGTAAAAGCTATTTACAGGGTAAAGGACCAAAGGCACTACTTGCTCAGTGCCTGGAGTGCAAATTCTGTGGTATCCCATATCTGATGTTATATGAAAATAGCATTTGGGTATGTATTTGTGGTTGCAGTTACTCTGGGCAGAGTTTGTAGTTCAGGAAACAAACTGTTTGAGACCTGGATTCTGATCTCTTGAGACTCATTGTGATTATTGACTTAGTTTATTTTTACTAGAGTAATACTAGAGATTTAAGTTTGTTTAGGACCAATAAGTAGAGTAGCATTTCAAGAAATCTTTTTTTTCTATTTCTTCTATGAACTTGTAATCTGATTCTGCATTTTAACAATGTAGGATTTGGTGAGTGAGACTAGAAGATTAAATGGTAAAATTAATTAATTTTTTATCCCTGAAAAGCTTCAACATTTGAAATGTTCACCTTAATTTTGCTGCGTATTCCTTTCTAAAATCTGCAGTGTTCTGCGTGGAGAAAATACATTGTTGTAATAGGTAACTTTTATGATTAAGTTCCCTTGAAAGGTCTGAAATTAGTGGTTTGTTTTAACTTGCTACTTAGTGTGTAAATAAGATAAGAATTTGTAAATTCCTTGCAGCTATGATCCATTTTTGTTGTACTTAAAAATAGCATATTTTTGCCACAATTGGAAAATGTTCCTTCAGACTGCTGCTAAATGCAGTTCTTGATTTTAGTCTAGCACTTTCGTATTTCCTCCTATCGGTGTTCTCACCTGTTTACTGTTACGCCTTGAATCCTCCGCTGCTTTCTTTAGATGCTAATTTTAGTACAGTGCTAATGCTCTCTAGAATTTCTCTAGAAAAAGTGTGGAAGTGCTGTGGAAGTTTTGGATTCTATATAGCTTTGAACTAACGAGCAGCAACGTTCTTTATTTTAGTACACTGGCTGCTAAAATTGCGCCTTGGCTGTACGTGAGTGTGACGAGCCGCGCGCCCCGTTACAGGTGTGCCCAAGCGGGTGTGTGCCGCGGGGTGAGCACGCGCCTGTGCTCCGCGGCGGCTCGGCGCTGCTCGGCACGCAGGCTGCAGGCTGGGTGCTGAAGCCCTCGTTGGGACGCGCAGTCCCGGCGCATCCCGTGGCACCTGGCACCGCACCTGTGCGTTTGCAGTGCCTCCACAAGCAGGGCAGGTGTCAGGAGTGTGCTGATGGGGTTCCCTCAGAGGTGCAGCCAAAATACGTCCCTTCTTTCAGTCCGCTGCGAACACCACCAGTGTGAGGGTGGTGAGTGAGGGCAGAGGAGCTGGGCAGCTTGCTGGGGAATGTGGGGTAGTGCATGGCTGCATTTTGGTGGCATTGCTGGGTGGTGTACCTAGGATCACTTTTTAAACCTACTGGTGGTGTTTGTAAAACCAAAATGTACAAGCTGATTGTTGGACTGAATTCAAATTTAGTTTTCATAAAGTGTAAGAAACAGAAAGATGGTAGTAAGATGTTACATTGCTGTATTTAATAAATCAAAACAAGTTTTTAGAAAGCATATTGTAAAATATAAAATATTATTATTAGGCTAAGCTTGGAAGCAGAGTTTTGCTTAGATTTTTTTTTTTCCTTAGCTGTGGTAATCTGCCGGTGGAAGGTGCTCTGAAATTTCACATGAAACTGCATCCTAACATGCGGTGCTTGCTTGTGGTAAAGGTATTTTGTGCTTGTTACAGTACATAGTGGCAATAATAATGCTGTTGTCTTCTTCACTTATTTAATTTAATAAAAACTATGTTTTTATTTAAAGTAAAAAAAATCTTGCACTGAAATATGTGCCCTATTAGCATCTTGTTTATTTTATTGATTAAATTCTGAAATTAGATTTGTGAAAAGTTTCGAAAATGCAAAATTAATCCTTTCTTTATCATGTCAACCTTTTCAGTTGAGGTACTTTTTTTTCTCTCTTAATGCTCTTGTGAATTAGGAATGGAATAATTTTTTTCTGAGAATGTATTCTCGTATAAAGTTGTAGATTCTGACATTAAATTTTCTGTATTATTCCTATTTGTGAATTGTTAAAAAAGCCCCAAACCCAAACCAGAACAACCAACTTGAATTCTTTAACCTGAAACAGACTAATGCACACAGAGGTAAAATATTAGCAAAATGTCATGCTGCACTTTGATGGTAAGTTCAGGAATAGAGCCCAAGCACTGTCTCCTGGGAAGCAGGATGTCTTAATTCTGGTTCTTGAGAACAGAAGGGAGCAAAGATATTTGTGATGTGTTTTGTAACAGTTGATGGACTCTGAACTATTCTTACACTCTCATATTCTCAGAAGCAATAAGGATGTCTGAGGTACGGCCGCTCAGAATAAGAAATGCACACATGCTTTTGTTGTCTTTAATCCTGTGCTGTAAGCATTATGTAGGTCTGGACTGTATTATTGCAGCTTACTCCTTTGTTTTACTTTTAGCAGTGCAAGTACGACACGCAGAACAGCGTGGGGTGGGAGTAAAGGAGTGAGTTTTGACCTTCACGATGTTTATGGCACAGTTAAAACAGTGTTAATGAAACTTAGATTTGCATCTCAGTGGGGCTGTATGTTTTAAGTAAGGTTTCGTAGAAGCAGAGAATCTGAAGAAATCTTAAAATCACTGGGGTATGTTGCCTTGCTTTCTCTGAGCTTTGCATTTACAGTGGCCATCTGTGCCTACCTCAGAGCAGGAGCTTTTATACAGCCTCTTGTGGTGTGTGAGTTGTGGTAACTTCTGACAAAAGTGAAACCTGGGCATAATTTTTAGACTAGATTTAACCTAATAGTCCTGTCTTTCAGGTCTTTGGGTCATAGATGTATTAATTATTATTTGAATTATCAGGATATGTTATTATTATTCTAGTAATTTTTTTGGCATCATGATCTGATGGGTAACTTGCTTGTTGAAAGTAAAAAAGCTTCTGTATGTTATTTACTTTTTCTTGATTAAATTTTTTATGAGCAAGGGATTAATTAATTCCTTGTGCTTTATTAATCCAGCTGATCTAGTTTATTAAATTATGTCCATGATACCCATGACCTTGGAGAAGCCATAAAAATTTCAAATGACCTCTTCTGTTCTCCCCTGTCACTTTAAAGGACAGTCCTGATAGAGTAAATAGCAGCAAGCAGAAAGAAACATGTTACATGGAAAATAAATAGTTTTTTATTTCTTGGTTCTCTGTTTAGGTTGGAATACTTAATTTGTATTTTTGAAAACCAGATTTTTATATCAAAATAACCTAAGTAAACTGAATTCTGCATTTGGGACATCGGTTTTGATAACTTACATTTATATTAATTTCTGGACCACATTTTGGCCTTTTTGCAGGAATCAGAGAACCGAAGGTTCCTAAATACGTTTATGTGATAGCTGTCTGTTGAGGAATACTGTTTTACTTTGTGGTAAAAGATACTTTTTAATTGGTGTTTAGAAGGAGTAAGTGCTTGTTTCCCAACTGTCAGTATTTGGAAACAGGACATTGTGGTTTAGTGGAAATATGAATAATGTGGCAGACAGTAATTTAAATTCTGGTTTAGCAGGTTTTTTTTTGCCTAAAGGACTTTTTTTTTAATACAGTTTGATAATCAATGAATCATAAAACATGGATAGAAATTGAAGCAGAATTTTTGTGCACTGTGGAGGTACCCGAATATAATGTTGCTGCTGTCCAAAATCGTAGGAGTAGGCCCCTGAACAGAATAATTGCATGCAGCACTGACTCAAAAGAAAACAGTTGTCTCTTGTTTATCATTTTGCTGTGGCCTCTTTTTTTCAGTTGCAATTAGAGAATGTGTTAAAATCAAGTGAAGTACATCACAGTGTACTCCTGTACAGTGTGTAGGGCACGTGTGGAGACTTTCTTTCCTTAATCAAATTCTGCAGCTTAGCAACAAAGGCTGCATAGAAGATTTTATCATTACACTGTTTCAGACTTATGTTTTAGTTTTTTCTGGTGTATGAGAACAAGACTCTACACCTTGGTTTTGGTTTTTTGGTTTTGTTTTGTTTTTTTTTTTTTTGGTAGTTGTGGTAGTAGTGGTAATGTAAAAGGTTAAGGAACATTTTTGTCTAAAATTGTGTTTCTGATGAACTCCCATGTTCCCATAGCAATTTTAGTAACCACGCGCTGTTTAACTGGAAGAGTGACTTGAGGATATTGCCTGATTTCTCTCTACCTCCCATGGTAAACCTTCTGTTTGTTTTGTGAATTTAGTAGTCAGAGCTGCGTGGATAAAACTTGCCATCTCCTACTTAATGACACTTCACAGCCAGTAAGGCTGCCAAACTGCTATACAACTTCCCTTTTTGCTTCATTAAGCAACACAGAGGAACAGATCACAACAATTATTTTCTACCGTAATGCCTCATGTTGACTGAAACATTTCAGTCTTAAAAATAGAGCAGTACTATGAAATAAAAGGCTTAAATGGGAGATGGACGTCTTCACAACTCCAGATAGGTCTAAAGGGAGAAAAAGTGCAGGGACCCAGGTTAAGAAAATTGAGCTTTTATAAATGAGTGAAACATGAGGTGGAAATGGTGAGAAAAGGTTAAGCTATGCTTATCATAGTATATTATATTAGAGATAAAATTTAAACTTTTTTTTTTTCCCCAGCAAAACCACACTGAAGGAACAAAATGGAGCTGAGTGTTTCTGCATTCCCTAGTGGCAACACTTGAACTTTAGTGACACTTGAAATAATCTGTGTGCTATTTTGCAGAGAACATGACTGTATCAAAAATTCTTTAATAACTGTCTGACCAACTTGCATCTGTGATGCTTTAAGGGTAGGGCAACAGTAGTCTGATAATCCTCTCAACATACCACAATGGCTTGCAATATGAATTGTTTGCTTGTGGTTATGGAGTTTGTGATTTCATATGTGTTTTTTGGTTTTCAAGAGCTGTGAATAAAAAAAGAAAACCTATTTCCTCTTTCTCCCAGTCTTCTCTCCAACAACAAAATGTTGCACCGCCCACCGCCCCAATTCATCTGTAATAGTGGTTTTGGCACACGGTGTTTTGTTTGTTGAAAGGCAAATAGACTCAGTGCTTGTGTTAGTCTAGCTTCAGGGTTTTTTTTCTGCAAGCAGCAGATTAGACAAAATGTTCAAGAAGATAAGGTGAAGTGAAAAAGTGTTCCGTGTGCAAGCCATTGTATCCATGGAAAACACTTCTGTGGCCTTGGGACAGGCCTGCAAGTCAGTTAGAATAAAATTTGATCTCCACAGTGTGTGGTAGGAAATTGTTAGTACATATATGTGTTTGAAAAGTGTGGTTTTTTCTGTTGTGGGTGGGCATAGACCACAGTCAGTGGCTAGACTGTGGTGGTGGTATTGGTGTTAACTGAGCTAGTGTCTTGCTGAGAACTTGCTTTGCTTGTGAGTTCAGATTTCTCTGGAAATTGGACAACTGTGAATATGATGCATTTGCAGGAAAGAAATTGCCACTTCAGTAGGTTATGGTGTGACAAATTGTGGGCAGTGCTTGGGGAGGGCAGGGAGATACCCTGCTGTTGTTTAGTGTTTTTTCATTGCATTAAGGATAGATAGATTGTTACAGCAGAGGATAAGTAGGTGATTTTTTTTTTTTTTTTTTTTTGGTCCTATAAGGAGTGTAGGTTCTGGAGCTTTGTCCTTACACTTTTTCGTTGGTAGAAGACCTGTGTTAATACTTAATTTACACATTGATGAAACCTCCCATCAGCTGCCTTCAGAGTTAAATGAGTAGTGTGCAGATTACTTTGATAATACTACCTGAAAATACTCCAGAACACACTGCTGTGTGATAGAACTTGCACTTGAATTAATCTTGCACTTGAAAATTCTGATTGTTTCTGTCCTTCAGGCAAAGCAGGACAGAGACAAAATAGGAGAACTGACTCTTACAGAAAACAATTTTGAATTGTCCCAGATTTCCACTATTTCTTTATTTGTGTTTGTTATTTTAACCTGCTTATCACTTTAAATTTAGGTGATGATTTCTAAAGCGGTGTCCAGGCTGTCAGATTCGGTTATGGCCTTTTGATAAAAAAATGTTAGCTCTGAAAATTTGACATTTCCTTGTCTGGGATTGCGCTACTTGTTCTGGCTTCATAAATTTTACCCTGAACCTTTGGCCATTTCAGATTATTTTTCCAACACAAATCTGAAATAATGAAAATACTGAATTATTTGAATTGAAAGTGTTTAAATTGGGCTTTGTGCAGCAAGGTGAGCCATGACTTGATAAGTAATCAATTTCACTAGTTCTACATTGAATTAATTGTAGAAGAAACCACTGGGAATTCTCTTCTCCTATATTTTAGGATTTTTCCTGAGTAATTTTCTGTAAGAAATCCACAGAGATCACGTCACTGAGTAATGGGTTAATATAATTACTTGAGTAGACATAAATTCACCTTCTGCATTTAAACTAATGAAACTGCAGAGAGGCTGATTGTATTACCCTGCTGCAGCAAGGAAAAACAGGAGATTTTTTTCTTGTGAGTTTGAAGAAAATGTGTAAGTGCAAAAACGCATAATTGTTACCATAATAAAGGCGTTACAGATGCCAACTCCTTGTTAGGGTGATAATCCATAAGGTATACAGGTGTGTCTATAATGTGTGCTGACTGACCCAGCAATAACTTTGAGTACTCAGGCAGCATCCCAGAGCTGCAATGGATACAGTGGAAGAGGACAAAAACAATGGAGAGCAAGAGGAAGCAAGTTTTTTGAATAGATGACCCACAAAGTTTCTCCAGTTAAAATACTGGATATCGTTTGCCTGCTGTGTGACTTAATCCACTGCAAAACACTCAGTCATGTTTCTTAAGAAAACTAAAAGATGCCAAACCAGAACCAGACCTACCACTGAGCTTCTGTGGATTATTTTTATTTTGTTGCTTCCGGAGGTTAAATAAAATCAGCTATTCCTACTTCTGCACCAGGAAAGGAACCTATATGAACAAGTATGCAAGAGCTGATAATAAGGGTTGACAGTGCAGTCTGTTGAGTGGCATGAAGGGTCAGACTGAAAATGTTAAGCTTTTTAAAGAGAACTTTTATTATCCCATTATCTTGTTTCTTAATTAGACTCCAAATCAGGAGTTGTTTTAATTACCAGTAGAGGTTTTAACAAAAAAGTGTGAGCTGATGCCTTATTAGTGTTTCTGCCATAGTTGGCAAATCTGGCAGCACCAAGGACAAGTTGTAGAACCCCATTTGTTATGGAAGACAAACTTAGTAGATCGTAGGTTATAATAAACACAGTACCAGTTTCCTTTGCCATAGAGTTCGAGTGTATCCATTGTGCATGCTGGAAGTGTCTTGGCTTTGATTAACTCAGTCTGTAGGGTGGAAAGAACTGTAAGGTAAGAGGAACAAGTATACAAGTGGTTCCTCACAGTTGCCAATTTTTTCTCTAAGTGCTAAAGCTTGTTTTGGTATGAACTCACAGAATAATTATAAAGCAAAGCCTAAAAATGAAGGCAGAAAGTTTGTCTTCATGCTCAGGCTTAGTCTTCCTTATGAATTTGTTATGCTGAGCTTGAAGTACTTCATGTTTTTACAAGATAAAAGTGGAGGGTTTTTTTCACATTTGCTGGAATATTGCATTATTGAAGTACTTTAAAAAAAAAAAACAAACCTGACCTGACCATCTGAAGGGTAATTGGACATTGAGGAGCAAAGTAATATTTGCATCACTGGTCTTTTACTTTCTTTCACTACATATGGGTTTGGACACATTTCTAAAAAACACTGTATCTGAGAATCCTGGAATGTTTTGCCCTAATTTGATATTTGTTCAGTACTTACAGGGTACAGCTCAGTGTGAGAACACATGATTTTTGGAGACTAGGCAACACTTGCATTAAGTGCTTATAGTGCTTCAAGCTTTGGTGTTTTTAACATGAATTTTTCAATTTGCCTTTTTCTCTCAGGTTTCATGTGAGAATCTTAGATTTCATTTCTTCTGAAAAGGGTTGAGCTCTTTCTGAACTGAAATCTAAGTGCTTTTTGTTGTCCATGGCCTTTACCATGGTTGCCAGATAGGAAGATGACAATCTGTGTTCTTGTTTGTAGTGTTTCTTTTGAATGTATGACAATCCACATAGCTATAACTGGATTACTCATTAGGAGTAATTATTTGCTGCTTTTACAAAGAGAATGGTGGGTAAAAAATGGTAGGATTCAGATCAGGATTTATTCCAGCTTTTTAAAAAGTTGAAAATTTTAGATCAGAGATTCTTGTTTGCGTGTTATCTCTGATTTGGTTCAAGAAAGAAACAATGTGTTTCTAACATCAGTTAGAAATGTTTGATCAATTGAGCATTGTAGTGTCTGGAAGTTAGATTAAATACTGGAATATAGGTGGATAGCTCCACAAACATTCTTTATTTTTTATTTAGGATTTTAAGTGATGATATTTTAAAGTGCAGATAATCTACATGTAAAAATCTGTTCATATGGAATAATGTAGTCTTTTTAAAATAAATAAATTTATTGTAATGTGTCCAGATAGTATTGAGAAAACAGACGTCAGCCACCTTCCTTGAAAAATAAATAATAAATCACTCTGTATTAATATTTTTTAAAAAGTGAAAACAAATCTTAGACAATGCTAATGTTCAGATCAAAGTGGGAGTTCATGGCACATGTGGCCTTCATAAAGCCAACAAGCATCCATTCTTTGGTTTTTTCTGCTTTCTTGTATTTGCATTTAATTGGGTTTAATGTTGTGAAGTGTAAAACTGGTGTAGGTGTGAGGGACTTCATACATACTTTAAATTTGAACTGCACATGGGAAGTACTGAACAATGCATGAAGAAAACTGCGTGTACAGCCCATTTACTTTAGTGCAGCTAATTATTTGCAGGTAAAAGGGGCAGTTTTAGTCTGGAGAACTGGTATTCACGCTTGCACCTCTGTGCATCGAAGAACTGTCTGCTGTTTCATTACCGCCTTTTTCAGACTGACGTTTATTCTCCTTGTTTTAGCCATTACTGTCACTACCCCACAGGTGGTAAAGCAATAGAAAGTGAACTTTTATCATCTAGAACCACTAAATATAGGAAAGAGAGAGAATGATGCATTTAAAATGCTCCTATTTAGGATATGTAAAGCAGAATTAAAATTTGGTTTCTTATCAAAGTGTAAGGCTTTAGTGCCTGAACTGACTCCAGAAGCAAAACAGCAGTATATGAAGCCATGCCACTTTCAGGCAGGTTTAGCAACACACACCTAAGCTTCTTATCTTGGTGTCTGCCTTTCACGTATGCATACAGTGGCCTACTTAATTCTTCCAATTATTTTAACAAATTTCAAAATGCCTGTAAGCAGTGGCTGCTGTGTGGGAAAAAATACTCCCCTACAGCAAACCCTGCTGAAATGCAGTTACAGGTTCATCAGCTTTTTCCTGTTGTAGCATCTTCTGCAGTATTTCAGCTTAATTAGTTTCAGAACTCTGTTTGAAAGAACACAGCTATATTTCATGTCCATTGAAGCTTTCACATTTCTTTGAAGTTTTCACAGTGTCTAAAAAGAGTGGGAAAGGAGATGTTTCATGCAGTTTTGCAATGAGAATAAAATATTAAAAATACTTTATAAGCTTAATAAACATAGGAAAAGGGATTTTTTGGGTTTTTTTTCAGTTTCATGTGTATATGTTAGAATTATAGCTTTGACTTCCACAATGCTGTTATTAACAATGTTATTTAGAGTGAATAATAAATTATAAAACAGATTTCTGAAATGCAGCAAGGACATCCGATGTTCAATACAATACCAATTTTAATTATATAATACCAATTTTATATAGTGTTCTTATCATGCATCTTAGCTTAGCTTCTTATTAATGATATATTTGTTGGAATTGAATACCATGGCACATTTTATTAGGAAACATGCTTTTGATTTTAGAGGTTTTTTTGTTTAGTTGGTTTTTCTTTCTCTCTAAGGAACAGCTTGGTGCTCCTAGTCAAATTTCATGGCTTCCAGGTTAAATATCGTATGAAATGTAGGGAGGAAAGATCATTATGATGCTTATGTTTTCAAAAGGGAGAATCCTAGGAGGGAAGCCTTTCTTACTAGCTTCCAGAATGCATGGGGTATTGAATGCACTTATTTTGTTTTGTGCAGTATACCTTTATTTGTTTTGGTATTTGTTATCACACAGCGGTAGTATCCATCAAGGGCTGTGATTTAAGATTACTGGTCTGGATGATGTTTGCAACGTATTGTTCATCTCCATTCTCTGCTACTTCAGAAGTATCACGCCAGTCTTTAGATCAGAGGGATAGTCCTGGTCAGTAGGACGCATCATGCTTCCTGAACCTCTGCCTTGTCCCAGTAAGGGAGTTGTAGTGGTGCTTCCTTGTGCTTCCAGACGATGTCCTAGGGACCTTCTCTGCCTGGTAGTTTTCTGTGGTTTAAGCCAGTGCTGTTTGCAGCAGGTTTCCTGCATCTGAGATGAGTTTTCGTCCTTTTATATTTCAGCTTGAGGAAAAGGAGTATTGCAGAGGAAGAGTGGAATTAATATATGTTTTATTTCAGGCTAAATATTGAACCGTGATCTTTGTAGTAGTTGAGGGTTGGACTCTACCATGGGTAGTCATGTTGGTCTTGTAGAAGAGGGACATTATTAATTTTTTCTGGTCATGTGCTGTGCTAAGTTATTGAACAACTGCTTTGGGTAGAATGTCAGGAGACCAGGCCACTTTGCTGTGTGGTTCTATTGCTTGTAACAGATTGTCATTTTATCTGTGCCATAACTTCAATCTGAAAGTAATGTGTTTTATTTAAGCTGTGTATTGAAGTGGTATACATAAGGTAGTACATACTCAGGTACCTTGAGGAAAGCACTGAAACTTGAAAATAGCAGTGGAGATATAGACAGTTTCTCGGAACATGTTGCTGGCGTGTTTCAAATCTGGGTTTTGGACAGAATGAATTGCACTTGGAAAAGAGTACAAAAAAAGGCAGTCTGTTGTAAGGCTGTCATCTTGGGGTCCAGATACGTGTATTTAGGCAGCTAGTCTGGGATTGTCCGATATGTAGCCAGCAGTAGCTAGTGGATATTTAATAGCTTGGACAGTTTTAACAGATACTGCAGTCAGATAAAGCTGTCTGGTGGTTGTGTTACACGGTTCTTATGTCACTGAGAGATTGAAGCACATGGAAGAAACCACCAGAGGGTGATATCAGAGCTCCTGATACCCTACAGATCCATGCTGTGATTTAAATCATTGTAAGTGCCTAGTTGGATTTCCATAGGGCAGAGCACGTGTATAGCCCGTGATTTTTAACTTTGTGGTTCTCTGTCTTGCATAAATACTAACTTTTTTAGTTGTATTCTCTCGCAGTGGTATTTTAATATTTTTATGTTTTCTGTCCACAAATGCCTGATATTCTTTAGGAATTTAGGGAAAGAGCTACACAAAGAATTATTAGATTTTCAATGTCACATTTGTTTTAGAAGCTTACTGTATTATTTTAGCCATTTTCCTCAATCATCATCTCTTCAAAGACTGTACCATTAAAATAAAACCCCTCTTCTTGATCCTCTTCAAAACTGATGGACAAACCATACAACAGGAAAATCACACGTTGTCTTTTTGTAGCTGTTGTTTTGTTAGCTCTTACACTACCAGGAATGTCTTTCTCGGGTTAGCAGCAGACGGAAAAATGATAATGAAACAAAAAACTAGTGGTGGTGTTATTTTTTAAAGTGACAATTTTTAAGAAAAACAGTTTCATTTAAATTATTATTATGTCTTCTTCATTTGTTATCATGGAATCCTTCATAATGTTAATGAATCAAGTAACTTCAGTAATCAAGTATTTCTTGTCAAATGAGTGATTTTTAGAGAACCAGTGGAAATGCTGCTGTCTACCGAGATTATTGTATACTTCCAAAGAAGACTAAATATGTTTAAGCAGAGAGTGCTATTTAGCCTGAGAGGATAAATCACACAGTGAAAGGTCATTGCCAAAGATACCTAATATTCTGGTTATAGGTGAAAGGCTGCATGCTGGCAGAATTGAAAAGGAATCCAGCATGCATGCTGCTCAGTCTAATTATAATGTTACAGATGGCCATTACGTAAGGAATGCCTCCAAATCAATATCATCCATGCAGAGAGACTTCTCAGTGTATACCTGATCCTGGAAGAGCAGCAGCTTGCTGGTTTTCCCCAGGAATGTAGCTCTTGAAGCAGCAAGGAGCACCTTCACTTCCAAGTTACCTTCTTGGTCATGCTGGCTTGGTATTTACATTCAGTTTTCCCTCCCTAATCACCATGCTACCTTCCTTAATATGGTTTTCTTTTTACTGTATGCATGCATCAGGCTGAACCAGATGTTAGATGGAGACAGTTACGCTTTATTAAAAGTGAATGACGTGTACCCTGGTTAGGATTTTTTCATTAGAAGGAAGAGTACGGTGACGCAGAGACTGAATTTAGCTGAAAGGGAGTAAACCAAGCTAGCAAGGGAATAACGTACAGAAACCATAATTGCCCAAGCTAAATTTGTCTTCAAGTGCCTACAGAAACTGGCAGTGAGCTTTCAATAGCAGCAGTAATTAAGATCAGTGTGTTAGCACTCTATCTGTAAGCACAAGCTCTGGCAAACTGGAAGGCACAGTAACTGTTTGTATGAGTAATATAACAGGGGTGGGAATTGGGCAAACAAGTTGCACAATTTAAGTGACTTTTAGGTCTAATACAGGATTAGACATTAAATAATTGATCCTATTTTCATACTGAGTGAAAATACCTCCCCATCCCTAGGTAAAGAGCTCATCACCTTTCCTGCAAGCCTTAGACAGCACATAAAGAGGATTGTGTTTGTATCAGTGGTTCATGTAGTTCACATTTGTAACTAAGCATACTCTTCTGTGTTTAGTTATGTCCAATTCTATTGCCGTCCACCTTTACAATGCAAAAATGCATGCTAGTTTGACTCTGCAGTCTGCACAGGTTTGGGTAGTGTAGTCTTTCACCTGTGTCTGAACAGTTCTAGGATATATTGCTTTTCTACAGCTAACTGGGTAGAAGCATCTGAACACCAGGGATTCAGGATGTGCCTACATATCTGTCTTGCTGGATGCACATTCATAATCTAGCCAGACTAATGCAAATAACTAATGTACTAGATGAGTCAAGGTTATATCAGAGGAAGACCATTGCTAGTCTGCTTTGGATTTCTGTATATATGTCTTTTCATAGCAGAATACTCTCCATTAGGATAATGTGCAACTTTGGGTAGAACAAGCAGTCTTTTGACAGTCTGCTGCCCCCATATTTGTAAATAATAGGTGCCCTGCTAGGTTGCTACGTGTAGGTTCATATAAGTATTACAGATCTAGTATATGGACTGAACTGAACATACTTAGGTGTGATACAGGTCACAACAGCACATTTCAAACTTTTGTCAGGTCTCTGTAATTGTTTGGTTGCATGATCTTAGCTGCTTCTAATTGTGAAAAATTACTACACAACTAGTACACTCTTTTCAACTGTGTTTCAAAGATGTTACAACTTTTATGCACCCTCATTTATTTATTTATCCTTAAATTAGAGCCTTATTTTTAAAATGCATTATCTTCTTAGTGTTTAAATACTGACATTTATTAGTAGTAGGATACAGTTTTTGTACATAATGACATGTTGCATGACAAAGTTACCTTTCTTGAAAGATTGAAATCCTTGCATTAGGTGCTCCCAGTGCCAGGAGCTTGTTTATATTAAACTGCTTATATTAAAGGGTGCTTGGCTAGTTGATTTAGTTTGTTCTGCATTGCAACATGGAACAGCTGTTGGTTTATTACCTGCTTTCTGTGGGATTACAGTATAAGGATGGGGAGAAAAAGCTGGAATTGGCAAATTGGTTAATTATGCAGAACAGCATGAGCTATAAAGTTGCTGTCTGGTGCTGCTGCATTTTGATGTCTTGCAGGCATCAAAAATACCCTAAGTTTTTGTTTACAGGAGAACCTGACAAAACCACCTCTGCACCTCTAGGTGCACTAGCGATTAGGTCAGAAAAGGTTGGTGTTTTAGTCTTTCAGCTAGAGTCTTCAAACTGAGGAATACCTCAGCGTGAGGAGGTTTTGTCGAGAAGTGTGTGCCAATGGCTTTCGGCATTGTGTGTACAAAAAGAGAAAATGTGAAAGAAATGACAGTCAGAAGAGTGGTGTGTGAGCTTGGAATACGAGTAAGGCGCAGGCCTGTAGGAAAAAATGACTACTGAGATCTTCTGGCTTTCAGCTACAGTAGTGCTGTTTATAATCAAACAAAAAAGCCACTTGCTCCTGTGATGTTCCTTGCCTTGATTACTCCTGCCAAAAACTGTTCAGCATATTGTTCACCTGATGATGAGGGCTTCCAGTTCCCAGCACTGCTTGTTAATATCCACTTCTTGTGTGCCAATGTTGCCTACAGCTTAAGAGTTTTACTCCTTTCTTTTTCTTACATCCCTGGTTTGTTTAAAGAGAGCACTTACTGCCTCTCAGCTTTCATTTTACTAGGTTAGTTAAACAAGCCTCCGTTGGTATCCTCTTCGAACTGTCCTCTCCTTGCTTCTATGGTTATTCTTGTAGCTTTCCCCTGCACATTCTTAGGCTTAAATCATGAATTTTCTAAGACAGGTGATCAGAAATATTCACAGAGTTCCAGATGAGATCTTAACAGTTTCTTGTAAAATGGCTTTAAAACATCCCCATCTCTACTGAAAATTCCTCCCTTGATATAGCCAGATTGCATATGCCTTTTTGACAACTGTAGCTCTTTGACAGGTTGTATTCGTCCCAAATGATTAATACATCCAACTCATTCTCCTGCTCTATTATTTTGACTTGATGATTCTCTAGTAGAATTAAAGTAGCAATTTGTCCTATTCCCAAAATGCTTGACCTTGTCTTAGTGCTATTGTGTTTTGTCATTACAATCCCTTTGGTCCTTGAAGGTTATTCAGTTCTTGCAATGTGATACTCTGATTTTACTCTGTATTGATACTGGTTTCAATTTGATTCTTTTTTTAACCATCATCAAATATCATATTTATGATCCAGGGCTTTTTGTTTGTTTTTGCTACAAGGTCATTTCTCACAATGATTTGTAAGGAACTCCACTCTTAATCTCCCTTTTAGTTCAATAATTTCCTTCCACATTGTAGCCTCATTTTTTTTAGTAAAATCCTTGCTGTTTTGCATTCAGTTTGTTTTTTTGGATCTTGTTGATTAGTGTCCCTACAATTTGGTATTGTAAGACTTAATGTAGGACCTGTTGTTGTAAGGCATTAATTTCAGTAATCTGAAATATTAGTTACTTCCACAACAAGTTACCCTGGACTATTGTGCTTCTGCATGTGAACATATCTAAGTCCAGCCATTTATGTTTGGGTGAGAATCTGTTCATTAAAATGCAATATGAAGTTGATGAAAATGCCAAATGGAGAAAATTAGATTCTTCAGTGTCAGAAGATCCATTAGTAACTCTAACAGTCTCTCTGAATTTCTTATGAACTTTTCTGGACGTAAAATCTGCTTATTTATAAGCTCGTCTATGCCTTTTAATGAGACCTTTACTTATAAGACTGTCTAGGCCTACTTTTCAAAAGTGTGTTAGATAGGTAATTGGGAACCCTGGTGGCACTTCATTTTTGGATTCTAAAATTAATGTGTAGGCTCAGAAATACATTGATTTCCTGCTTGCTTCATGCTGTGAGAAAGAGGCAGAGCATTTTACAAAAATTTTTGTAAGATACTAAGTTTTCTTTTTTATGAAGAGAAAGAACACCAAGGATATATAAAAAAAAAAATTCTGGTGATATTCCACTAGCAGGCCAGCCACAATATTACAGAGCATCTTAATGAAATACAGCATTCAAGCCTGTCTTTCTGGAACAGAAACATACTCTGCAAATCTTCTGGAAAAGGCCTGTACTAGCGTATGCCTGCCTTAACCAACATGGCTGTTAGACATGATTGTTAGACCCTACCTGTGTCAATCTTGCTAGCCTTCATCTTGATAGTACCCTGTCTGCTTTGTATTTAAAAATAGAAATGACAATCTCTCTTCCTCTGCCTTTTTAGCTTGATTAGTTCATAGTTGAAAGTGTGAGACACTTGAGGGAAAAGCTAAATTGAAGGGTTGAGGCTCCCATTCTGCATGTGGTTAAGATCCATTGTTCTTCCAGGAGCAATTGCTGCCGTCTTGTCTTTTGTCAGAGTCACATGAAAGTCTTTATTTCAGTGCTTTCTATTGTTTGTCAGTTGTGCTGGTGAGGAAGATTGTGGCTGTTGTGCTGATGGAGTAGTGAATGGGGAGGGAGCCCACCCTTTCTGCAGCTGGCTCCGAAAGAAACACTGCGTCCTGGGAGATGCTTGAGACTGTGCTCAGAACACAGCAAAAGCTGCGCCAGAGCAGTGGGTGCTCACCTTCCTGTCATTTAAGCTTTCCAAACTCATTTACATGTGAACTGTATTTCTGTTAATGTCCTCGCAGTGGCTTTTCACCACAATGATTTAAATAATTCAAGGTGGAGGTCAGGTATATGTAATACAGTTTGTTTTTTTTCTGTCATGGGTAATGATGGAATGGAAGGTTACTGTCTGTCAATGACTCTGAGTGATTTTTCTCCTCTTTTTATCTTAGTGCCAAGGATATATACCACCATCAACAGCATGTGATGCTAAGAAGCAGCAAAGAAAACTTTACTGTAGATGCATCTGAGAAAAAGCTGTTTCAGTGGTTATTCAACAAAAGTTGAATGGGATAGGGTTTGTGCTAGGTAAAGAGACAGTGTTTGGAGTGAATACTGTTTAAGGAGAAAAGGAAGAGGACTTCCTTAGGGGCATGAAAATAACACTTCCTTCTGTATACTGTATAGATCCTATCCAAAGAAAATGGAGTGTGCTTAGTTTTTTCTCATATTTCCTCAAAATTATTTCTAACACTGGAAATGACACTTCTCAATACTCTCTGTCTCTGGTCAACATTATTGTAATTACTTGATGTAATTAATGTTTTTTATTATTCCATAATTTTTTTTTGTGTGGGAAGAGTGCTGTGGTTTACTTAATACTAGTAGTAGCTTATGAACAAAGAGAAAAAACAGATAAACTTACAGATAAACCTCATTAATATATTTTGAATTCTCTGTATTGCAAAACTGTAATGCAGGGTTTTGTCTTTTTAGTAACTAAAGCTATTTTAAAAGATGTTTTTTCACCTTGATAGCATCAGATGAGTCCAAATGCAGTAGAGTGAGTCTGGGGTTGTTGTGCAGCTTGAGGAATGTGGGGGACAGTGTTTAAAAACAAGACAGTTCTGAGAAAGAAACAGTAAGAAAATGTGTATGTGTCACTTCAAGATATGTATATAAATACGATCTATAGATGTTCATCCCCTCCTTCAACCAAGTATGCTTTTTTCTTTTGCACACGGAAGGCCTTTAAGTAGCTGTGTATTGCTACATCTCTGTTTTGAGAATTATCCTGCCCAGGGGGAGGTTGTGATCCTTCAGTGCGGTGTTGGCAATTATGAAATGCAGGCCAAAGAGGGAAAAGATAAAAGAGAACTTGGTGCATTTTGTCATGGGAGATGGGACCCAGGGCACAATGGAAAAGCATTACAGTGATGCCAGACAAATTTCTGGAGCATTCAAGCTCAATTTAATCTCCTCTAGTAACCCTGCTTTTGTGAAAATACTCCCAAGTGTGGCAGGGAGGGAGTGTGGCCAGCGGTCTCTTCAGGCAAGTTTGGTTTAGCCTCTGGAATTGAATGTTAGTAGATTAATTTGGAAATCTACTCAACCTGAAATTTCATCTAACAGAAAAAATGCAGAAGTATTATATGACTGAAAATATTTATTCTGATAAACATTTGCAGATGCTGCAGCTTAATAACCCTCTCAAAGTGGTGTATTTATGCCCTGTATATATATATAGGTTTCGGGCTGTCATAGACATTTAAGTAATAAGGCGGTCCTGCCCTACAGAAATATCTCTGTGTTGTCAGAAACACAAGATAAAAAAGATAATTTCTTGAATCAATATTAGCAGTGAGTTGCTGCAGTCTTGTATAAATTAGAGGCCTTTTTTTAAAGGTATTTCATAAAGCATAGGAAGTTGATGCACAAAGATAACTATGGGGTTCTGTTTGTTTATTTTGGGCTTCTGGGCTTGGGATTTTTCTTAAGATATGTGGCTTGATGTTTGTCTCTTTTTTTTTTCCCACCTGAAAAGAAAGTGATCTTCAACCCAGTCTCTTATATTGAGAGAGTCTTTCTTTTGTGTTGTGATGTTCTTGAAGGCTATTGTTTTTATTATTAATAATTATCACTGTTATTATTCAGATATGCTCGACCAACAAGAGCTTAGTTCATCCCATTTCAGTTACCACTGTTTGCAGTTAAAACCAGAAATGACTGTATATCCCTTTCTTAATATTTAAGTAGCATCTTGAATTCTTCTGTGTTGCACCTAGGTCATAAAATGAAGCTCATGAGAGTCGCAGGTAATGAAGAAAAAGGAAATTACAAAGAAAGAGAGCTCAGGAATAAAAGAGAAGGGTGTGTGGAGAATAAGGTTCATGAGTAGGAAGGAAATAGGTGTGCCAGAACTCCAAGATTCACTTCTACTCAATCCCCATGTGCTTAGGAAGAAATTAACTCAGTGGGGATTGCCTGCAAAATTTGGGGATTTAGTGTGGCCATCCAAGAAAATTAAAAAGTATTTTAATTTCCCTAAATCTTGTCATTATAGAATACAACTTTAAAATACTAGAGTTACTGCTGTGAAACTGTTGTAGCTCAGAAGAGGCCAGTTGTATTTTTCTGTGAAACGAAGGTCTGGTTAGAAACTCTTAAGTGTTGTCACTCTTCATGTATCTAGGGAAGACTGAATTGTGTTTCTGTCTAATCCTAGACATGTAACAGAGCATAGCATTTAAAATGTTGGCTGTCATAACTGTATTCATAAAATCCACCTAAAGAGGCAGTGCAGCATGTACTTATATTTTTATTCCTCTTTTGGCAGGTCCCAGGATCAGTATTGTCCTAGATCTTACTGTCCAATCATCCTTGCAGTCGGTATTTAGTATATTCTTTACAGAAATATTTGTTAACTAGAAATACATTTCAGTGAAATTGCAGAAATACAGCATTTAGAGTTAAGAGATGTAAAAATAGGTTATGTCTGGAGGTTTATTTGGTTTTTGATTAATCTAAATGTAATTCATTGTAAATCTAATATTCAGATAAAAGAAGTCCTTACTTATATGAAATTTTTAATTAGTCTAGCAGCGATGTATTCGTTTTTAGATAAGTGTTACAGGTATACTTGTATATGCATTCTGGGCTGACCATATAGCTCAAGTATTCATTAGTACTTTATATATTTAAACACTTGGTACTTGTAGGCACTGTTAAACATTCCTATGCAAGCATCCTTCTTGTAAATGTAGATGGGAAATAAAGGAAAAGCCAGCTTCTGAGTTGCTCACTAAATTATTGATATTAATCTAGCTATGTGCTACTTGCTGATCCTGCATTGTACTGTGGAGTACATGTCATGGTTACTGCCTGCCATTAAGTTGGAGCTGCTGGCAGTGATGTAATTTCATCTCTGTGTCATGGAATCGGTACAACTACTTACTTTAATTATATTTTTTCTCAGTATAGCTGAAAAGAGTTCAAGGTTAGTAGGCTGATTATCAACTGAAGATTTGATTGGTCTAATGGTGAAAGAGCCTTACCATTTTTAAGTGAAAGAGTGTACCCTAATTCGTCCTCTATTTTGTAGTTTCATCTGTGACATTTGTCACAGCGTTATGTGTATTTTTTATAGCATGATAGCAAATGTTCAGTAACCTGATCTGTGGTGTTTGGGCTCCCTGCTATTAGTTTTCAGTTCAGAAAAATAGACTTCTGGTTTTGCAGTATTGGATTTCTTTGCTGCTTTCCCTTCACCCACAATACATATACAGAAGAAGTAAAGCTTTAGTCTGTTATAATCCAGATTCATCATTATTTGCAAACCAGTAGGAGTCAGACATTGTGCTTTGCCGAAATCACTTATAAAACTCAATGTCCTTTTTCACCGTGCTAATTTGATGTTCTATAAATGTCACCAAAACAAATGAGAAAGTAAAATGCCACATGCAAGATGCACATATATGAAAAACTGCTGTACATAACACTGGCTGCAGTTTTTTCACCACAGATGCTCAACCTTGAGAGTCAGTGCACTTGTTTGCAGTGTTGCTGTTTGTGAGAAAGAAGATTGAGCTGTCATTTCATTGAATATCTAATTGTGGATTGATGGGGGAGCAGTCTGTAGAATTGATGCATGTTTCATAAATGATCCTGAGTTAATTACTTGTATAGCATTATTGAGCAGATTCAAGCACAGACGTTGGAGGGTACGTCAGTGTTACATTCTTTGACTGCAGGACGATGTGCTGTTTTTTCATAGCATTTCTCGCTTCTGTAGAAGGTGTATAATGACGTAGGCAAAGGTATCAGGAAGAAGAATAACAGTCTTGAGACAAAGAAATTGGAGTATTCCTTGAGAATTCTTGGAAAAGCTAAATCAATGTTCGCCAAAAATTAATTAGGTGAATTTAAAAGCAAAGTCTGAGGCAGACAACTCCATGGAAAATTTTAGCCCAAGAATTGTTTTTTTGGCAATGTTGCCAAAACTCTCCTTATAAAACCCCCCAAAATTCTATTTATATTCTTATGAAAACTGAGATTGGATGAAGTGGTGTAGTGTATATGAAGACATTAGATAGCTTGGATGTATGGTATATAGTCTTTAAGAGAGTTGACTGACTTATTTCAAAGGTCAGTAGATCTGTAGTAATTTTTAATGAATTTCTAATATCTTGGAAGTTTATTTTAAGTTGTGTGTAAGACCTTAAATCTTAGTTTAAAAAGAAACTGTCTTACACGCTGGCCCACTTCTCCTAAGTTTACTGTTGGATGTGTATGTGTTACTCTGACCATTTTTGTGTCAGTTCATATCTTAATACATCCACTTTAGGAATTATCTTTGTGTAACGACAGTAAGTGGTCATTCAGAACTTCTGAAAATCAAACTAACTTGTCCCTCTTTGCCTCTATCTAAAATACATAAATCCTGACTTTTAAGTACAACTGTCTTTTTGGAAACTATGATTTTCTTGTTGTTTTTTATTTACACCTTTTTCAAAAGTCACTAGTAAAATAAAATCTGCAAACTAACAATGAACATCATTTCTAGACAATAAATCCATTTTTTGAACCACCAAACCCTTGGGACAAAGGCAGGGAAATATGAAAAATTAAATGAACTTTCTCTGTTCTCAATGCAAAATCAGCAAGCTTCCCTTAACTGACACTGATTTGTATACACCACAAGGCAAAAGCTTTCTCACATAACTCTCCGGATACTTCTCTAAGGCTTACTGTGATTTGACAAAATATGCACTTTAGAGAGAGAAGCTGTTACTTGTTGGGGACAATGCATTATGTTCTGCTGAGATTTGGTGCCTTGTAGCTAGTGACTAAATTTGAGACATTTCTAAAAAGGTTCACAAAAAGAAATATTTACATCCTTTTTTTTATTACTCCAGACATGTTTAAAAAAACCGACAGAGGACTGTTTTAAGCTGTGATCATGTTTTATCTTACCTTATTTTTGAAAAGGCAGAATTTAAAAAAATCTTATTGGAAAATATTTTTTTTTGCCTACATGAAAAGAATACTAAGCACTAAACAGAGTCTGAGGTTTTGTGAATTTGGCTTAGTAGACAAGAGGTTTTAGTTTGCATTGTGATTTATGAGAGCTTGGATTTTAATGTGGTAGTTGTGGACTGTGCATTTAAAATACAAGTCTAGAATGGGTTTGAAGCTGCTAGTGATAAAGTATTGCCTGTTATTAAAACACTTCTTAATAGACAGTTCTTAATAGATATGCACCTATAAATATAGTTGCCTTTCATTTTTTATTTCATGACTATTGCATCATTCATTTTTATTACTTTTATGGGACAATAAATAGCAAAAAGTTTATCACTGAAGTCAAATCTTCCTCTAAAACTCTCTCTGCACATTTTAAGGTAATTTAATCTTTGTTCTTGTCCTCTGCATTTTGAAATACTTGTTTTGACTGCGCCATTTGTTAAATTGTTTAGAAAAATACTAAGTTTAATAAAAAGTGAAAGTCGCTCCCTATAGAATTGAAAACCCAAATAAATTATAGATAACATTTTATGTAGAGCAGAATTAGGGATTCCTTTATAATCTGTGCATTGGTATTTTCAGCTGCCCTGTCTTTATTTCAGATTTGAGACCAAAGTGCTTAGACTTAAATTGCATGACATTACTTATCATAATTTTGCAATTATATTGCACAGATAGAGATACCTAAAATATACATTGGCTAACCAAATAAATACAAGTTTATACTGTTGGATAAAAGAACTACAGGCTTTCCTAAATGTCTGATGGAATTTCTAGTGATGCCTGTCTGCTGTGATCTTATTGATGTGACTGGACAGCTCTTACATGTCTAGAGTCACTGTTTAGATATTTAAATCACTTGCAACAGAATGTGTAAATTGGATGGTAATTTAGGCGAAAAATTTTGTAATTTCAACAGCTAGACACTGGGATGTAGAAAGATGTGTCATAGGAGAGAGTAAAATATGGAGGGACATCCCTAGGTAGTGGAGTGTTGCCCTGGTTTTTCACTGCATGCCTTGTTCGCATTAGCAGTGAAAAACTTTCTCGTAAGTTGTAAGATAAACAATGCCCATGTTTTTGTAACGAATCTTTCTAAGCTGTATTTTTAGAATTGTTTTGCATTCCTTCTCTGGAAGCAGAAGAAAGTGATAGACTGAATTTATATCCTATCAATTTAGAGAGGTTTAACCTCTTCATCCAATTGTTGATTGTCTGTACATATGTATATAAGTGTGAAAATATGCGAAAGCCGGGCCTTTTGCCCATTGGCCTGAGACCTTGGCGTGTGTATGAAACCTGCATCCATGCCTGATTCCTAGTGTTGATCTGTGACTGTGGAGTATTACAGGAGAGCAAAAAAATAGAAGCTGAGTGAATGAAGAGGCAGCTCAGCTGTATTGCTGAGCTGTATGGTGATTGTATAGAAAATTATGTGGTGATTTGATAGAAATCCAAGTTATATTTTTGATCTCTAAGTTCTGATTGATGCAGTCCATTGTGCTTGCAGTATCTTGGCCCTGAGTAGACTTATAAAACATTGCGTTTAGACTTCCTTCATTATTCACTTGTAACAATTGTTTGCAAAATCAAGATTTTTCTTTCCAGGAGCAGAGACTGCTTTGCTTAGGACAAAATGTTGTATTTCAGAAAGATACAACACTTGCTTTTCAAGAAATACTGAAAGTGCAAGACAGCTCTTCAACTTCTACTCAGTTACAACTAGAAAAGCCTTTAGGATCTTTTTTTTAGTTGTTATTCTATACTGTTTTCTGTGGCCTATGTATGATGTGCAGGAAACACAATCATGAACAAATGCCTCATTAACTCTGTATTTTATGATCAGCTCATACGTAGCACCTTCGTTTTTAATTGCAGGATGGGCTGCATAAGCTTAGATGGTTACTATGATATTGGAATGATCTTGATGTTGAAAAAGAGTTTGTGAAGACAACTTTGGTGCTGCTTTTTCACTGTGTTTTGTTGGAATGTAAAAGAAAAATATTGTTTAATTGTTTTCTTTCACTATGTAGTTGCAACAGTATGGTTTGTTTTTCTTTCTTATAGCTATTGGTGATTCACTTAATCAAATGCAGCCTGAAATTATGATACATATGCAAATGGATACTGATTTGGGGAAAAGAAATTTCTCGTAATGACTCAATTGTTTGTAAGGAATATTAATAAATAATGTCTAATTTATTAACTAAATCCTTAATTTATTCAGCAAACTTTCATTTACTGTTCCCTTTTGGCAGATCCAGACCTTCAGTCAGCCTGAAGTCAGTGAGTGACCAAACTTGTTGAACACACAGATTAAGCCATTTTTGACAGTGTAAAGCCTTGAGCAGGGAGTTTGAACTGTGTGCTCTACAAAATGCCTTCCATCTTCACCCACTCTCTGAATCTGTAAAGGCTTGTTGTGTTGTCTGCTTAGATGGAAAAGTGTAAGGCGGGACATGCAAAACCGGATCCTGCACAGTGCTGCAGGATTTGGATTAATTGTGCATTGCTGCAGAAAGTTTATTGATAATCGTTTCTCTAGGTACAGGAGTAGCTGGCTGCACGTGCTGTTGGGTGCAACACGTACTGTTCTGAAGTGGTGCAAAGCAACAAGGTAGAGTCTTTGGGCTGCATGTAAAAATACCTATGGTAACTGCCTCAGTTTTTCTGGAAGCTGCCTGTGGTACCCTACATTTGCACACTTTTCTCAGTGAAATGCAGAAAGTGGCACGTAGGAAGTAATTGCTAGCCTCACTACCTGTGTTTGTCTTTTTGAATTTACAGTGGAAGTGGCAAGCTGAAGGGTGAAAGCAAATTCACGGAAATTCCTGCTTAAACCTTCTTCAGTAATAATTCTTAACTGTTGTTTGCATAGGCCGGTGGCAGAGATTCTTGAGTTTCTTCTGTACATTCTACTGGGGCGAATTTTCTTTCCAGCTCTGTGGATATTAACACTAAATCTCTCTGACTGCCGTTTGGTCTGTTTAGTCGTTTTACCCTGAAAATGGCCATGGAACACAGATCTCACTTGTAACAGTCTTCTGAATGTATCAAATTGTGAAATATGTGCCCTTGTTAAATTCTTTTTATTATAAACAGATTATTTTTTCCATTTTTTAGTTCGTGTTCTCTGAATGTTACTTCACGCTGCTGCTTTTCTCGAATTAATTTCAGTTTGTGCGCAATTGAAGTGAAGTAACCGAAATCGGACACAGCTGGTGCTTTTTCTTCTACTAAGAAAAAACCCCAAAGGAAAAACCTCTGTCTCTTGTATACGGCACTTCTGTTAATGCGCTAGAGAGGGCAGCATCATCCCACTGTTGATTCAATTTGTGGTCTGAAGTAGGTTCAGGATCCTTTTCTACAGAAAGGGGTCACCTCTGAACATTTCAGCATTAAATTTCTTTCAGTACTGGTGGCATGGTTCCTTTGTTGGCAGTGGCTTTGTTTTTTGTTTCCTCCAAATCTGGAACCATTTTTCATCCTGTAGCAAAAGGAAAGGAGGGGGAGCTATCTGCATTTGAAATGCTTGATATCGGAGTTCTGAGAGGTTGATTGTTTTTTTTTTTTATGTTTTTCTTCCTGTTTCCGCTCTTCTCCATCCCCCTCACCCCTATCTCCCAAAATCCCTGACACTGAAAAAGAGATTAAAGAACAGCATTAAAGGCTCTGCAGAGACTGACTGCAGAGGTCACTCTTCTATGGAGAAAAAAAAAATCTAAGACTTTTTTTTTTCCCAAGGAGAAAATGAAAAAGTTTCAGGAGAGAAGGCTGTGATGCAAATCTTTCCACTGGAAAGTCTTTGAAAAGAACAAAAGCTGGCTTAGGAAGATCAGAGAATTCTTCATTCATTTTTATGGGAGCAAGGATGGCTCTTTAGTCTTCGGGCCAGAGCTTATGGAGAAGAATACAACGGGGTTTTTTTTCTCTAGGAGCATTTGAATCTATTCCTTGGGTTCTGTTCCAGATCCTATTTCTCAAAGAAATATATGAAAAAGGATGAATACATCTACATGTAAATCTACCATTCTTGTAAGAAATTGTCATTAAAAATAATAAGCAGATCCAACCCAACAGTTTCCAGTGCATCTAGTATTTTCTGCATCCTGTGCAGATCTTGTCTGCTGTGACTAAATGATGCTCTATGGCAGGAACCTTGGAAAAATAAAAGTGATGAAATTTGCATGTTATATGGTTACTGCATGAGAGAGGGAGAAAGCAGGGAGAGTGGAAATTGCTGGTTTAAGTATCTTGTCTGGATTGCACTTCAGACGTATACTGTCTAAAGCAAAAACAGTGATACAGATTTGTTAGTCCCAGTTAAAGTCACGTGCAATTGACTTCACTTGCGTGCAGCATTGTATTAAATTTCCAAGATGTTTTTTCAGTGAGAAGTGATATTTGTGAAACAGTGGTTAGAAGGTATATGTCATTTTTAGCCACTCATGTTTGTACCAGTCAAATGTCTGAGACATGTCAGTGTATTACTCTGTCTGAGTCCTCATCAGAAACTTCTGCTGAAAAAGATCACTTTAGCACCCTGTGAGTGGGTAAGGCACACTGTTAAGTGCGGGTTAACTTAGTCTGTATAAAAACAAAACATGATTGTATCTGGAGTTCTCAATACAATTACAGTAAGATGCTACACTGCCTAGTAGTTATCATGTTGCCTTGTCTGTGGCCATGAGCACAAGATTGTGCGAGGATATAAAATTGCTGATTTTTTTACATGGAAAAGATCCCTGAATACCGTCCTTTTACTGAAAAACGAAATGGCCTTATTTTTGTTGTCCTCTTGCAAACTCTTTGAATTTCCTATCCTTTCAAGCTCGTTATCTAGCTGTAATCACTTTAGAGACTAGTGTTGGGGGGAGGATAGAGAAACAGTGGCATTGTTATATGAGTAAAATTGTGTTAAGAATAAAGATGGTATTTATGGCAAAAATAAACTCAGTTACTGGAAATTCTTCCTCTAGCCCTCAAGCTTTTGTTGACATGCAAAACAGATTTTAAGTAAGTAAATCAATTAAAATATAAAGCAAGCAAACAAATTGACATATGCCTGTGGCCCATTTTTAGTTTCAGATGTGTTCTGAAATTTGAGATTGAATACACTTTCCTTCCCAGAAAATATCTAGTTGTGATGGTTTATAACTTATAATTTGTCATTAGTAACAGCTGCTAGGTTCTGAATTTTCATAAGCCCTGAATGCCGTGAACGGTGCAATTCCGGTTTTTGGAAGCTTGATAAGAGGTGTTTTTCTCTTCCATCTTCATGTTCTTTCATTAAAGGCTATGAAAACACTAGCCTGAAAGGCCGTATGAAACATTTAAAACAATGGTGAAGCAGGCTTATCCTCATGCTACTATTCTGCATTTCTAATTCGCAAAATGGAGTCTCACTGGTCTGTGTCTCAGAGCAATATCTGTTTTAAAAATCAGGTCTTTGTCTTTTTAATTCTTGGCTCTCTTTTATTACACATTGCTGTTGGGCATCCCATCAGGATGGAGTTAAACGCTTTCCCTACAAAGCTGAAGACAAATACTATTTTTCTTTACCTAAGTATATTTAATGATGAACGTTTATGGACTGATATTGTTTGACAGTGTAGGTTAATTCTGATGCTGCGGGTCTTTTTTCTGTTTTCCATTAGTCTTTGTATTTTATGTATTTGTCATCAAAACAACTGAAGAACAGCGTTGTCCTGAATCCCTCTCATTGAGCTTAAGTCCATTGTCAGATCTTAACTTGTGATTCTGCTGCCACAAGAGCTTTTACTGCTGTTTCTGAAAACACAGGACTCTTGTAGCAAATCAGTAAAGCACAGCCTCGTGCCTCGGGAGGGGCTGCCACACCTGGTGCTGCTGCCTGTTGCTGCAGGCGTGGGGCTCACCACGACCTTGCTGTATGCTGTGCCAAGGCCAGCCGGCTGAATGCTGCTGCTGGACGAGGAGTTGTCTTCTCCTGGCAAGCAGGAGTGCTTGCTCTCATCTACAGAGGTTGCTGTCACAGTCCCTTGCATCTCTTCCAGTGGCAGCACATAGGTTAAATACCAGTAATAACCCCCCACAAAACGCAGAAGCTGCATGCATTTCTGTTGTTGATTAGTAAGTGTGTGGCAAAAATTTTTTACCTCTTTCAGAAGCAAGTTGAAATAAGCTCCTTTTAGAATTGCTGAATATTACAATTCAGAACATGTATGATAGCCCTGATGATGGAATGATTCATGTGACAACTGAAACCTTTGGTTTATGGAGATTATTTGCATTACTAGCTACTGTGGGCACAGTGTGAGAGAAAGAGTGATACCATTGTTACAGAGCAGGGAAAATATACACAGGAATTGCAGAGAAAGGAATGCCTGAGAGGGTCCGCAAGGTTATTACCCAAATTTTGGTCTTGGAAGTTTGCATTTCTTCACAGAAACTGACAGCAAAGAGATTTCATGAGATTTTCTATTATGACAGCTGCTACACTTGTGGTTTCGTTTTGTGAAGCCTTGCCATTTTGAACAATACTTTCCTTTTTAGTGTTCAAAGTTTTACTGAGCAGTGGATATTTAAGGAGTTGTTCAACTTTTCGTATGAACTGTGCCATTCCCAGAGGAGAAGTGTTGGCTGGTATATCAACACCGTATGTATTACTCCTGCTGATTCATTAGATCTAAAATAGTTCAGATGTTGGAATAACACTTCTCATTGCTAATGGATACATGTTTTGAAACTTAGTCTGAAAGGGAATCTTCTGGAGACTTGGCATATATTTTAGGGGGTTCTTAGTAGACCTCTCTAACCTTTTGCCATTTTCTATGTTTAAAAAATTAACAACTCACTTTTTAAAATGCATTACCAAAGTCAAGCTTTTCTCCTCTGCCCCCAGTTATTCAAGACCTGTTATTTTTGTTACTGTTATTCTGGTTTTGTAATCAGATTCAAGATTTACTAAATCATATAATGAAATAGATTCTTTTCATCTTAGGGGCTACTAGCATAGCTTCTAATTATTTTCATAGCAAAATAATATTCTGTGGTAATTAAGTCCATGGTACTTTAGTGTATTTACTGCTGCAACTGGTAAAGCTACATTTTTGAATGTTTATGCTGATTATGTGAATCTACTTTGGCATATAAATACTTTGACGTATAAATACCTAAGCACAAATACAGGCCCGGCAGAGGATGGGTTGAGAGCAGCCCAGAGATGAATGCTTTGGGGGTGCTGGTGGATGGGAAGCTGGATGTGGTCCGGAAAACCAGCTGTGTCCTGGGCTTCATCAAAATTGGTGTGGTCAGTAGGGCAAGGGAGGGGATTCTGTCCCTCTGCTCTGCGCTGGTGAGACCCCACCTGCAGTGCTGCATCCGGCTCTGGGGTCCCCAGCACAGGAAGGATATTGACCTCTTGGAGTGAGTCCAGAGGAGGGTCACAAAAACACCTTTCCTATGAAGAAAGGCTGAGAGAGCTGGAGATGTTCAGCCTGGAAAAGAGAAGGCTCCAGGGAGACATTATTGCAGCCTTCCAGTACCCAAACAGGGCATGTAAGAAAGCTAGAGAAGGACTTTTGACAAAGGCCTGTAGAGACAGGACAAGTGGGGATGGTTTTAAACAGAATGAGAGTAGATTTATGTAAGATACTATTGAGAAATTCTTTATTGTGACAATGATGAGGCACTGGCACAGGTGGATGCCCCTGAAGGTGTTCAGGGTCAAGTTGGGGCTTTGAGCAGCCTGGGCTAGTGGGAGGTTCCTTCCCATGGCAAGAGAGTTGGAATTAGATAATCTTGAGGGTTCCTTCCAAGCCATACCGTTTAGGAGTCTATATTGAAAAAAGAGTATCATCTAAGCTGAAAAATTAATAGGTGTAGAATGAAACTGAAAGACATCTTGAGCTGTGTGATCGTTATATGCATCTTTGCTGTACTTGGGTGGTTTACCTTTGCTATTACAACTAAGTTTTTGACCAGTATCTTTGAGAGCAATGAACTTTTTTATTTGGTATCTTTTCATAGTCTACCTTCCTTATTTTTGTGTTTTTGTAAGTGTTATCTTTCAACCTAAGACTTTTCTGTAATGCTTCCTCTGACATTTTAAGAGCAATTTTATTCCGTAATTGTCATTGTATTGCAATCCTTGTGCAAGCCAGGCTACTTTTGTTGCTAATGTAAATAAGCTTTCCATTCCCAGAAATTCCTAGCATCCTTTTCCTGTTCTTCTGCCAACCTGAATCATATTTTTTGCAAATAGATCGCCAGATTTGCCCGTGTCAGTTCTGATGAGGTCTTACTGGTACCCTGGGCTGTGGTTTGCAGAGTGTTCCGGCAATTTAATGGCTGGATTCCTGCTCTTGTCTTGTGCTTTACAAGGTAGTAAACCTTGTGTCATCTGCAGTCAGCGTTTGTGTTCTCATCCTCTAGCAATCTGAACCTCTTACTTGTTTACTTATAACTTTGGAAAAAAGAGCAGAGGTATCAAAGATAATTTCTTCCCTGCTAATCTTGAGAGCAGAATGTAGAGCATTCTGTAAATCCTTGACTAGATGAAAAACTGCAGAATGAGTTTATGTACCATCTGACAGGGAGAGTCCATGCAAGAAAGGGAAGTCATAAATGCTTCTGCCTTACCTGGACCACACCAGTGTGTGCATTCAAGTGCATAGCCTGTTAAGAATACTTAATTGTTATCAGTTCATTAGCTTTTCAAGTTTTGTTTAAAATTCCATACTCACTCAGCAGTGTGAAAGATCTGTTTCTTTTGGTTGCCATACAAGTTCTCAGATATTTTGGTTGTTTCCCTGGTATGTTTTTAAAAAATTTCAAGGTCTTGCCTTTCAAGTTCTGAACTATTCAGTAAGATTTCACTGTTATTATCTTACATGTTACTGTGTGGGAGCTCTAATCCAACAGACCGTTTACATGTGGTAGAAGTTGCACCTCTGATACTTCTGTTTCCTTTCAGGAGACTACTCAGGTATTTGAAAATGATCGGATTTGTATATTCTGTTGAGTTGGAGCAACCAGGGTCCGAAGATAAAAATTATTGCATCTGCCTCAAAATTGCATGGGGGATTTATGTTCCTATCTTCTTAAACAAAGTTCATCCATTAATCACTTCAGTGGAGTTAGGAGAAAAATAATGTATGCTTTCTGGGTTGTTTAGTTTTGTTTCGCTTGTGGTTTTGTTTTGGTTTGTTGGTTGGTTCTTTTCTTTGTACTCTTGTTGGTACATCTTGTTGGATGGTCAACAAGATTACTTCCATGCATGAAAGTAAGGGAGTCTTGGATGATAAATGCATATACTTCAAAGCACTCTAGGGTCATCTGAATTGCTAGTTTAAACAAATGACAATATTAAATAGATACATGCTTTGATAAAACTGGTTTATTGTCTGTTAGAAGTGATGGAGTGTTGAAATCAGTAGTTAATACACAGTATTGCATGAACAGAAACTGCGTCTGTTGAGTTCTTGCACATTTTGTCACCTTTTAAAATGATCTTCTGAAACTATGGATTTGCTATGTTTTCAGAAAAAAATTGTCTTTGTGTAACATCTCTCTTGACAAAATTCTAGTTGTGTGTGAGCCTGTATTGACTCATCAGAGATATACAGAGACTCAGTTCTCTCTGAAATTACTAAATGAATGAACAGTAATAGGTGACTCTTTTGTTGTTTAGGGTTTTTTTCATCTTTAGTAAACGGATCAATGTGTAAAGTCCACTTGAAATATACTGAAAAAAAGCAGTCTAAATAAAGAAGTCAAGCTATTTAACTGAAATGTGATTGAAACTGTTTGCTTCAAGTATAGACAAAAGAAGTTCTTTTTGGTCTTAGGAAAACAGGCCGTGAGTGAGGCTGGCAATTTTATAGAAGTGACATTTGTGAACAATAGTGTTAAAAGAACTCTTACAAGACAAGCATAAAGACATGTTAGCACATATGTATTTCATAGATATCATAGTGTTTAGGGAATGCTTAAGCATAGTTGTACAATCAGTGTTTCAGATTTGCCCTAACATCTTGCTGAGAAGAGAGTGGATGAAAAATATGACCCAGTCATTTTAGTTTTAAAAATATATCCAAAGTCCTCTGAATGGTTTCCTTTTTTTATTCTTAGCATTTCATTTATTCTTGGCATTTTGTATATTGACAAGATATTACGTATATTAAGTGCTGGATTGCTAAGAAACATGAATTTACCTTTATGAAGCTCTTATGTTCAGAAATTAAGTCTTTCTTTAATATCCATACAACTCAAGATCACTTTTCCACCTAATTTCTAGCACTTAAATTAGCTTTCACTGTGCTCTTCAACATGTTGTAGGTCTCATGATTCTCATGAGATATTTTGTTTTATTTAAATCTAAACTGAGGCTAGGGGGCAAAACTGTAATTTAAGTTTATGGGGTGATCTGAAAGAAGCTGAAGCCGACTGAGTAGATAAAGTACTACTGCTGGTTCTTGAAAAGGATACCTCTTTAGTTTTGAAGATAAAAGATACAACAGAATGCAAATCCGAAGGAACCTGCCTGTGTAAGAAGGAATGATTGGTGTCTGTTATCATTTAACTTTTTCTTGGACACTGACCACTTTTCTAATAATGTTTTATGAGAAGAGCTGTAAGTAATGTGGTAAAATGAAAATGGAGAGCTAAGAAATACTACTAAAAGTGTCCCTTGCTGAAGTGTGAAAAAATTACTGTTTCTGAATTCCTTTGGAATCCCCATTGTGGTTCCCCCAAGTATCTGGAGAGGTGCATGGCTGATCACAGCAGCCTTTGGCTGCAATCCAGCAGCCGAAGAAAGCATCCAAGTTCATGGGATTAAGCAGTGGGAACAGTATTTCATAAATACAATGCTGTTCCTGCCTCAGCAAGCCTGAGTGTCCCCTTCTGTGTGATTCTTTACTCTTTCTTAGTCATCCAGCAGCTCTCAAGCCTCCACTGAGTAAACTCAGGCTCCGGGATTTTCATCTTCCTCCAAGCTGCATGTGCACTACGGTGCTATAATGATAAATCGAATCTTCTTGATGGAAGCTTTTTAATAAAGGTGAATTTTAGCCTATGACTGACATGCTGAAATGTAGTGACCAAAATCTCCTGAGAATCGGAGAAGACTGAGTGATACAGAAATGTAGCCAGAACAGTAGGGATGGCCCTAGAAAGACAACTTCACTTAGAGAGTTAGCATTGTGAAGTAAAAGAAAAGTTCTTTGGGAGCAGAAAAATTTCCCCAAATTGAATGAAAGAATAAGGGAGTGAGAAAAATAATGGACATCTCCGTAATGAATTACATTTTGATGGAAAATTTTGTATTTTTATAATTTGTCTCATGTGACATACAGAAGGAGAGCAATCTTCACCGAGGTGAGGTTCAGGAGGTGCCCTTACATGTAATCTTTTTCTAGAATTGTGCCCCTTATGCTGACCAAGTGGAATACTGCTTTCCTTAATGCCATTTTATAATGGTAATTATAAAAGTTTTTGGGCAACTCTATAAAAGAAGTTATCATTTGGATGAAAGTGCCATATATTACAGGAATTATTCTTTCCTAACTATTCTCATTTGAAAGTTCAAGGATGCTGTATCCTGCTGAGCCACTGGTGTTTCTATTTTCAGTACTTTGTGTGCTGCTTGAGTCATATTGATTTCCAAATACTTTTATAGTGTACAAAACAGGAAGAATGTAATAGCCTCATACAGTAGCTGAGATGTTGGTGGGTTTTTTCCCTAATTAAAGTATTTATTAAAATTGCAACAGGAATTGCTCAATGTAATAAGAAGCTGCATTTTCTCTGTTTGCAACCCAAGCTACTGCTTGAACTGATTCCAGCTGTTTCTTGTTATTGTTCAAGTGCAAGCATTATCTGCTGTGGAAGAAAAGTAAAGGAGATACTTTCTTTTAATGTCTTCTCTAAATGTAGGAACACACAATTTGTGCAGGTCAGAAGTGGTGAAGTCTAACAATACCAAATTACTAAAGAAAGAATAATTTTCCTTGTGTATGTGTTATCATTGTTTGATCTATTTATTTGAATGTCATTATAATAACTAGTATTATGGAACACCAGCTTGCTATAATTATGGTACTTTTTGTTTCAGTTACCCTGAATATTCTAAAATACAGAACTTGGATAGAATTTTGGTTGTGAAATAGTGATGGCAGTTCACATTTACATGTGGGTTTTGGGGTTTTTTTTTGAGTGAGAATGCCTGCAATATTTTTACTTTTAAAGTAAGTTGGGAAATGTAGGAACGGTGTTTTCTGTTTCTAATCTATATGGATATCAAAGACTTCCCCTTTTTTTAGGCAAAAAAAAAAAAATCCCTAGAGCACCTGTTTGATTCCTCTCTGGAGGTTTTAAGTTCTGAGATTTGATGGTTCTGCGTAGCTGGTCACGTCCTAAGAGTGATCAACAGTCTGCCAGATTTCCTGCACAGACGTTAGCAAGCCTGGTGGAAATCATCCGGTAGGATTTATTTTTGTGCTCTTAAGAGACTTGATTCATTTTTTCCCCTCTTACATGCCTGTGATTTCCCTGAAGGGCGGGGACAAATGTCAAAGGCTGAAGCCATCCCCATCAGTGTGCACCTTTCTCCTGGAACACAGAAAGCTTGCCTTTTGCTGGTTGCATTATCCCCATACTGGGGGGGAGAGGTGGGCTCACACCTGATGCTCAGTGTTTTGGCTAACAGCATTTTACAAATGTGCATTCAGCCTCTGGTTTCCGCGTACAACTCATACACTGAGTCACGCGTGGTTAGACAGATCTGTTGCATGAGAAGAAGAGCATCTGAAGTAATTGGCTGTTAAAAGCTTAGGTACCAGAGAACATATCCTTTGTTATTACTGGTGAAATTCTTGGTTTAAATAAGGAAGATATCAGTGATAATGTTATATTTGTCAATTAAAGGCATTCTGGATCTGAGGAGTGCTGGGTGGTTTGGACCTTCTCCAGAGCTGGATAAGGTGACTGGGTTATTTCTGTAGTTGCTTGTGAACTGTAACCATAGCAGCTTATACACAGGCAAATCACAGGATAACTTCAGGCATGGGTGAGTGTTAAGCATTTTGCCCCAAACTGCATAATGAACCTGTAAGAGCAGAATATGAAGTCAGAATTTCGGAAGGCGTAAGCCCTGCCTTTATTCATCTTCCTCTTGTGCTGCTGATCCCTGCTCTTTCATAACTTTTTAAATACAGCCTTTTTGCAAGCTGGTCGTCTGCTATTCTTGCATCTCCTGTTTTTCAGTTCTCCATACCTTTGCTAGGATCCATCTTTCTGGGAGAATACCTCAAGAGTGTGAACCAGGCTGTGCTGAACAGCAGAGAAATGGGAGGATGATGTAAGGGCGGTGAAAAGGGTAATTAGAGCATTTTGTGTTCAGAAGTATCTCCTCAAAGAATTCACATAAATGGAAAGAAGGATTAGGCCTCTGAATTAAGGGTCTGCCAGGAAATTTGTTGCTTTGAAGACAAAGGAAATAAATGAATAAAAGCTTCACTAACATGGGGTTAAGATTATTCATTGGTACTCTGTAGTTTTTGAGGATGTAGAGAATAGCTAAAACAAAGACTCTAGAAACCAGAAAGTGCATGATTTAATGTGTTCGGCTTCCACTACAGGATTTTAATTCTGCATTTCTGGAATGGTGCCTTGCTCTATCTTCACATACTCTACACAGCCTCTGCAGGTGCTCTAACAGCTCTGGGCACAGAACACCTAGGCTCTTTGCCTGGCAAATTTTGGGTTTTTAAATAGATATGGTAAGTAGGGGCTTTTCCCAGCACTGAGGTTACTCTTCACAAATTACACCCGACTTGCCTGGGGTTTCGTTTTGAGATGCTCCTTTCATTTACCCATTGCTATACTTTCAGGATTCATTGTCATATATGCCAGTAGGCTATTAGTAATTCCATGACACGGAGGCATTTTTGTTCATCTCTAGGGAACTTTTCCCACACAATCAATTCAGTTCAGCCCTGAAAGGAGGCATTCTTGATTCCTTGGGATAAATATATTCTCTTTTCAGATCACAAGATGCAGTTCTTCCAGGCTGCTCTCACTAACAACTCCACTGGTTGCCACACTGAGTGTTAACATAGTGAATGCAGCTGGAGTGTTTGCAAATATGTGCTGGAATGTAAATGTGTGAATACAGCATAAACAATAACACATTGTTCTAGTTCATTCACATATCTATTCATGTATCTTGTAGCAATTTTCAGGCCCCTGAGAACCATCATCTATTCTGGCCTCTTGGCTGTCCTTTCTGTATGGGTTTCTCAGACAGTAGCTTTCTTCAAGAGGTCATCTTTGAGCTCCAAAGAAATCAAAAGATGGACAACCTCTACTAATTGCAGAGGTTTTCCTATCCATGAACACTTGTCACTGAACCATTCCCAGAGACTGTTGGCAGCTCCCTGACTTCACAACCAAGATCCCATTGCTGAGGTGATAAGTACTTTTTTTTTCATTGCCCAAGGCACAATCTAGAGTCATCTGAGACACCAGTGGCACACTTGAACTGCACTAGCTAAGCTTTGTGAAAATTCAAAACATACAGAGTTAGAGTGGGGTTTTTTTGTCATATTTCTTCCCATCTTAACTTTTCATAGGAAAATCTGAAAGAGAGCACTAGGGTTCTTAAAATATGCCTTTTAGGTCCAGGTATAAGATTGCTGAAGTTTTCTTGCTTCATTCCTGTGTGCATGGCTCAGCAAGTCCATACAGGCTGTAATTCAGATGGAGAGGAGTTCGCACATGAGTTTCCTTAAGGGAGGATCTTAAGACGAGCCAGCTGAAGAGGAATACTTTTGTTGAACTTGAGGTTTGAGTACTCACTAACACCAAAATGTTACAAGGGTTTGCATATTAACTTGTGGACTGTGTTTTTTCAGTCTTGGCTATGCCCTTCCTCTGTTAATTTTCTGTATGTGATTGAGTTGTGTTTTGGGAGAGCCATAGTCTCTAAAGCCTTAACACTTTGTATTAATTTATCCGTGGTACTTTGCTGGCTTATTATGAGAACAACGCTTGCCAATGCTCTCTATTAACTTTCATAGTTATCCTTGCAAACAGTAATTGATCTTTTGGTGAATTTAAATATCCTTCTTCAAAGGCATGCTGGGAGATTTTTTTTCTGTGGCTGAGCGATAATCTTTATTATATTTACAACTTTTAACAAAGCTTTGATTTCTCAGCTAATTAAATTGTGCAGGGTTTCTTTCTTTTTTCTTTTAATAGAAATACTTTCATCTTCAATGCTTTTTTACCTCTTGAGATATTTTTAAAATTAAAATGATAATATGAAAAAGCCACAAGACGTATGTTATCCAGTCTTGGTTTAGACATTTGTAATGGATTCTTGAGCCTCAAGTGAGAATATATCAAGAAAAGTTTAATTCACTTAGCCAGAACGATGAAGGAAGTTTGTTCTTTTTGACACAATTCTATTCACATTTTAGTAGAATTAACTCATGGTCTATGTACCCATGAGTTAAGATTGTATTAGTTTCCACTTCTTCCATTTGCTGTGTTTCAAATACAGCTTCTTAAAAGTAGCTGTTGAGGGGTGCTACATCTTGCTCCTGTTCTTTTATCCTGCCAATACACTGCAATATAGATTGCATTAGTAGAAGTTACCTTATTTGAAATAGTCTGAATGTCTATAGTAGCACATATGTGTTTCAGAACACATATTTTTAATATATATACATATGTATTTGCTTTCTTTTAAATAATTGCAATGATCACTACTGTCAAACCAGGTTAAGTCAGTAAAAGTTTTTTCAAACTTTTTCTGGGAAGAAAAAGTAATTAATGATGTATTTTTTTCCGGATCAGGAAACTGTTTCTTAGTGCAAATGTACTTCTGTCTCACTAACTTCAGTATTCTTATACCAGTTTTACATGGATTCAGTAATCTAAATGCTTTCTTCAGCAAAACAAATCAAAGTCTTTTAATTAATAGTCTTTAGGGCCTCTTCAGTATTCTGTGCTCAGAGTTGTAAAGTGGAGGAATTTTATGGGGGTTTTTTAATTAGGAAAATTAATTTTGTCTTAATCTTACAACATATTTCGCCCATGATATATTGAGCAATGCCATTTCATTCTGGTGATAAGTGAAATATTCTAGAACTTTTTTATGAGGAGTCATTTGGCTTTGTTAAACCAAATACTTTGAACATGTCAGTATGTGCTTTGTTCACCCTGATGGTCGGTATTTTGAAGAGAGCCCATCCATGGGCTTCACAAAGTAGAGACAGTTTTTTTAGACTTTTCCGTGCTTGGTAGGGCATCAAGATTTTGGTTTAAGCATTTGGAATGCTTTCATTCTAAAGGTTAAATTTTGGGGGTTTTTATTAATTGTTACATGAGCTGGATAAACAGTAAAAGGATGATGGTATTCCCTTTCTGGAAGCTGCTTTTGAGAAATTTAGTGGAGAGATGGGAGCTTTACAAATTTGAGTGAAGTCTGCTTATGTTGGGAATGGGGGAATAAGATTTTTTTGGTGAGTTGCATTACTGAGGGATAGCAAAAGGTTGCATCATATTAAAGGCAGGGTGCCAGAAATTGGAGTTTTTTGTATTTGGGTGAAAGCATATTTATGAGGGCTAAACTACAGATAGAAAAGAAGGGACTCAATATTGAAATGCTTGAAATAAGTTGCTCTTTGCCATCGTTTTCCAGGTAAGCATGCTTGATAGGACAATAACCCCTGCAGTATAAATAAAAGTGTGTTGTAATTAGAGATTTAGTAGGGGCCTTGGGCTCTACAGTTCCTTGCAATTTCCTGATCACAGTATAGTGATAAGGTGCAAAAGCTATTCACGCTTGTCTTACAGAGTGAGTTCTTTTATAACTAGCTAGAATTTATTGTTCTTCTGCAGCGTTGGATGGGTCTCTGAGTAACCTGGTCTAGTTGGAGATGTCCCTGCTCATTTCCGGCGGGTTGGGCTAGATGTTGCTTAAAACTCCTTTCCGACCCAAACCATTTCATAATTCTATGATTTCTTCTCGCCAGTAAGGCTAGAATTGATAATATTTAACAATCAAACCCAACCAGTCTGAATGCAGTATATGAATTTCATCCAAAAGGAGCCTGGAAGTTCCTTTTTGGTGTCTGTAGAGTGTAGGGTAGGAGAAGCAATGAAGACACCACTGCTCCTGTTGTTTGGTTGTTTTTGTTTTTTTTTTAATTCTAGATGGTTAATACATGAAGACTGTGTTATGATACAGGCTATGCCTTGGCTGCTGAGAATAGGAGACTGTATGACTTGTGGGATAAAGAAGTGTACCTGATCTGAGGCCCCGATTGTACTTTGCAGCATGTGTGAAGAGCCTGCTGTCTCAATGTGAAATGTACATGATGCTTTAGTAGTTGTAGTTTGTGTTTGTTTTGTTTTCTCTGAGAAAGAAGAAAGCCTTTTACCGTTTTTACAGTCTTTATTCAGGAATAATTTGGGGGAAAGTATAGTCTGTGATCAGCTGTCACCTAGGCAGTGTACTAGAATGTTCTCACTGATTTTATGGATTTAGAAGAAAGGAACTGAAACGGAGGGAGACTTTGAATTTTATCACTGCAAAAATATTCAGCAGTTTTTAGCCAGTGTATTCTTTTGAGCTGCTTTACTCAATTTGATAAATTATTCACAGATGACTACAAATTCTAGCCAAATTGCTTATTTAAATGCATCATTACTGGACACCTCACCAGCTTCTCATCCATTTTCAGCACAGTGTATTTCTACTTCGTTTCAAAACTTTTTTTGCTTAAGAAACCACTCTATTTTTCCTGGTCTACTGGCTGTGCTCAGAAACTTAAGATTTTACTATTCTTTTTAAGCTGTTTTTGTGTTACTGTTACATTGCAACAGGTACAATGCTTGACTGTGAGGCTTTTTTTCATGATTATTTGGTCCATTTTATATGATAATATCTAAAGCATCTGTTATTTAATGAACAGTTGCTTATTCGATTTTACCCTTTAGGTTTGGTTGGGAGATATTTCATACAGAATGGGTCAGGATTTCTGGATCCAACATGTCATAGTATGTGTAGTATCTTTTGCTATTCAAATGTTTTAGCTGAAATATAAGTAAAAACGGCCTGAATTTTGTGTCCAAATCTAAATTTTAAGGGGCAGACTGGTTCTCTTGGATGATAACCACAAATATGGTAAAATCAGTAGCCTTTACTGGGTACAAAATCAAGTCCCAGTGAAAGGGCGAGGGGTAGAAAGGATTAATGTATTGCATGTTCTTTTATATTGTTTTTAAGTAGCTCAAAACGCCACCAGCAACACAAATGAAGACCAGATACTTACTGTGTTTTGTCCTTGGCAAGAAAAGGCTGTTGTCTTTGTCAAGAAGGCTGAGGCTGTAACAACTGTAATAACTACAAAGCCTTCGCACACCTAACAGTAGGTGTGGGAAAGTCACATACAGATAAGGATTTTGGTTTCTTACAAAAGAACTTATCAGATACTAAGACAGCCCACATGGCTCTGTAGGCTACCCTGTATGGCGGACTAGCTGGTGTTTGGCCGGCTGCCACCCAGAAGCACTGGTAGCCTTGAGGATCCAGCTGGCCACCAGAGAGCCTGTTGGCCAGAGCTTCCAGCAGGCCCCGGAGGTGCTGCTTTCAGGCCCGGAGCTCAGAAACCCCAGAATCTTCATTGTCCCAAAGACAGGGGTGGCACTGACTTGGAAACCCCAAACTATGACTGTCTCAGTATTTTTCGCTCTGCAGCAGCCCTCTGGACAGATTGTTAGAGAATGTGGGAATCTCACTGGCCTTGTGTCCTTGACAGTCTTCAGGCCCAGGGAAGCAGGCAGAGGAGCAGCCGGAAGAGCAGGCATATTTCTAGATAAACTTCTGTAAGAATTTAAGTTTTATTCAGGGACGTGCCTTATTCAGCATTTTCTACCATGAAGTTGCTATACTGAAGCATTCTTAATTGTCTGTATTAAAAGCTTAAATTCTTTCAGCCTGAAGAAGAAAAAAAAATTAGGAAGTTAGAAGTTGGTGATGCCTTGGCATCCGTGTGTCTACAATGCTGTTTCTGAAGTCAGGTCAGAAGCCCAAAATATCCAGAAGAAGTAAGAATTTGGGTGTTTGGTTTCCGAGAGGGAGCTTGAAACAGTATAAAATGTTTTGCAGTTCATTTAGAAATGTTTTGAAAATTTGGGGGAGAAGAAAGATATTGGGCATAAGAAAGAGGTCATGAGTAATTTCTAATTCTTACATTTTAATCCTGATTTGCCCTGTGACAGATCACTATCCACATTTTGCAAGGCAGTGTGCCACCCAAGTTCTCTCATATGTAGTAGTTAAAATCTCGAAACATTTTCATGCTTACATTGCTGTTCTTGAATATTTGTTCAATGTTTAAGCTCCTGGTTTAAAGTTTTTTAAAACTACAGAGCTTCACAGCAAACATTTGATCTCAATTGTTTTTATTTTAATTACGAGCATACCAGAGAAGGGGAGAACAGTTTGTCTTCTTTTCAAACACATTGTAACACTTGATGAGACTTACTGGCAATCAGAGCATGATCAATGTGCATGTTCCTGACTGAGTTTTTACGAAGATTACCTAGAGCACAATTGTTATCTTTGTGTAATATTAATTAAACAATATATCCCAAAGCACATCAAGAGTGAACAAATAAAACCACAGGTGGATTGCTGCTCTCATTAGATTATCTTCCTTTCTTTCTCTTCCCTTGTCTGCCTAGATTTGATATTTCTATTTGGGAGTGTTAGATCTTAAAGTGGTTGTTTTGAAAAGTTACTGCTGTTAATTTGTTAGAGCAGATTTATTATTTAGAGAAGGAAAGATAGCTTAGAGGAGGCGAGAAAAGCAGGTGGCCAGAGGCCCTCTGTTCTGTTCTGCTTCGTTCTTGCGTGTCTCCGTGCAAATCTAGTACTTTAGTACTAAGACTGTAATACTACATCACCCATTATCTTGGGAGTTATGGTAGTTATGTAAACATCCACATCTAGCAGTAGAGTAAATTTTGATTTAGAATGAAGGACAATATTGAAATGTCAGTTATATAAAAGTAAAAATAATAACAAAATAAAATCTTGTAAATCTTTCACCACCAACTGCTTTTGAAGACTGACCATTTTAAGATATGTTCAAAATTTTTAAACTTGATGTTGTTCTTACATGGTGGAACTGCTCCTTTCTTCTGTATCAAATCTATAATGTATATTTTACACGTGCTGCCTCTTTTGTATCTCCTGTTCTCAACAGAGTGATCCTTGAAAGTAGCGTGTAAAGATCAACGTTTTGTTTAGTGACTTTATATTGTGGTAACTTTTGACTTGTGCTGAGAAACGCTGCTCTTTTCCAAATATTTTTGGAAGCACAATGTCCCTTTTCTTTTTCTTCCATTCAGACATGATCCTGAACTGTGGCTTCCATGAACCACTTAGCTTGAATTTGCATAGTGTTTTATTAAATTTTTCTTAGCGCTCATGGTCTCTGGTATGTGAATTTGCTATTTACTCCATATTTGTTCATACAGACATGCATCTGACAAGGAATTTACTTGCTTTGTCATTGTTTTGTTTGTAACTCCTCCTTCTTCTAAATAAGAAACCCGTAAAGATGCTAAAGATATGACTACACATTACTTCTTTGTAAATCTGCTTTTAGAAATCGGAATGTGCCTCACACAGATCCTGAGTTTTCAAAGCAATTTTTGAGGAATGGGAAACTTTTCTTACTATTTGAGGGAACTTCATTAAAAACATTAAACTTGTTTTCACTAAAGTGCAGATTGTTTAGTTATATACAATTACTGGAGTGTGGCAGGATCCTTCTACAAAGTCTCCTAAATTCAGCTTTGCAGTTTAAATGTTCTTTTTATATCCATTAGCTGAATGAAAGCACAAGAAGAAAATTAAAATTAGTTTCTGTTGTGTATCTGAAAAAGCATCAGAAGACTGCATTTAAAGAAAAATTTGAATAAAGAAAGCTTCAGGGTTTTTTGGTGCAGAAGCAGTAGGCTGTAGGAGATGAGATGATATGGAAACAGGAAGATTGAAGATTTTCAATTTGGACAAGAGCTGACTGAGAATGTTTTCTTTCTGTTGTGTGGAAATCAGTGCTATGATGGTAGCAAAACTAAATATTTTGCATGCGTTCATTTAGCTACAGATTGGCCCTTTTGGGACTTGTCTCAAATGCAGGAGTAAAACAAACTGCTTCTAAGAGTTTTGAAGACTTTCTTTCCTCTGTGCCCAAGAGAATTAGAGGGAAAAATAAGTAAAACATGGATCAATGAGCTCCTTTTTCAATTATTTTACAAAACAATACAGATTGCAGGGAATGAATCATCTAATGATATTTCACTTCTTAAAATTTTAATGAAAGAGATTATTCTCTGAAGTAACCTGCTGTGCCTGTTTCACAATGACAATACACAGTATTCCCTGAAGCTATTTCTGACATCACTGATTCTAACATGGTTTGGGATGTTTGATGGAAAATTAGGTGTGGGAGAGATGCTGGTTAGAGTATCCAGCATCTCGGGGATGGCACACAAAACTGAGAGTTCAGGCAGAGTGGATTTTTAGCTTACAAGCTGTCACATATACTGAAGCAAAATAAACAAATTGACTGACAATCAGATATACTGTTCTGTCACTTCACAGTAGTAGAAAGCCTGCTTCTGAGATTTTGTAGGTGTGATAAAGTTAAGGTACATGTTGGTATTGGTGATGTGTTGGATATAGCACTGAAAGCTTTATGTCATCTTGGGTCATATTGGCAACAGCAGTGCAATCAATAGGCAGAGAGTAAGGTATGTGGGTGGCTGCTTGTTGTTTTGAGCTTCATGATTTTAAGATTCAGCAGAGGCTTGTGGCACTAGCTGACCTTAGCTGTCAATATCCAGTGGATTTTTGGTTTACTTTTAATGTGGCTTAGTATTTAGCATGCTTTGAGAAACTAATATCCTCTAATACCTCTGAAATTTACTTTGTTCTAATATATTTAGTGATACAGCACTCAGAGGTGTCTTCTGATTTAGGGTGCATCACTCTTTAGATGAGAATTTAAGAATCTCAAGCTAAAAATCTGCTATTATTTCCTTGCTTTCATTAGATTGCTGTGTCGTATAGCACCTTTGTAAGTTCTCTGATCTTCATTATAAAACTGATTCAGATTTTTTCCCCCATTACTTTGACAGCAAGACTCTTCCAGGCTTCTCTGTCATAGTGTTTAGGAACCTTCATTTCAGTTTGAGCTGAATATTTGGCTAATTTATGTCCATTTGTTTTCATTCCAATGTTCTTTTACCCTTTTCTTTCTCTCTCAGTCATATTTAAGCTCCTGTTGTATTTATGCTCTGTAATAAACTTAAGGAATCCTGTATTTGGAAGAATTTTGGGGAGCTGAGGTAAACCATCTTCAAGCATCTCAATAAGTAATCACATCTGATTTTCTCCCTGGCTTTGTACTGGTCGCTCGTCTCTACATTTTGTGGAGTAGCATTATACCAGTGACGTGGTGTTGAATACGAAGTTCCCAGTACTCCTTAGGATCTGTATTCCCTTTTTCTTTCTAGATGCCATGTACACTTTATGCTTGATGATGTAGAATACTACTATATATAGTATTTCTCTGCATATATGGGCACTAGATTTGCTGAACTTTCTAAATATTCAAATTATTGCAATATAATTTGGACATGATATTCAGTGCAGCTTTACATTTTCCAGCTATGATTACGTCAGTGTCATCAGCACAGATTGCTGTTTGTTTAGTTCCTTTTATTTGGACAGACCTCAGAAAAGTATGTATAATGTATGACCTTTGCAGATGCTGCACTGTGAAATCATAAGCTGTCCAAATGTTGAGCTGGTTTTTGTTACACAAGTGCCAGTAAATTTGCAGTGTTATCAAATGCTAAACTACTTCTGTACAGAAGGACCAAGGCAATAATGAGCATTCAAGAAGTTCTTTGTTTTCTTCATTGCTGTAAAGACAAAAATCGAAAAACAAAACTGCCAACAAGGAAAAGTGGCTAAATGAAGAACAAAGATTGTCTCTGCAGCCTGTGTTTGAGACTCGCGTAAAGGAAGCTGAGGAGACACAGCAAGATCTTCAGCTAGAACTGTACTTCTGTTGTGCTGAATTTTATAAGCATAACAGGCTTGAACCGAAATGGATTTAAAGAACTGTTACGCTAATGTTAGCAGTTGCTTAGGTGTAGATACTATTCCTGAAAAATGCTGTGACACGTATTTGGAGAGAGAAAATCACTTTCAGCATCTTAAAATATTTTCCTATATGCAGAGTCCATGTCTTGTAGACTTTTTTCCTATTTTATGTCTCATTTCTCTGCTTTCCTGCAGAACACTAAACACTGAGTGTTATTTTGCAACTCAAGATTCATCAAGTCATTACAGTAAATCATGGCTTTGTAGTGTTCTTGTGTTTTGTTTTTTTTTTTACTTATTAGGAGAATAATAGTAACCTTGCCTATTGTTTGTTTCCATAGAAAAGCAGTGGATGTACGTGCTTATTAAAAACCTTAGTTTTAATTAGAGTTCTATTAATACAATTGCCAACAAAAATCACAGAATTCTGTTAAAGGTTATGAAAATATTTCTTTGTTCTTAATTAGAAGATGATAAGCAGATTTTACATTATAAGAAGAAGCCTTGGTGAAGGACATCACACTGCTTATGGTGGGGAAAAAGATACAACCTTAGAAAGTAAATAAATTAGATTCAAATGTTGACATATGTGAATGTTCCAATATTATTCTTGTTTAGCTTGCAGTAAACTCTATCTATGACTAAGAAATTTAGGGAGTCTACCCATATGTCCTTTAGATAAAATTTTAGCTGCTTAGATGCTAAAACAAAGAATCGAACAAACAAACAAACAGAACCTCAGCAGCAGACAAAACAACCCCCAATCCGGTAGTAAAGTGTTCTTGATTTTTGTAAAAACATAAAACAATTTAATGGGTACTAATACTCTAAAAAATATTTTGTGTGCTATAAAGTGTATTTGGGATTATCATTTTCAAGAAATATGAATTCTTTTACTTACTAAATTCAGATAAGTTGTTGCTTTATTATGGAAAAAACTCTGAAATCTTGGTAGAAGAAAGAAGATCTGCTGCACGTTTGGTTTTGGGGTGGTGCTTCCTGCCATGCAGTTGTGTACCAGCTTTGCAATGGTTTGAAGAGGCTAAGCTATTACGAGAATGTAACATCTAACTACATTCTTCTGCCCAGAAGTCTTTGTGGATTTGAGAAGCTGACTCCCATTACCCAGTTCCCTCCTTATGGATAAAAGTACGTCAGCTGAACTCTCCTGAACTGTGCTGCTTTAACCAGTTGCATATGCATAGAAATCAGCTGTCTTGTCTTATGCTGATGAGCAGTTGACAACTATAGCGTGTCATTATCAGATTCGTCTAGGTGGAAATCTTTTTTTTGCGTTAATATGCTGTCACCTAAAGCTGTATGAAATCTTGAAGCATATTTAGACGTGTTTAAGCAGAGTAGTGTTTAGTAGCAGGTTGGGAATTTCTATAGGAGAGCAGCGGACTACATTTTAGTGAAATAAAGGGAGTGAGTAGATGAATTGGAGTGATAACATTGCGTGGGGGGGTCGCACAAGGATGGAAAAATATTTTACCATCTAGAGAAGCAGTAAGCACTTTGGCAGCAAAAAAATAAATCAATTACATCCTTTTTGTAGTCTGAATAACATTTTTAGTATTTTTACTGTAATTTTAATGTTTATTAATAGTTAATGCATTTATTTTTATCCAATATGAGAGAGAAAAAGGGATCATTGAGTTCTTAAATTTGAAAAGTGTGAGTGTTGAAGAAACAATATGTACTAAATCTGTGGAAACTACAATTGAATCGATTACTGTACTTTGTGTTTGCTTAAAAATAATATAATGTTTTGGAATTCCTAATTCTAAAGGATGGCTACCATTTTATAGAAAAGGGGACTTCAGGAATGGTAATGCAAAATTGAAGGATTTATCCAGGTGTTGAAAAAAATATTGTAGAAAAAAATGCATGTTTGCAAGAGGGTTGATGGCGAGCAATAATTCTGTTTCATTACCAACATAATTTAATAATAATCATCATAATAATAATAATATTATTATGGTTTTTTCAGAGTCCACATGGCTTCTTACTTCATAAAATAGAACTAAAAGCAGGAAATCATGCTTTTCTAAAGTTCATTCACATTTCAAAGTCATATTTTGCCTGTTCCTGGAGTTAAGCATGTTTTTTTTCCTGAACGGATGTGAAGACCTCACAAACTGAGAGTTCTGTGTGTAGAGAGAAAACTAGATTCTTCAGTAAAGAGAAACTGGAATAAAGGTGGGAAACATGGAACTGAGAGTTAAGGTGCTTTGGGAGTTCAGGCAAATTCCTCACTATTGCATAATAAAATACATCTTTCTAAAGCTGAGTGGATAAAATGCAGGATAACCTTTAAGCAGCAGCTTAATATGTTCCTCTCAGTTTGACAATGGCATGACAATTAACAGATGGAGGGAAGGCATTTACTGAGATTAGCAATACAACTGTCATTGACTCATACCAACTTTATAAATGGAGCTGATACATCAGGAAGTGTTTTTAATTGAAGCTGAAGTGTGGGTATGGTCACATGAGTAATAATCCTGTGGAAAGCTGTGCCCAAAAATGTGGTTGCAAACTTTTTATGTGAGTTTAAGGAAAGGTGGGACAAGCTTATTATTAGACATCTGTTGAGGTTTATAGACAGATAAATTCGCGTGAGACTCAAGAAGTCCGGGTGAATTCTGAAAGGATGTTTGATGGGAATGCACAGATACTGCCTCTAAAGCCATTGGTTTCAGAGTGTTCCCAGTGAAACAGAAGAAATCTGAAAATATTATGTATTTTTTAATCTGGAAAGCTAATTGTCTTTTAAGGGAAGTTTTGCCTGCACATTTCCTTTACCTTTTTCATTCCAAATCTTTGTTCTGTAATTTCTGACATTTTGACCCATGGGGCGACTCGCTTGAGGATTGGTCAGGGTTTGTGTTCTGAGGTAGAATTAAACTGAAGCACCAGTTTGGTCTAATTCTATAACACTAAACAAAAATTGTAATGACCGAGAGTGTATTTCCAAGTTTATTTTGTCAATTAAACACATGCATAGAAGGGTTCTTGTGATAATGTAAGTAGATTTGTGAAAAATAAATTAGTATTTGATGACTTTTGAGGGCCAGACACACTGTTTCAAGAGGTAGTTTCACAGACCTTTGACAGCAATACCAAAATGTTTGAAATACTTAACCTGCAGATGCATGAAGGGCGAAGAGAAAGTGTGAAGAGTGATTACCAATTGAAATTGGTGGAATTTAAATGGAGTCGAAGTTCTGTTTAGCAGAACATGACAGAAGTGGTCCAGTTTCTTTCTGGACCACTGAGGTGATTTCAAGTTTGAAAAGTTTGTAGAGGGCTTTAGGATCAACTTGGAATAGGAATGGAGTCAAGCATCAAATATGCGTGTGTTTTTCAGAATTCTTTGATTTTCTGATATTGCAAAAGAAAATCTGTTGTACTTTCCATCCCTGGAAGTGTTCAAGTCCAGGTTGGATGGGTTCCTGAGCAATCTCATCCAGTGAATGGCATCTTTGCCCACTGCAGAGAGGTGGGAATGAGATGACCCTTAGGGTCCCTTCCAACACAAACCAGTCTATGATTCTACGATGAAAATGGCTTCCTTCTCCAAGATTGTATCTCTGGCTTTCATGGTATTACTAGATACTCCTATGACATGCTTCAAAGTCTCTTGTGAAATAATTTCTAATACAGGAAAAAATGCGTTTTCTATCTTAGTTTTGTTTAATCATAAGTTTTGCCCTATTTATTTTTTCTGTCCTCTGCCAGCTCTACTTGGGCAAAACCAAATACAGGTATGCGTTTTAAAAATAATGACACTTACTTGTTTTATCCTGACTGTATAAAATGCACGTGTCACAATTTTCACAAAGCAGTTTGTGACAAAAGGTTTGCATATTGAGAAAATTTGTATTGTCAGTCTGCTTGCTGTACAGACATGTGACCTGCTCATGTTAAGACTGGCATTCTGATTCCATGCTAATAGCCCCATTGTTACTAATATACGCTGCCTGCTTCTGATCTGCTTTGCTTAGAATGCATGTGGGTTTTTAGTGTGTGTGACATTTAAGGGTTATGGATTAAAAAAATTAAATTTTCCGAAACAAAAAATATCTCATACATTTTTAATAGAGTTTACAAAAGAGCTACTCTACATTTTCCCTCTAGCAAGATGGTACAGTATTGAATTAAGTGTTGTTACTTCTGTGGCCATGTAAGATTTAATGTTCTGGGCAAAGATATTAATTGTCTTTTGAAATAGACAGATGGTTTTGCCTAAAACCTGCTTGTTAATTAATTCAATTTTTTAAAAAGCAAGTAATTTTCGTATGAGGTTTCACTTAATTTTGATAGAAACTTTTTCGTATTGTAGGCTTGAGGGATTTTTAAAGAAATACATTGTGTGATTTAACATTTTCTATTGGATGGGCTATGAAAATAGAATCTAGATAGTATGGAAGTTCACATCATCTCTCATGCAAAAGATGTCCAAACCTGGATTGAACATAAATAAAAATATGTCAGGAGTCAAGGTGTTACAGCTCTTCATTACAACATGAGGAAACTGAATTTACTGATTTATACAGATCTGCACTTTACTCCTAGTAGAAAATATAAACTGCTAGTAGGAAATTATGTATGAGGCAAGTTACCACTCTTACAGTCTCCTAAGCTGTTTCGGGAGTGCCACTTTTAGAACTTCAGCTGTTAGTGTTGAGGATCAAGAGGAAAATGGAGTCAGCAGAAGTGTTTGCAAGTCATTTCATCTTTCTGTGGAAGGGAGAACTGAACATCAGAGCTGTGGCTAGGTAAACTTATCAAGAAAGCATTAGACTGTATAGCCAGTCTAATCTCATGCTGTGCTACAGACAACACACAAACCTGTGAACAAATGTAGTATATCTTTGGTAAGTTCTCAAGAATGCTGGAAAGCTCACTAGTAGTGTATATTTTTACACACTTGTGTACACCATTGTAGTAGCTCTTTTAGTCTACACTGGTTTAGTACCAATTCAATGAATTCAGTAGAAGCTGGTACTTTTACCCTGTTCCATTCCCCTCTTTTGCCCACTGATATTTATCTTAACCATAATAAAATTATTTCATGCTAAGCATTTACATAAAATGTGGATGCCCTTGAGCGTATTTCATTTTTGTTAGAAATTATCTCTGCAATGAGTTTATTTATTTTGGGTGCCTTTTTTCCTCCTTGTTATTCAAAAAAGCTTGAATAAAAAAAAATGTTTTAAAGAACGCAGTACGAGATTTTAAGTAATGAATGCTGCATATATGCACCTAATATTTGCTCGCAGGTTTTAGGGCAAGATTTTTTCCTTTGAAATAATGGTAGTGCAGAAGGAACCATTTCTGATCTAGCTTGGATAGGCTTCCTGATAGGGGGCCCAAAACAAAAAATTTAAAAGCCCAAGTAACACGTTCACTGCAGTTCACTGGAAAGCAGCTGCAAAAAACCCAACAAACAAACTAAATAATAAAGCACTTACTACAGTTTGCTGAGAAGTAGCTATACTGGCAAAAATACTGGGCATAATTTGAGACTTTACCATCAAGTGAATGAGAGATTCTTAAAATTCACTTAATTAAAAACATTAAATAAATTTATTGCGCTGATGAAACAGGAAGTTTTTATTGCTGCAAAACCTAACATTTTTACTTGACTTTTAAAAAAATATCTTTTAAAAAATTTTTCTCTGTTACTAGTGAAGGGCTCTAGTAAAATCCTTATTCAGTAGGAATAAGCTGACTGTAGGTACATTTTTTTAATAGATGGACTTTATGTTGGTCTATCACTGTAGTCCATTAAAATTGCTTTTTGCCATAGAAATACAGGGATGGGCTGTTACTGAAGCCCAGGTATCATCTGATTGGGTATTACAGGGATGGCAAAGGCAGGACTGTCTCTTCCTCCTGGCTCCTAGAACACAGAGTGATGGCAAGGCTGGACAGAAGCCACCCTTGCAGACTCTTGATCCTGAGGTCTGTATTTTCTAAGGTCTATGTTGATTTCTTTATTGATCTGCATGAACTAATTCCTTTCTTTGTAATCCCCACTCACAATTGATTTCACACATTTTCTTGATTGTGAAACCATTTAAACGACCGTGGTCAGGGTGGGAAACATGATTTGTGACAAAGTTATTTTTGGTTTTAAAATCCTTGCATCATTTTGTGCTTTCAACTGTAGTCATTTGACTAGAGAAGATTTTGGAGCTTTTTGTAGTCACAAACTAGAAGCAGTGAGATGCTGGGATTTTATGAAGTAACTAAAGTAAATTGCCTTATAATTTCATTAATTTGTGTAGGTTTTAAATGTGAATCTCTATCAATGTTTCTTGGTTTCCGTAAAACAGTGTTAGCAAAGCGTATTATACAGGAAACTGCAGCACTAGGGAGATGATGCCATGCTGCATTAAAGAGTAGTGTAGAAAATACAGCATTTTCCAGTAACCGTTGTTATTATTATCATCTGAATAATGCCCTATGAGATTCATTTTGGTACGGCTTCAGAGTAGCGAAATATTCCAGGCAGCTTTTGAATAAGAGCATTCAGCAAGGTAATTTACAGCCCATTTTGATATCTATCTTCACCTTTTCAGTCTTGTGTGCTTGGAAGTATTGCAGCATACTGGCCTGTAAATAGCATTTTCAGTTCAATTCATAGCCAGTCAGTACCCAGCTGTGAAATAAATAAAGTCTAATTTCACAATTAGGTTAACGCCATGGAGTCAAGGCATGATTTCACAATCATTAATACTATATCTCTGCACTGTCGGATTGCTCACGGAAGAATTGTAATGTTGGGTACAAGGTAGCCATTCTGTCACATTAACTAGAATATATGCAGCTAATACAGAGTTTATACCAGCCTTGCGTTTTCATGCTGTCTTAGATTCTGAGAGAATGGGCCATGCAACCACTAATGCAAAATTAACGTATTGACTTTCTGTTAAATGCATTTTAGCATTTGAAGGTAATCTAGCTCCTTGTGTTATCTGACCACAGCGTTTTGCCTCTACACCGAGAGCCCTGCGACCCAGTGATGCCCTGAGTGGTAGTGTCTAGAGGTGTAGCTGAGTAATAGTGGCAATTTTTTATCCAAGAGCTCTGGACCCTTTGGGTATTCGCTCTTATACTTGCTCTTTATGGATGTTTTATACTCTTCTTAAAGTTTCAGAGCTACTGAAGTTTGTACTGGAATACTTTAATCACAGTCCAGTTGCAGCACTTTTAAACTGGTGGTGATAAACAACAGGAGGCCAGTGGGTCTTCAGATCACAAGACTTCAGATTCAACAGCCTCGTCTCTTGTGAACTTCACTGGCCTCCTGCCAAGTTATCTAGATCATCCTTCTGGCTAATCTCACTGCTTATCACTCAGTATCTGTTAAATAACGAGTCAATCCTGATCTAGGTCTTTTAAGAGTGAAGAACAGTGTCCATCTTGGTGTGGTTGCCAGCTTTTAGGGATTTCATCTGGATCAATTCCCTGTGAGAATTACTTGAAGAAATTGAATGCTCCTGTATGGCTTGAAATTGTATTCCTCGTCAATTCCTCAGCTAAAGGATGGTTATTATTTGTTGCCAAACATCATTCTTTATTATGAGGTGAACTCTGTAAACAGATAAATCACTTGTCAAAGAGATACATTTTAATGCTTCAATGATTACATATAGGTGTAGAGATTTGAGACAGTTTAAAGAGATGGGCAGTCTGAAATGAATAACTTCCTCCTTGGTTCCAACTAATCCCTTCCCACCAGTAATGAATGAGATACCAGCAGATATAAGTGAAAAAATAACAGTTTAGTAAGAAACAAAGTGGCAATAGTCAAGAATAAAAAAGGTAACAGTAAATAACTGCTAGACAGCAAACTGCTACAAACTCAAGATCTGCCACGTGAACAAAGAGACCCAAAATGCTGAAAATGCCCTTCCTGAGACTGTGCCCAGCAGAGACAGCCTCAGGCTTGTATGACAAAGGGACAAGATGGCATCAGATCCCTCCCAGGAAGGCAGGAGCTCACGGAGCAGTTCCAGTAGCAGACAAAGACCTGACGACTAATCCAGGGCTGGCACCCTCCCCACAGAGGGCACAGCAGGGTGGGCATGGCAGGCAAAGCAGCTGTACCAGGGCACTCGGCATTTTCTGTCCCCAGCCAGGCGCTGCTGCTGAGCCACTGGCCACTCGGGCGGGAGCTGGGCTGCTGCACTGCTGCTGGACAGTGCCTCGGCTGTGGGCAGGCACCTGTGGAACCCTCCGCAAGGCAGCCCAAAACCCCTACTGCAGCCTCTCCAAGATGAGAAAAAAGAAAAACAAAAATGGAAAGAGAACCAAAAAAGGAAAAAATCCCTGCTTAAGGAAAGACCAAACAGCCAGTGGAGCAAATACCACGTGGCCAAACCCAGGAAACCGCTTGCAAGAGATGATTGTAAAAGCACCTGCAATTGCACACTCCCCTGCAGGGTTCTAATTTGCAGGGTCTGAAAGATTCAGTGACAATTTCTGGTCACAGATGGATATGGAATACAATAACATTAGGGATTACCCCAGGACAGTAGGACTGCAGTTAGATTCGCCATGCTTAACCCTGTTACAAACAAAGCAAACCTTCTTCTAGGGTCTCTTCACATCTGGTTCATCCAGATGATAACCATTCGGATCAACTCCCCGCAGTTTCCAAACATCTGTCCTGTGCTGGGGCTCTGCAGGACTGGATGCAGTGCCTCAGATGAAGCCTTGTGAGTGCCACGCAGAGGAGAATCACTGCACTGTGGCTGACAGCTGTGTGTTTGCTGGTGGAGGTAAAATGCTCTCTTCTCTTCTTCTTACAATGGAATATGTTTTAATATAAGAATCTCTTGTCATTCACGTATTAATCTTGAAGGGTGTATTTCAGAAAGGAAAGTTTTATTTCCCAGAAGAAAAAAGGAAGGAAAGTCTTTCTGGATTTTCAGTATTCTGGATCTTCATTCACTGTTGTACCAAGGATAGCTATTGTCAAATGGCTTGCAGCTTTTGACCTCCCGTGTGTTCATTTTCACATTTCAGTATCTTCAACTCACAGGAAATATAAACAACTACTGGAGAAACATTTTAGTTCAAATACAAAAACTCACTTTGAATATTTATTGAAGTTCTTGGTGGTACAATGAGCAGTTTATTCAGTTTGCCCTTTCTCTTGTACTATCGGGCTTTGTTATTGTATTCTAGAACTTCATATCTCTGTAGGCTTCAGCTTTAGCAAAACCAATGCCACAAAACCCCAAGTACTGTGTTTATCAGTTTGAAAAGTGGATTGCCAACTGACAAATCAACTGTTGGATCCATGTATTCCTTAGGCAGCCTCTGATCCCACAGAGCCTTTGCCTGACCATAGAGTTCTGCCTAGTTTATGGTTGTAAACCAGTCAACCTGTTTATCTCAGAGATAAACAGAACAATCCAGATAGCAGTAATCTTCTTTCACAATAGTGTTTTAATCCCTCTAAAATGATGCTCGCAAGTATGTTAGGCTATTGGTTCTCATTAAAGAAAGTAGTTTGCAGTTTGTGCAATTCAGTCTTCTGTGCAGGGTTTTGGAATTACTTTCTTCAACAGATACAAAACATTTCTCATGCCTGGAATCCAGTGGCATCTCCCCTTAGTGTGTGTTCAACTGTTAATTTTGTCACACCAGTATGAAAGCACAGATACTCTTAATATGCTCTTTTGTAGAGACTGCTGTCACCCTGATGCTGACTAGGATCATCAGGCTGTCTTTCTGGTTCACCACTTCGGCTGTCACCCATTTGTTTTTCTAGTTAATTTTTCTGCTGGTCATTGACCAGTTGTACACCTTGAATGCAACTGGACACTGCCTTGGTACTAACAGCTGCCTCAAAGGAGGCTGTGGAAAGGTAGGAAACTAGCAGCAGGACAAGAGGAAATGGCCTCTAGTTGTCCCGAGGGTGGTTTGTGTTGGACATCAGAAAGGCATCTGTCCTGGAAAGGGTTGTTAAATGCTGGAATGGACTGCTCAGAAAAGTGGTAGGGGAAGTGTTCAAGAAATGACTGGATGTGGCATTTAGTGCTATGGTTTAGTTGCAGTGGTGGTGTTTGGTCAAAGGTTGGGCTTAATGATCTTGGGGATCTTACATTAATGATGTATGATTCTAAGAAAATAGTGTTTGCAAACTGACCTGTAACATCTTACTATTCCGTTTTTCCCTTCGAAGAACTCTTACGTTAAAAAGATAAAGAAGACATTAAGTTTAGTTTAAATATTAATCTTGTGTCTGTTTTGGTGAAAAGATGCCGAATCACATGCCGTTTTTATTCCTTGCTCTACCATTTTACTTTTGCATCGTGCAGTGCTGTCTTGAAAGAGAAAAATGTAATTAATTTGGAGCTAAATGGATTCATTTTGAGAGAGAAGCATAAACAGTATCTTGGTTTTGATAATTATTGAAACCACTGCAGCCAGCCTGAGTACTTGACTGTGCTCCTGCCATCTCTAAAATAATCCAAATCTAGTACTGTATGCCTTCATATTTGTCACGTTCTTTTAAAACAAGCTGTATGAACTGTAATTCAATAGCAAGCAAACTTGAAGAAAATAAAAAGGGATTTGATACCTTCTTTTGAGTTGCTTATATTAGTCAAAAATTGTGGGTTTTTTCCTGAGAGGATATTATTTCTACACTTATGTTCATAGTCTGGCTTTGAAGGAAATTGTGGGTGAGAGATCTCATTTCATCTTTGATGTATGTGAAAACACAGAACTTGTACTTTCTGTCCTTAGCACTTTGTCCAGTTTTCTGTAAGCAGTGAGAATACACACCATTCCACTGCATCAAACTTTAAATAACTTGTCAGCAAAAGTAACAAAGCAAGGTTGCTGAAATTTTATTGTCTGAAATCCAGAATAGCTAATTTTGTGTCATTAGAATGTTTGTAACCTTCGGTGACAAATAAGAGAAAGTTGTTGCTTGATTGCATCATAGGAAGTTGTTGTTTCCACATTCCTATTAATTTTGTGGAGTCATAATGAGAAAAGATCATGTAATCTTTTTCTAGTTCTTGTATAAAGGAGAAGCTTTTTTGTGTAATTTGAGAAACTTTGGGTTTAATGACCTCTTCCAGTTTTGTTCTGTGGCATGTTACCTGAGAAATGTTGATGTACACTTGGTCAGGCTTGTGATGCAACATAATTTTGTTCACACTCTGATATCAGTGTGTCCTTGGTACAAACAGGTACCTCTGGTTCAGGGCTTTGCTGGGTTGCTTATGGCAAGTGTCCCAGTTTGAGACAAATTCTGAAGAATCTCTGAACTTGAATGTCTTCTGATAGAAGGCATGTTTGGGAGCGAAATCGTCCTTGGAGGAATGTGAAAGACGAAAAGGAAAATCTATTAATTTAACAAACACATGGGAAAATAATAATAATGCTAAATAATAAAGCCTGTTGTTGTGGAGAGAAACCTGGGAAGATTTTAAAGTCCTTCTTTAGGTGTGGTCTCCCTCTTCAGAGCTTGGGTTTTGGCGCAGGCCCCTCTGGGCCTCCCAGATGATGTTTTGGTGTTGTTGCATGGTTCCAGAAGAAAAGAAGAAGAAGCCGAAGTCCCAGAAAAAAGAAAGTTGAACTCCCCATCTTTCTCTGGAGAAAACAGAGCTGAAAGCTGTCTGGACAGCAAGGAAGGGTGCTTCCTCCTGCTCTGCAGCAGCAGCAGCTGTATCCATGTCCTTGAACAAAAAACGGCGTTGAAAAGTTTGCTTGTTTCTTTTCTCTTCTCCTCTCGGGCTGAGTTTAAAGGCACAGAAAGGCACAGGATTCATTCCTGGGCATAGAGCGGTGGTAGGGGATACATCATCATAAAGCCACCCCAAGACAGCAAGGAAGAGATACCACCATGTATTTGTAAATTTTGAGCCTTGTAGGAAAAGCTGTGGATATATTACAACCTTTAGAATACGGTAAAAATTGTAAGTAGGTGACTTCCTCGTAAAAATAAATAAATAAATTTTAAAAAAGGATTAAATATAAATTAGTTTACTAACGACCTTATTCCCTAAGAGTTCTGTCTTTGATCCTGCTGGGGACTAGGCTGCTAGGCTGCTAGTTAACATCCCTCATTCCTGCATGACTTTCCTCTTTTTCAGCAGCTGAGATTTGTGTGCATGCCCCCGGTTGCTAGCTGATGGAATGATTTGCCCACTGGAGATCAAAAACATACTTGCTTACAGCTGTTAACATCCCTTTAGCATAGAAAAAAAAGCCCTAAACATTTTATCTTTGCTGGTCTGCCTAAAAAAATCCAAATTGAGAGTACTCCGAGTGACCCATTTCAAACAAAAAGAGCTAATTTGCAGATTATCTAATCTCGACATTTTGTAAATATTTAAGCAGACTTTTGAAAGGATGTTTTCACATCAGTTACATTGATTTCATGTGGATCTGAGCTTCCTTAGATCTTTCTTCTCACTGCTGACGTCTTTTATTCACCCTCTTTTCTTGTGCCTCAGTGGAAACAATAGATACTCTCACGTATTCCAGTGATGAAGAAAGAATGGCTTTTTGTGGTTAAACAATACAGCATTGCAGTTTCTTACTGAACCAGGTAGGCTCAGAAGCTAATAATTCAAAAAGATGCCATCTTCCTCCATTCTTAAATGGAGGTATGAATCCTTCTTAAAATGTTAGTCATCTGCATGACTTCACCATATCATATTTCTGTCTCATCTGTATCTCTAGATGTGGATGCAGATGATAACAACCTAGGTTTCTTCTTTGGACAAGGGAGGTTTTATCTGGCTTTTAGATGAGAACAAAGGGGTGGCTTCCTAAGTGGTTAGGATCACAACTTGAGCTTCCTCTAAGTCCGACTTCAGACACAATATTAGATGTGTAACTGATTAGAACATAAAGGTTTTGTAACTCCAGCTTAATTACCTCAGCTGCAAAAAAGCTGTGTGAGAAGCTCTTTAAAATGCTCTCTGCATGGTGTTGAGCTGCTCTTCTTGCTTTAGGAAGTTTTGACCATTTCATATCTAGATACAGATACTGCTCAATCTGCCTTCGATGCTGTAGGCTGAGCTTCACTGTTCCAGGACACTTACCCAAGGTGCAATGTTTGCCGTTTGAGCTCATAATCTTAAATTGTGAATGCTGATACTAAGCTAGTTGCGCTTAGTATTTACACTCAGTTCTGTTAGTTTCCTAGAATTTTATTATTTTCTGATTGCAATAATGAAAATATTTCGCAGCTATAGCTACGTGTCATCATTTTGATATGTAGTTTGTAAAAATTAATGGACTGTGATCAAATCTGGTGAATATGTGAGGTCAGAAAAGCTTGAAAGCATTTCTGGTGCCAGCATGCTTATGCCTAGGCTTTCCATTTCTTCAGCAGAGGTTATCTGTGAATACAATAATAATTATAAAAGTGAATTCCATATCATTCAAGGTGAATGTAGTACTGTTGTGTCAGTTTTGATGTAAGCTGTCTTCAGAATTGAAATGTGAACTCACTGGTCTTCATGGTTTTTGAAGACTTACACGCTATCCCCAGTGGAAATAAAAGAAGCACAGAGTCACAACTGCCCAGTTTTTCTTGCAGTGTTCCTAAACTTAATTTTTAAAGTATGGTAAGTTCTGTGACAAATGAGATATACCAAAATGTGAAAGATAAGTATTTAATTTCTTCTGAGGAATAAAACCAGTTATCACAGTATAGTTCTGACTAAAGAAGAAATATTTTGATAGTAACAGATGGTATAAGCAGTGTGCAACAATTAGGGTGTATGTGCTTTCCCATGAACTCTTTTTTCCAAACTTGATGCAGTGAAATTTAATAGGAAGAAAGAGTGGGGGTTTAAAAAAAAATTTAGTAAGATTGCTTCTTCGGAGAACTTTCTGCAGTATTTGGACTACAGTAGAATTTGCAAAATTAGGTGAGAGATGAAACAGGAAAATAATTATTATTAGGACCTGTGTTCCTCAGATTAATCTGTGATATTCTTAGTAATTGTGGCAGCCTTTCAGCAACTTAAACAATTTTTACACACAAGTTTTGTTAGATATACTGTTTTTGGAAATTACTCTTTTTTTGCTTTTGAATCCTGAAAATACAATGACATTTGTGTGGATGGATGGTCGTTGCTATTAGTGATTGAATCCATGTGGAGTCTAGTGAGGAATCAATCAGGAGCTTGTGCAGTGTGTATAGTTGTCTTCAAAGAAGGAAAGGGCATGTGAGGGTAAATACAGAATACAGGACTGACGAAAAGCAAGTCAGCCTTTCAGTAGATCTTCTGTGAGCCAGTTTCTGTACATGCAACATACTGGGAGGTATCAGCATAAAAGACATGCTTTTAAGTGATAGGCATGCACTGATGCACATCTACCACCCATTTCTCCAAAAAAGCGAGTTTGTTCACTGTGATGTTTTTCTAAAAGTGTATTTAACATAATCTGCACAGAAATGTCAACCCTCATCTCTGGATTTCTGGTTTTGAGAGGTTTTACGTGCAAAAGTGTCATAAAAAGGCCAACCGATATAATGATGGTATTTATAGGAATGTAAATTTCTAGGAACCCTTTTCCTGGATACAGCTATTGGAAAAAAAAATGCTTTTCTATCTTTTCTTTAACAAGATGGTATTTACTCTGACAAGGTGTACTGAGGTGAAAACTGTAGTTTTGGTTTTTTTCGCAGATAATTCTGTCAGTTCTAAAAGCGTTTTTCTTACCTACTGTGAAGAAAGGGACCAGTCTGCCTCTAATGCTCAGTCATCTTCCCAGCCTATGCGGTCTTTTTAGTAGTTGTGTCCCATTTCCTGTCTATAGTTTTGCATCGGTTCAGCCAGCCAGTAACGGATATTTTTGTGAGGGTGGAGGGAAACTGGAGGAATGAAAATGGTAATGACTGACAGTTCTTATTGCAGTTTGGGAGTATTTCAGGTCTTCTGTAGGTCTCCAAATGCCTGCAGTCTGTTGCCTTACTACCAGACTGGGCAATAAATTTATTCTCGCCACTTTCCATGAAAACATGCTTAAATGATCCTGAATCTGCTGGAGTGAGATTAAAGATTTATCTATATGTATCTCCATCAATTCCAGTGGCACATTGGTTAGATCTCAGGAATCAACACAGAGCTTTGGCTAGGGGCCTTACATATAGATTGCAAAGAGAGAGGAAGACATCTTGAGTATGATGCAGATCTTGATCTCCCTGAATCCACAGGGAATTTGAATTTCTTCAGCTTATATGGTAAAAAAATGGAACTTTGAAAATTAGAACGCGGTATATTTACAAACTAGATGTTAATATGTTGATCAGGAAAAGAGTGGACTAGTATCTTGCATTTCATAACAGTCACACACTGAAACATAAAATGCATGTAATTCAGTCATAAAACATGATTTTTTTTTCTCTACAAAAATAATAATTTGGTATTGCAAATGGAAATAAGCTTGGAAAAAGAATGAAGTTTGAAGGTCACATTTTTTGGTGGTGTGAAAGAAGTTTAATTAGGAATATGTTAGTCTGTATTTAACTCCCTGTGTTTTGCTGAATCCCTGGGCTGAATTACATCCATCTGCAGCTGTAAGAATATGAAGAAATTTTAATTACTGTCTCTTATGTGCAGAGAGTTAAGAAACAGGTGTGCTTCTAAGAGATGCTGGTCTGTTTTAATGCATATGCTCTTCTTAAAATTCTTCTTCCTGACCAAGCAGCTCAAACTTTTTGATAAATTCTGTGAGATACAAATAGAAAAAGGGCTGTAAGTTGTAAGTGCCTTGGTGAATGCATGGTTCTCCAGGGTCCAAGCAAGTTTAAAGGAAGCCTGAATTAATGTAGCACAGAAACAGATAGGTCCAGAGGGAAATGTAGGCTGCTGAGAATCACCTGGGGTCTGTTTAGGAATGAATCCTAATTTGTCTGTAAACTGATTAGTTTCATTATCCATATTCTCTGACATCTTCATTGTCCACGTTCTCCTACATCTGCGATTTTAAGGATGTCTAATAGGAATAAATTGGAGAATGCAGAGCAAATGTGAAAATGTTCTTCTCTCAAACCTAGTGGAGTTGTGGCTCAAGATAGTATTAAAGGTAATACTAGAATATGAAGACTGAGATATATGTTGCTTCACTTAGTTACTATTAATTAATTTTGCTGGCTATACTGTGTTTTTTTGCACGTGCTCAGTCACAGAACATTATCATTATCAGTAGACATTTAGGTATATAAACCAGCCTATCCCTCCATCTGTTTGCTTTTAAATACTTGGCATTTGTTTTTTAACATCATTGAAGTAGTTGTATCTTTGCAGTTGAGAACAGCAGTATCAGTTTTTTGTATTCAAGTTGGCTTTACGTAGGATTGGGGACTTAGATGTGTGGAATAGCTCTGTAGTATGTAACATTGCAAAACTGTCGTTAGTAATAAGGCTTTTTGCAGTAGTACTTTAAAATAGGAATATCTAGAGCACTGCATTAAAAAAAACAACAAAACACTACAAACAAATAAACATCTCCACTGTAAAACGAACCAAACCAACCAAGCAACCAACGAACCGAACAAACTCCAAAAAGCAAAACCCAATCCTTTGGTTATAACCAGAAATTTGCCTCTGCTTTCTGAAGTATTTTAGGGAGACATTTTTTGCTTGGTTTCCACAGAAACGTTTTGCAGCAGGGAGGTATTAATGTTTAAAATAGTTAGCTGAGATAATGGGAAATTGGAGTCTCTTACACATCTTGTATACTTGTGTCTTCATCATTTTATGCTGATGACCATGTTCAGCTTAAAATTTGCTTAATTGTTTGGTGGTGATTGTAAGCTAAGTGTGTATTAAATGACTGTGGCTATTTTGTAGAATTAGCCAGACATTCCGAATGGTAGTTTTGAACAGGATAGCATATTAATATTGACTGGAAATACAAAGGTTTTATCTTCATTTTCCTGTGCTTTCTCTCTCCTCTTCCCTGCCCCGCTTCTACACACAAAGGAGATTTGGTTTTAGAGGCTGATGAAGTTGTTACGTTTTTTTAAAATAATACTAGACAGTAACTGAGAAGATACTTAAGGGGAGAAAACAACCCTAATCAGTTAAACTTATTAGAATTTCACAGTTCTCAGGAGGCTGTAAGTTGTAAATTGATACAACCCTGGGGTGAGAGAAGAGGTGGAATGAAATCAGATTTCGTCTAGATGTATGAAGGCAAAATGGCACTAGAATCTAATTTTAACACTTAAAATACATTCACTAGTGATACATGGCCAAACATGTTAAACCACACATTTTAGAAAGCTTATTATCATATTCCTTGCAGTGAATTCAGGGGATATAAAGATTTTTCCTGGTGACACCTGCAATTCACACAGACCTTTCTAGTAGTAAATGCAATGCTTTGTCATGTTTTACAGTAGATGAACACATTGAGCTTAACCGCAACTTTATTTAGCTGACATGCTGCACATGTTCTTTAGGTATGCTCAGTGAGCATATTGCTCCAGTGCAGCCCCTGCCACCCTTCATGGGTATTGTATCAGACAAAAAGCCTGTCTCCGTGTTTTCAAAGCAGCCCAAAGAATGAGCGTTTGGTACTTAAGAGATTTCTTTGTCTTCATAAGAATAGCATGCTCAGCTATGTTTCCCTGCTGCTATGAAACTGTCACCCTCAAGGCTTAAACTCCTAAAAGTAGGACTAGGGCTTAACACTGGCACAGCAACAAAATTTGGGATGTAATTAGAAAAATTATTGGAGTGACAAAGTGTGACAATGGGAGTAAATTCAGTTTAGTTTTCTTTCATATGAAGATGATAACGGCAAAGAGAAAATGGGATGCCAGAAATGAGGGAGAGAGTAGTGTGAAGGTGAGGAATGGGAAGAAATTTATAAAGGAAAGGGGAAAAAAGAATGATACGCTTGATAAAAAGAAGAAAGAAGTTAGACATCCAGCAAATTGCTGTTTGCCTATTTATGTCTGGGAAACACGTACTAGATCAGAGGCCACATCTGAAAACCTCTATGTGCAGATAAAGAAGTCAGCTTAGCTGTACTTTTTAGAAACAGGTTGAGGCTCTTGTCTGCACACAGTGACATTTTATAAAGTAAGTAAGCTGATAGTGAATTTTTTCATCCTGTGTTTTCGTTACGGTTGAAATATTACTGGGGTTTGTAATTTTGTATGCTTATCTGAGTAAAATTCCATTAAGTATATTAGGAATTAGCCTGCTCTGGGGGCTTTTGCAATATTCTATCTATACAGTAGTTTTTAAGACAATTTTATTGAGTAATTGAAGAACTGGATGGTAACCTAGTCCTGTGGCGCACAGTTATAATTGCACTTGTTTATGTTCACACAGAATAAAGGAAATAAGTGAATAATGGATATCTCAGCTAAAAATGGGGGACCATCAGCCGCCTGAGAAGTAGGGTTTTTTTGTAGAGATCTAGTTATGATGCAGTGTTTTTGTAGTTTGTATGGGAACTCCTGACCACATAATAATGATTATTTGTCACCTTCCTTAAGGGACTCATGCTAGTGAGAAATTTGATATAGTAAAGATAACATTTTGAACTAGTGCCGTACTTCTGCATGGGTTTTTTTGTGATGCTACTCTCTGTTGAAGTGGTGTGGTAGATGTACCAGGTTTTTACACATATAAACAAATGTGTTTTAGCAGACGATTAAGTGCGGATAAACAACATATTTCATACAAGATTGTTACACCTCTCTCCCGTTGGCACTCTTACTCCCACCCCAGATGAGAAACATAGCCTAGCATGGCATGCTTTCTTTTAGATCTCCACAGACATTTGCCTGCCACAGTCCAACATAAATTTTGTCCTAATTATCAAAGTGTGATTATTAAATAATAATAGGAAGAGAGATCTCATCCTGTTCATAAAGCGTAGTGGGTTTTTTAAAGTGTAACGAGAATCTGAATTAAAAGGTCTGCACTTTTTTCATTTGTATACACTATCTTCTAACTAACAGTAATTAATGTAGTTAGAAAATATGAAAGACAAGCAGAGAGAGAGAGAGAATTGATTATGCTTGCTGATCTGAAGTAGTACCAGAAGATGCCCATCTTGAATGAGACACTGAGATCAGAGAAATGAGATCTGATGGTCAGATGTCTTTCTCTGCCCCTCTCTGTAGGCATTGCAAAACTGTCGTATAAAAATCCAGCAGATTTCCCTTCCAGAAATCATTCAATAAATGACCCTAACTATTAATTGTGAGTGATAAACCTTTAAGATATATGATATCTTCCTTTCATTCTGAACATCCTCTTTGCAGTTTTGATTCTTTCCATTCAATTGCCAAAATCCTTCTAGAAAGGCAAATGCCAAGCAAACATCCCAGCTGAAATGGTAGATTCCTTTGCCATTAGTGTATCTTTCTTCTTTCCTCTACCCCCTTTCTCTTCTGAAAAAAACCCTTGTTTGCTTTCTTTTTTGTTTCTTAGCTGTTAGAAAGCCTTTAAAAATGCTTTTACTTCCCTGTCACGGCATTATGCTCTTTGGAGGGAGGATCAGCTGGAGTCATGGCAAAGAGAACTGCTGTCCTGGTAGTTCTATTTTGTATTCACCATACGATTCACTGTATTGCATTGTTCCTTCCCAGAGGGGGAAGATTGGTCTCTCATGCAAATCACTGGTCCTTTTCTAGGCTTTTGTAGCTGTCCTGAAGTTGTTGGAAGGGATCCTTCTTTCTGCAGAGCGAGAAGGAGGAATTGCACCAGACAGGCTGGCCCCAGTTATTTTATCTCTTTCCTGTGTCTCTTACAGCTCCTTTTGAGGAGCAGGCACCAGGCAGTACCTATACTGTGTTCCCAGGGCTTCTGCTGGTCTTGAGCATTTGGTGCGCCAAATTCAATGACATTATTTGGCTTAACTTGAGACTTGCATTGCTGTGAGTACACAGAATCTGGCCCACAGCCTCGTCTGTATGCAAAAGTGTTCTTGCTCATTTAAGCTGAGTGGATAAACGAGTGTTTTTCTGTTGACCCAAGTGGTACTTGTAGTTGGTACCAGTTAAAGAAACGTGGTGTGTGTACGTTATTTCAGCTGATAATATTTTGTGAGTAGAGGTGTCCACAGATTCAGCTTTTGCAGAGCCTCATTAATGTTCATGGAAGTGCAGCTTTTATCCTCAGGAATGCCTCCAAGACTTGAAAAGTCTAAGAAAAACGAAGAGAATGTGCAAAAATAGAAATATACTTTTAAATAAATAAAGTCATAAAGTGAAGTAGAAGGAATAAGGCTAGGAACTGTATGGATAGATCTGCACTGTTATTGAAGGTAGCAGGCTGCAAGCAAGTTAAGCAGGACAGAAGTTTTAATTTAACCCCCATCTCCACAGACATCAGCACATGCGTGAGGAGGATTATTACCACCATCTGTTTTATCTACAGTAGTTTTCATCAGTTGTGTTATTTTGTGGGTTTTTTAGTGTTTAAGCGCTGCTTTGAAGCTGTTGTGTTAATTGTTAACTTGGGCTGAATCTGCATGGATGCCTATAGCAGTGTCAGCATGCTAAGATTGGAACTGTTGGATTAATGAATGGAGGTACAGCTCTGTGTCAATGCAGTGTGTTAATAGCTGTGCCAGTTCAATCAAATACACTACTGGCTTTGTCACTGTGAAATGGTATTTACCAAATGGACTGCTGAGAAAGATGAATGTGATCTTTCATTTTTGTCTGACTTAAAAATAAGGTAACGAAATCCTTTACATAGATCATTCTGTTACTGTTCTTCACAGGAGGACCATAGATATACTGGTAGATTTGAATTCTTTACTTAAATGAAATATACATTCATGAGGAACATTGTAGTGAACGGAAGGAAACTAACCATTTTTGTTCATGTAGCTTAATCTCATATTCTGATTTACTGGAGGAAAAGAAAAAGGAAAAGA
>VZRR01011228.1:59726-80247 GCA_013398015.1 Oreocharis arfaki | reverse complement strand
CGGCTCAATGGAACGTTGTGCTGGCGAGCGGCTCTGTGACGTCACCGCCCCCCGCCGCCCGCGGCCGCAGCCCGGGGCAGCGAGCGCAGCCAGCCCCACGCTCCTGCTCCGCATCCCACCGCGTCCCATCGCCGGCCCCGCGCTCCTGACCCGCATCCCACCGCATCCCACCGCCCACTATGCCCCACCGCTCCGCATCCCACCTCCCGCACCGCGCTCCTGCCCTGCATCCCACCACATCCCACCGCATCCCATCGCCCCGCATCCCACCGCCTCATATCTCATCGCATCCCACCGCCCGCCGCGCTCTCCTGCCCCGCATCCCACCACCGGCACTGCTCCGTATCCCACCGCCGGCACCGCTTCGCATTGCACCGCCAGCACCAAACAGAACCGCACCGCACCGCATGGCATCGCTCCGCACCGTCCGCACCGCACAGCACCGCCAGTACCTCGGCGTACATTGAAAATAATTAAGTAAAAGACCAGATTTTTCCGGCGGCACTCCGCAGGTGCGGGGGAAGCCGGCGCGGAGGCGCGCAGCGTGCACGGGGAGGTTACGGGACCCCGTCCTGCTCCCGCGGACAGGAAGGTGCCGCGGAAGAGCGGGATCAGCTTCAACATCAGCGGATGGGCAGCACCGGAGCCTGCACTGCCCGGCCTCCCTGGTTGTTCACCCCATCAGAAGCCTTCGGCCCCGCTTCTCCTGAACACTGCGAGTTTTCTCCCAAGTGCTGACATACCATGGCTGTCTCCAAATTATCACAGGAGAGAAGGATACAAGCATCCCACACACAAATATAGAAAGTAGCTTTGCAGCCCTCCCAGAACACAAAGAGAGAACATTGAGAATACAGAANATTTTTTTTTCTTTTGAATACCATTCTCCCAAGTGCTGACATACCATGGCTGTCTCCAAATTATCACAGGAGAGAAGGATACAAGCATCCCACACACAAATATAGAAAGTAGCTTTGCAGCCCTCCCAGAACACAAAGAGAGAACATTGAGAATACAGAACAGGCAGCAGACTGCTGATACAGGAAAAGAGCAAATCTCCAGTATACGGGCAGAACAAGCATTATTTCCATTTTTTGCTACTTTTTTTCTTAAACAAACTAAGAAAAAAATGAAATGTATCCCCTTGATTCCAGGCTGGACCCAAAATGAAGTAGAAGCCTCAATGCCATGTGAGATTTTTCTCCATACTGCGATTGCTCTCTCCCGTAAGGAACCTAAAATCCTGCTGTGCTGGCACCTTTGCAGCAAGGTGGGAGCTGCAGTGTCACTTCTGCAGTATGCACAACCTGAGAGGGTGCTGGCATCTGCGTGGGTTGTGGTGCCCAGCTTGGGAGCTGCCACTGCCACACCAGGCTAATCAGCCTCTGCACAGAGCCTGTGTCTACCCAGCATAGTGACATCTTCATGTGGATAACACATGTTGCTCCATTTAACTAGTAAATATGTTCCAACTCCCCTACAATGCTTTGACTATTTAAAAAAGGAGCTGCTCTGCAAAAACTACACAGTCATTACAGGAGAAGCAAATGCTTGTACAAAAGGCACAAAATTATGGTATAAATCCAAGTTGCAACTCTGTGGTCCTGCAATTTAACAAGATACAACATTGGGTTGAAAAAAGAGGCTTTGCATGCTCATGGTAAGAGAGGTGGGAGCCCTCCTGAGCAGGTAGATTAAGGGGTTTTGTGCTATCCCTTTCAGCAAACTGCTGCAGCAGAAGAGAGGTGGAGGAGATCACTTTGGGCCATACTTCTACAACTGGCTGGAGACCAAGTCCTAAATAAATGACTTCCCGAGGTCAGTGAACTCAGGAGAAAGTTGAAAATATAAGGTTACTCATGAGACCAAAGGTTCATTTTATCACCTGAAAAGGGCCAAGTGCTGGAACACCCTGACACATTTTATTCTGGAGCACACTGACACAATTTTTTCTGAAGCAGTCTGACACAGTTTTTTCTCCAAGCCCATTCCCACTCTGGAGTTTGGGAGAAGCAGCGGCATAGAACTATTATTCTGCTTTCACATGGGTATTGCCCTTAAATGGGGCCCTGATGGCTCCTTCACAGCTCCCGGCTGCCAGAGCAGAAGAGAAATAGGTATCAAATAGCTCTGAAAATTGAGTTTTCATTCCTTTCACCCTAGGACTCCCTTCCTCCCTTGGCAAAACACATAGAGAATCTGCTGTTAAAACATCAGCTCAAATTAATAGAGGTTTTCCTGACGCCACAGGCTTGCCCAGGTATTACCAGCACCAGCAGCATGGCTGTGAACAGAGCTCTGTGTGCCATGACGAGAGATAGGTATTTTCATGTTCTATTCTCGGCATGACAAAGCCAGGAAAATAACATGAAGAGGAGTGAAAGTGTTTGCCTGTCTGTTTACATACAGAGAAGCCAGACCACGATCACACGGGTTATCCGTATGTGGCTCCCGGAGGGACCTCTGCAACCTGTGGCACAAGGACGTGCTGCTCCCATCCACTGCAAGGCAGTCCTGGGGTTCAGAAGTCAGACCCCACATCCCATAAAAACTCACAGACCACCCATTATACCTTTCCAGGGAGGCTGGCAGGAGCGTGACAGCTGACCACCAAGCATATCCCCCTGTTATGGCACAGTTGGAGCCTCAGCAACCAGGGGGAGACCCTCAGTTTCCATCACACCAAGGGTCTCTCATTGCAGGAAACATAAAAAGGCACGTAGAATATGCCTTGTGTTCTTATCGCTCAGCCCTGCAGCCTATCTAATGTTTGTGCTCTAAAAATCATCTCGTAATATGATCTGAATAGCCTCATATCAATAAAGCACTCAAGTGTAATCATCCTTACGACAGCTTAGCGCACTTACACAAGGCAATTGCATTGCTCTAAGTTCACCTCTGCAAATTAAACAGAGCAAAGTCAAGGCCAACTGACGCAGCACGCTCTTTCAAGGCCAAAAGAAGATCTGAGACAAAGATCAGGGGTCAGGCTGCAACGAGGCTGTGGCAGCTGAAGCATTCTACCCTCCAGCACTCTGCTTTTGCTTCCCTGCCTATGACCCCAGAAGCTTTGCTGGCAGCAGGGATCACATGAGTGCTTCTTAATCCGTGCCAGTGGGGCCAAGGAGAGGTGTGATGTGTTCTTTGAGGTTACTAGAGTACAGAGGTGACAGCTTCCATCTGGTCACCACAGGCAGCTGGAAAGTGAAGTGTCATCAGCCAGGGCAGGTAGGTGCAGCAGCGGCTGGAGCAAACCACCACACATTCCCTGCAAACATGGGTCATGGAGAGACACAGCAGAAAAAACAGCTGAGTGTGTAATCATAGCAGTAATTATACCTCCCCTCATCCAGGGATTAAGCTTGTTCCAGGTTAATTCCAGAACTCTCCAAAAAACCCTCAGTCACCTCAGACACTCAGGAGGAAGGGTTAGCTCATGGCATCTGCTCCTCTCCTAGTAGAAACCAACAGTTCACATCATCCTTCCCATAAAGACATTAAGTTTAACCTCAGTGTCTTGTCCTCACTTCACCTTTTTGGATATTATCTTGGAAGTCTTCTTCTCTGAAGATTAGAAACCACCTAATTGTCATCCTGAATGTATTTATGGCCAGTTACACCCATTTGTTCTGCAGCAGGTGTTACGATTTGACACAACCAATTCTTGTCCTCACTCATACATACCTCCCTGCTGTATTTACCAATTTCAAGTTGATTCTGTGATAAAACAATGGGAAAATGCAATGGTGCTTATCATCATTAATTTCTTTTTAAAAAGTCTTTTAATTTAAGTACTCATATTAATTTAAAGAAAAGGCATTCCTGTACCCAGTAATCCATCTCTAGGTGATGGTGACTCACCTGTGATTTTGGTGGGGACAAAGCTCGAAGAGCCGGGAGCAGGAGGCAATAACAGCAAAAATAAAGACTGGAAACTTTATGAAGCTTCTGGAAAGGCTTCCACTATCTTCTTGTGAGATGAAGAACAGATTCTAGGTAGCTTAGATGTGACCCCAGAGCAGAGACAGAGGATATTCAGGGTTGATATGAAGCACAGAAATAACAGATTTGTCACTGATGGCCCAGCTACCAGCTACAGAAGCTTGTGACTCAGATGCTCCATATGTTCCCCAAGTTTGTTGCATAAAAAATAATTGAAAAAAGAAAGAAATATGACTTTTCAAAGAGATGCCTTTCTGTGTGTGCAGCAAGACTGAACTTGTAGAACAGAGACGTACAAAAACTCCATTAGAGATTATGAAGAGCATTTAAAATCACTATCTTGAGTGTGATTCAAGAAAGAAGAAAGCACTGGAATAAAGTGAAACCAAATGTCTTCATTACTAAAGCTGGAAAGTAGATCCAGAGAGAGATGAGCATGCTTGAGTTTGTGAGAGGGCTATCAAAACTGTGAGCCGGAGGTTTGACATCATTAGTGAAAAAAAATACTGTGTACAAAAGAGAATTCAAGAGAGAGGGAGGCAGCACCATTCAGGTCCCAGCCAGATTTCCCAAGAAGCCCCTGAGAAAGAGACTGACTAAATCCTTAGGGAGAAGGAGTTTGTTTTGTCTGAAGGGTGAAAGATCACAAGAGAAGTTGCATGCCTGGGAGAGGAAGTGGAAAGTGCTGTCAGCAGAGATAGAAAACCATGGATGTGAAGATACCCTTGCATGAGAGATCAGGGCCATAGGTCTGGTCACAGGAGAGCCCTGTGCCCACAGGAGAACTGTGTGTCTCAACAGCAGCAGAGGACGCACAGAGCAGGTAAAATGCCACCAGTCTCCAGAGGAGAGCCTGGTGTCTGCTCCCCTATTTCTGAATCACTCAGCTCCTGAGAAAACAGCAGGATCTCTGCTTTCCTCACACAAAGATCCTGTTGCTGAATCTCAAAGAGGAAACTGTTTAACTTGTCGGTTATTCTTTGGCACCTGTGATTGTGTTAGACATTATAAACAGGTCGGACCAGCCAAGCTGGCAGACACCACTGCAGTATCCCCAGGGTCTTTCCCTTTCTGTTTACTTTCCTTTTTTAGCATTTACACTAATCTCTTCATCTATAACAAATATACAACATTCATGTGAACAATTTTCAAGGGAAAGTGACATTGGCAGCCCATGGACTGTCATGACAGGCCTATTGACACAGCCAAGCCACAACCTGAGCTTTGGGCAATGCATGGTGCTCCTCCAGCAACAGCAGGGAAGTGGGGGATGGTGTGCGAAACCTGTGGTGGACCTGGTGTTCTTCTCCTTTCCAGACCAGTTGCTGTTTATGCACTCGTGTAAAGTTCAACTTCCCGAAGTGCTTGTTTATGGATGTGCCCCACACTGTCTGCATGGGCACAGCCATGGGGCAGGCATGGGGGCTGGGGCCTCTGGGGGCTTGCACAGCCTGGTTTGTGGCTGCAGGTATGGGATCTTCCTCAGAGGCAGCTGGGAGACTTGTGCTCCCATTAGCACTGCTGGTGACAGTGGCACCACTGCCCATGTCTCATGTAATGACCCAGGACCACCCCAAGAAGTGGGAGATCTGGTCCAACACCCTCCTTTGCATCTCTCTGCTGCCTGGAGAGTGGCTGCACCCTGGGCCTTTGGCCTGTGCTGGCCCCTTTCTTCCCAGCTCCTACATCAGAGATAAAGAAGTGCACTACAGCAGGACACTGCCCCAGGATTTTAAGTCCATTTCACAGTCATGATGCTGCTGCTCCTAGGCTACAAGGCACAGGATATGAATATAGGCAAACTGGTTCACAGCTACTAAAGGAACTCCACCAGCACTGGAGAAAAGACCTAAGGGAGGCAGAAGTATCTGGTGTGGGCATCTGTCATAAGCTGCTCACCAGTTTAGTCCTGGAGAATGCCCCATTTAAGCCCTGACCTCATGATGGACACCTGTGTAGCTGGTATCCTTGCTCTACCAAGAAGACATTTAAGCAACTGCAGAGCAGTCACAGTACTCACAAAGGTAGATAAGCACCAGGCTGTGCCCCTGCCATGTCTCAAACTATGGTAATTAACGTTGTTTTGTGCCATGGAAGTGAAGAAATGCAAGCAGCTTAGAAGTAGCAGTGATCAATGAAGTCTTAGAATGCCCTTAAGATGCATATATATGCTATATCCAAGTTCACAGATATGTAAACTGAGGTGCAGATATGTAAAATATCTTGCCTGTGGCCATACAGAGGGTGCACATTGAGTTCTGACTGGTGTAACTGGGAACCACTGGAGTTCTGACTCCCAGTTTCAAGTTCTCAGCTTTGGGTGACAGACAGCATTGGTTAAGTGAGTGGGACAGCCATGGCTGACATCTCCACAGTATCGCGATTCACAACTTTTAATTGCTGTTAAACAAATTCAAAGTGAAATTACGCATAGAAAGATGGGAACTACAGAGCCTTAAAAAAATGCATCCATGTTCTTCCCTATCAAATCTAATTAGATTTGCCAAAATCAGTGTGCATTGATCTGTGATTCAAACAATATGCTGATAACAAATTTTCATGATAGACATGGTTATAAAGTTACTTGACTAGACTATGAATTAGCCCCTTCAGCAGAAGCTATCAGCATATTTTCTCAGCACGGTCTTCCACAGGCAGCTTTTAATCCCCAAATCAACAGGCAATCCCATTGTTTAAGGTTCGCCAGGCTCTCTGCTGAGCACCCAGCAGAGAAGCAAGGCAGGCAGCATATTCATGTTGACTATCAATCTTCATTAAAATCAACACACCATCTTTAACCACCCATCTAAGCAAACTGTAGTATGTACTGGGAAAAGACCTTTCCACTACTAGGCAGAGCAGTTTATTTTGCTGTTGTGCTGGGCTTCACCTTGGTGATGATGGGTAGGGCAAGCATGGGTTGTATGGAAAGCATCACCCCAGAAAACCAGCACCACACAGGGGCTGTGTGCTGATACTTGCCTTCCTGCCAGGGTCCGGTCTCGGCCCTCAGGATAATTTTTTTTGTTAGCTCATGGCAGGGAAGCAACACTGATTGGTTTGGATAGTTTGTCTTTCAGCCAAATGATGCCGATTCGTAGAAGTGAGTGGAAATGAGAAAATGAGGGCAGACCAGGTAAGTTTTAAATAAGTCAAAGTAAATACTTGACATGCCAGGAGAGACCAAAGGACAGGATTTTCCATTTGTGCTCAGTTTTCAGCTGAGCTTTGCAACCACTGACATCTGAGAGCTGCTGAAAATGTGCCTTGCCTGAGAGCCAGAGTGCATCACAGTTTAAAGTTACTCAGAAAAAAATGGCAGAGGGCAGGCAGTGCACTTGTATCTGTTTGTACCCCAGATTTATCCTTTCTCTGCTGTCTTTTCATCCAGAAATTGTTACTGCTTCAGAAGAGGAAAACCACGGCACTTTTTTTGCCTGATCTTTGAAAGTGATGAGCAATCCCAGCCATGGGATCTGCTCAGCATCTCTGAAAATTTATATACTCTGTGTTAAATCTTGTGTAACATCAAGACACACCATGGAAAAAAACCTGTTATTACCAGGGTGTTGATCATTGACCACTGGCAAAGATTGCTCAGGGAGGTTATGTGGAGTCCCCATCCTTGAAGATATTCAGAAGTCATGATCACAGATAAAAGGTCATGGTCCCAGGCTGTCTGCACCAGATGACCCTGCTTGAGCAGAGGGGTGGACCAGGATTTACACATTTAAAAAAATAATGAGTTACAGCCATGGAGTATGGGCATAGGTGTGCTAATACAAATTATTTTGATTTAGAAAGAGACTAGTGACAAATAAGGATTTTTATCCTTATTAAAGGATAAAATACGGGATGGATTTGGGGCCGGTAGGGATCTTGGTGCAGATCATGCCAGTCTGCATCCTGATCCCTGGGTTTCTCCAGCTCTGACTGGGCTGCATTGCCTGTCCTCTTTGCTGGGTCCCTGCTTCACACCAGCTGAGCCACAGTCACACCAAGGCCAAGCAGAAGAGGGGTCAGCTTATCTGTTGAGTCATAGAAACATGGAGTAGTTTGGACCTTGCCATTTAACTGTACAAATGGCATGGCATTTTTGTGCCACTAAGCAAAGAAAAAGGCAACAGCTGAGCTCTTTTCATAAACCTAAGTAAATGGAACAACAAAACAGTGTGGATTATATACGTTCTAACCTATAGTGCCTGCTGCAAGCTCCAGGTTGCTGTGTTTGCCCACCCATACCAGTACTGCCCACTCAAGAAAGTTACCAGAAGAAATCCCCCAGCAGAGATGACACAGGTCCTGAAACTCGTTAAACTTGAATGGGCTGTAAAACTTTATGAAATCCTGTCTGCCCTTCAGTTTTAAATTGGATTTGGTTGAACTGGTTTTAAAACTGGCTGGAGAGCCAAGATGGGCCAGCAAGATCAGCTGGAGAGGCAGAGGGTAGAAATTCAGCTCTGCATGCCTATGTGGATCAGAGCAGTGCCCCCTCTACCACTGAGGGTGGAGTGCTCTGCCTGATAAAAGGCTGAGCTCGGCAGACATTAAAGGAAGCTTGTTAGTAAAGATCAAAAGGTAGGAATGCGAGATAGAGCTGCCCCATTTGCAAAGTTACCAAAGCCTGACAGTGAGAATGAAGATATAGATGCTGTGACGCTAAATGAATGGGGCAATCTAGATAATGATATCAGAATTAAATTAATTAAAAGAAGATTAAAGAAAGATTGCAAAACTAAGGTTGTAATCGTGTCCCTGCTGGAGTCAATAAGAGTTTCGTGGTTTGTGTGGTGCTTCATGAAGAGCCCAAGATGTTCCTCCCAATGCATACCAAGACAAAGGAAGGTATCAGCTGAAAGCTGATTTACACAGAGCCAACTATATTAGGGAATAAATAATTTTCAGTGGCCTCATAGTCACAAAATTGAAACCATGCATGGCTGGAGCATCCAGGAGGATGAATACAACTTATATCAACGTCATCGCTGATTTGCAAACTATGGGGTATTCATGAGTACTTTAGGACAGCTGTGGTAGGACACCAAATTTCTCATAGCTTGTGGCAGGATGAAGTTTCTCATTCAAAGTATTTTAATCAGATTTGAACAGACAAAGCATGCTCACACCGGGTCAGTACTTGGTGTCGTGTGGACACGCTGTGTCTTGCCAGGGGCTGGCACTCTCCAGTGGGATTTCCTGCTCCTGCAAGCAAGGTCTCCAAGGGTCACAAGCAGGGGCACTTACAGAGGAGCCTCATGGAAACATCAGCCGAGCTTAAAATCTTCTGGAAAGCAGCATTTCCAGATATGAGTGTGTGACATGCATGGGAAATTGGTTACCAATTTCAAGAAAAAGGAACTCGAAATGGAGTTGGAGGATGGGGGAACCTCAACAGCCAGGTCACACAGTGCATCTGCACAGACCTCTGTGGCAGCCACCTCTCTGTCCAGATATTTTGCTCCAGCTGCTAAGCAGGTCATTAATATCTGGTGATTATTTTGGCCCCTGGAGCCCCCTTAATGCTTTTTCAGTGTGTGTTTGCTGTTTTGGCTGCCACACTCAGGTCTTGGTTTTAGGGCAGCTCTCTGAAATAAATGGGGAAGGGGTGGATTCATTTTAATCAAGTACCAAAAAATAAATTTCAAATAAAAGTACACATGAGGATGCATACTTTTGCCCTTGTAGACATGGGAAAATGCTGTATTGTTCCATAAGGGCAAGAGGCTTATGTTTTTTCTTTCACAAATGCAAAAGAAGGAAAGTGTTTTTCAGTAGGAATCCAATTTTACAGGGAGGGAATAATATGTTACACAGTTGAATCACTTTGATGTCAATTTTATTTTGCAATCACTTCATAAGATATTCATATAGCCTTTTGCATTCCCTTAAAGTGTTCAAGTCTAGGCACAATACAGTATTATCTTACTCTTTACCATAATGATGAACGATAATGAGAACACATAATAAGATTTTATGTGTGCCCAAAGAAAAATCTGCTTTAGCCCAGATGAGAGGAATTTTGCAGATCAAATTAATATTATAAAACAGCACAATTTATCAGAATAATACAGCTTTTCTTCTCTCAATCCATTGTGAATCTCAGTGTCTACAGCCAATACACGGTGAACTATTAGAGGCTGATGGAATTTTTTTTGGGTAAAATCTCTATGAAAAATACTTAGTTGATAAAAGGAAAAAAAAAACCCAAAAAAACCCCACCAAACCAAAACTCCCTTTTCCCCACTTGTCCATCACACTTACACACTATAAACACTCTAATATTTAGAAGGTCTGTCGCAGCTCTTCCATAGTGATGCTGTTTGCTGTTGAAAAACCATCCCAGTCCAGTCACATCTTTCTTCAAGTTCCTCAGAAACTAATGGATCACATTTGGTTGCCCTGAATTTTTTATGTTCATGGAAAATGGTTTATAGCATAATGCTCACTATATATTTTGTTGCATCCTTTTCATATAGACTCAGTTTATTTATCTATTCATGATTTCAAAGTATAGTCTGAAAGTAAATTAGTAAAGTGTAGAGTAGTGGGACAACCCTGATAGAAACTGGGGGTGGAAAACTCATCTTTGCTGTCTCATCCAGCATCCTCACCATATTTTCTACATTTTTCCTTGGTTTTAGACACTTAAACACCAGTTTCTCTGAAGAACTCTTGTTGGAAAGCCTTGTCCTGGCAGCAGTTGTTACAGAGCAGGTTTTCATTCCTGGGACACATGTGAATAAATCAAAATTACTTAAGCAGAGATTGTAGTGCAGTCAAATGAGAACATAAATAGTTCTAGGAAACAGCATTGACAGTTTATCACACTGGATAAACCTAAATGAACTACATAAGACAGAATAAATTTGGAACCTGAGTAATGTGGGGTAGGACCCCACCTGATGTTAGACCCCACTTTTACTCAGGGGAGGGAGAGCGGGGATGTTTCCGTGCTGCAGGGAAGCGCACGAACCTTTAGCTCAGATCTGCTATATCTACACAGTTGCAGTGCTGATCCCTCTTCTCCTAATTCATCCACAGCACAGCACAGCCTTGGTCCCAAGCCAAAAAAGGCTTTGTCAGACACTCAGCCGGGCACTAGATCACAGGAACTACCTGCACCGAGAGGCTTTGTTTGGTTCTGCTGTCGTCACGGAGCAGATTAATGGGAGAAAAAGGAGTGGAAAGAAGCTCTCGCTCTGGCAGCTGCACCCCTGTGAGCAGCCCCTTGTACACGTGTGGCGCCTGGAAGAAAAATGTGCTGGGAAACGGGAGCGCTGCTGTGCAACTGCAGCCCCAGCGATCCAGGGGGATGTCCCGAGGGATCCAAAGGGACGTGGCGGTGGGAGCAGGGCTGTGTATTTGATCACGCACACTCTAACTTTAGCCTGCAGAACGTTTGGGTGTTTTCCCTCCTAGTAGCTGTATAAAAAGCACAATTCCTGTGATTTTTTTCCGTCTATCTTCATGGATAAATTAGCATGAAGGAAGCTGATTGAGCTAATTAGTTCCAAGTGGTGTTAATTTCTCTGCTTGGAACTGTTTGTGACCCAGTCAGATTGCTTCATTTTTGCAGCTTATATTTTCAAATCTCTTCATTTATTGCACCTAATCCTTTATTTCTATTTTTTTTTCCGTGTGATCCTATATGGAAAACATAATTCCATGTAATCGGGACATAGAAGCTTGCAATGGAAATTACACATGGTGGCAAGAGAGATTTTGCCTTGAATGGAAATGGATTCAACAGAACAGTAGCCATGGCAAGATCTGCAGACAGGATCATACAGGAAGGGTGAATTTAGCAAAGAAATGTAGTCACCGTAACACATAATGTCAGGAACTAGGTGCTTTCTCCCAGACTTGTCTAGAAAAAAGAATAGCTCCACAATTCCTCTATCAAGCTGGAAACTGGAAGCAGTACTTGTGGGAATAAGATACTTCAGTCAGCCTGAGTTGTGGAGGTCCACTCTCAGCCAGTGATTTCTCCCTTGTGTCTCACAGTTTCAAGCACAGCCATGCAGAAATGCCTTGCAGCTTGGGCTCCCATGCATTGGTGGCAATTGAAGCAAGGTTTGCTCAGTAACTACAAATATTAAATAGCCTTGACAAGTGGCCAATAAAGCTTTTTCATATGCATTAATATTCAACACCAAAGGTCATACTCATCATTATCAGAAAAAAATTAATTCATCCCATTTACTAGGAAGGTGGAGTCTGGACAGACTTGGAGACAAGCTGCTTGGGCTCTGTAGAGATGTGAAAAAATATCTGTATTATAGTCACAAACCAATTGAAGGTGATATTGCCACTGCCTGGCCAGGGTCTCACCCAAACCCATTCCCTCCTGGAAGCACAGTAACTGCAACTCTTTGATGATCTTGCTGAACATCTGCAAGAAGGGCTGGAAGGAGGATCTGGGGAACTACATGCCCTCAGTCTGACCTCAGTGCCAGAGAAGACTATGGAGCAGATCATCTTGGGTGACATCATGTGACATATACAGGACAACCAGGGGATCAGGCCCAGCCAGCAAGGATTTACAAAAGGCAGGTCCTGCTTGACCAACCTGATCTCCTTCTGTGACAAGGTGACCCACTTAGTGGATGCAGGAAACGCTGTGATGTCTGCCTAGACATTAGTAAAGCCTTTGACAATGCATCTTTCACAGCATTCTCCTGGAAAAACTGGGTGTTCATAGCTTGGATATGTGCACTCTTCACTGGGGAAAAAATCTGGCTGTATAAGAATGGCGGTGAGTGGAGTTAAATCCAGTTACAAGTGGTGTTCCCCAGGGCCCAGTATTGGGGCCAGTATTTTCTGCACAGTGGAATAGGACCTGGGGGTGTTTGTTGACAGACAGCTGAGTTACCATCCCTGGAGGGATTTCAAAGACATGTAGGTGTGGCACTTGGGGATATGGATTAGTGGTGGATTTGGCAGGGCTAGATTAGTGGTTGGACTCAATGATCTTAAAGTCTTTTCCAACCTAAACAGTTCTATGGTTCTTTGAAGGGAATTACTCACATGGCTGAGTGTGCTGCTATAAGCAAGATGCTCCAAATTCTTGCACCTTCTCTTCACTCAAGATCCATGTAGAAGACGGCTAGTTAAATTAGGAAAAGAATCCCCTTTGACTTTCTAGCTGCCACTCTGAATCTTGGATAACATTTTTTTTACTGCTTGTCCCCACTGACATCACAGCTATGCCTGAGATGAGTAAATGACACAAAGGTAGATAAAACCTTCTGAACATCAAATGTTTTGTACTGGAAATGAGATACAGCTTCTGCAGTTTATCTATCTCATTTCTTGATTTCACTTTTTTTTTTTCTACGCAAGTTTAGGCCTCATCTACGTGGAAATGACAAGGGGAAACCAGGGCTTAGCTCTCAGTCAGCAAAGCCTTTTTTCAGAAGCTCCCATAAATGTCCTTTCACAATGAAAGAATAGCAAACCTGCAAGCTGGAACGTAAATCCTGAGTCTCTCCCCAAGCTATCTGCTTGTGTTAGGATCACCTATAGTTCAGTTTTATTTTCCCGTTAATTCCTTGGCAGATGATTCTAACACGAATCAATACAAAAAAAAAAAAAAATCCAACATGTTAGAAGATGGTTCATTTCTGAAGATGAAACAACCACCTCCACCTTCTGTTTTGAATAAATACAGATTTCAACTGCAGTGGCCTGGCTTATTTCCAGTTTACAGTTATTCTATTCCACTTACCTGAAATTCTCCTTTTCATGCAACTCAGATGAAATGTTTGTCATCTCTCAGCTGCCTTCAAGGGTTGCAAAGTGCTACATGAGCAAGAGTGCTTACATAGGGACAAGTAAAGTGATTTGTTTATGGGTAGTGATAAAATTTTCAAGAGCATCCTCCACTGGCACAAATCCATTTCCTTGGAAGAAACATGGAACTTCTACAGATTCCGATGGGAGCTGAATTAAGCAGACACGGGTTCTTTCATACATCCCAGGTCTCCCCTAGCATATTCTGTATTGAAACATTGAAGCCGTTTACATGATAACTTGGCTGGAAAGACAGAACTTAAACACAAGAATAAAAATTAGGCTGGAATCCTTAAAGTCGGTATTAAATTAAATTAAATCAGTGAGGATATCTGATAAAGGAAATTTTACTTTCACCATGATGGTTTGTTTCTAGTTTCCTTTGATGCTACATTTTGCCTAAAGTTCTTCTGGAAGAGAAGTAGCTTGAAGTGTCCTGTGAAAGTAAAGGAGCAGAGAGGTAAAGTTAAAAATGCTCCTCATATTTCAAGCAGAGCTTTGGTACAGCTGTTTGGCAAGCACTGTAAATACTGCATTTCATTTCAAGGCTCAGATGCTGCTTTTGTAAGCTTATCTCCTCTATTACTCCAAAACAGCAGCAAAACCCAACACCTTCCTACCCAGATACAATGTACTACCAACTGAATCCAACCCAGAAACTCTCGTGAGATGTTTGTGTCTTCCGAACATGCTAATGTCTCGTGAGGAGCTGGAAAGTGGAAGCCACATTCCTCTTTATTCCAGGAGCAATTTAATGACAAGAAGAGGTTTCTTAATCCTGTACCCACAAGCTGCTTTAATTTTTTTTATATCGTATTATTTAGGTACTTTGCAATTCTACAACAAAGTAAGAAACATCATAAATATGAAGTGTGATCCCATTAAATCATACTCTTTTAGAGTGGCAATTTGGGATCATGTTCGTGATTTGATGTTTTCCAGTAGGAAAGTGGCAAGGGCAGCTGATGCTCAATTAGAAGATGAGAATACAAAATTAAATAACTGCAAGTATCCGATTCATAAAAAGACTAAGGACCTTCTTAGATAGAAGAATAAACCCAAAACCATTCTCCAAATGATTGAAGAAGCTGACAAATAAGAAGACGTTCATTAATCATTGTGGTCTAGCCTCATTAGCAGGAAGAAGCAAGGGGGTTTTGCTAACGTGAAACTGGGACTCAAAGGTGACAGATATTTTTCAGTTTTTATGGATGGATCTACACCTCCTGGTTTATTGTGGAGGATGGGGTTGCAGTTATAAATTCTTGAACAACATCTTGCTTCTGTTCTGAAGCAATATCTAAAATAGGGAGCACACCAAAAGTCAAATGAAATTAATGTATTTTTAAAAATAGATATCCTAATAAAAGGCAGAACTTTTATGTTATTCATAGCTGCAAGTTGTCCTGATTTATAGTTGAGATACAATTAACAGTTTCATTTCACGTAATTCTTTTTCCTCATAAGTGAATATTTGAATCACACGCTGGAAAAAAGCAACTGCAGACCACTTCTATAAAACCAGTTACAGAGGGTGATGCAAAAAAAAAATTAAGAGAAAAGCCTTCCTTTGTCCTGTTTTTCTAATAGAATGGGGGTTTTTCCCCCAAGAAACCTTGAAACACCTAAAGCCCTCCACCAAATAGGATTTACACATTTACCTTCTTTCCAAGCTCCCATCCAAGATTGTTGGGACAGTTACCCAGGGCTTTGCAGAGCAGAGACCTTTGGCATCTACTCTGTCTATAAAAGTGCTACCTGCCCCTCTCCCATATATACGCACACCCAATCATTCTTCTTCCCACTCTGAACTCAAAAGCAATAGAAAGCCTGAACCCTCAGTCCCAGTTCAGTTGCTGGCACTGGAGCTATCTGGCACCACTGCTCCTATAATGGTTAGAAGCCAAGCAAATATGTATTTAATGGGAATCACAAAAATTGAAAAAGTGCAAGGCTCAAGTTTTTGAAAAACACATTCTTCCTCCACATCAAAGGGTTCATTGATTTGTTGCTGAAGTCATGACCAAAGTGGTGCTAAGTGGGTGAAAAGGGGAGAAAAGATCAAATCTAGTCTTAGGAGCTATGTCAAGCAAGTACCTTATGGCCAAACCGAAGCTGATCATGAGACAAGTCCTGAATGTAAATATTATTTAATATGTCTGGCAAATGTTAGGAATCCGTCTGAGCATATTCTTCAAGTAAGAAATAGCTCTCTTTTTCCTCTGCTCCCTTTTCTGTGTCCTTGAACTTTGTCTCCCTTGAAATCCCGAGTAACTATACACATTAATAAAGTGTTAAGGTGTTTGACCAGGAAGATTGGATCTGCTGATTTCAGCACTTAAAAAGGGAAACCGCTCTGTTGTTTTAACCACTTCAACACTCACCATCTCAGTTTATTTTCTTATCCTCTTTAACTTCTGTTAAAATCAAACAGGAAGCAATTAAGGTGAGCCAACTACAAAGCAGCCCTCAAAGTACATGGCTATGTCCCTAGCACAAAATGAAGGTCATGCCCTGAAAATGTAATTATATGCATGTGGAAGGAATGCAGAGCCTACATAGTGGGGTGACCGGTGAGAAAATACACCACTCCAACTTTACTTTCAGCAGGCAGATGACCATGACCAACACAGACACTGCTCCCACCACCTCCATGGAGGACCTGGTGGCAAGGCAAGTTGAACTGACAAAGCACATTAGACCAACAGTTTTATCCACTTGAATTAAGAGATGGAGTGAGAGCAAGAAACAAGTCCCTACTAAGCTGCAAAACTATCACCATTTCCCCTCATCCAACTCCCCATTGTCTTCAGTCAGGTCACTGCCATGATGACAGAAAAAGGAATGTCATGGAAATAGACATCTAATGACAACAGTGGGAGACAAAGTGAAGTCTTTACACAGGATTTAGCTAATTATATTTTGGGCAAATATTTATTTATCTAAAAACAAAATAAAAATCATTTTTAAAAGGAAAAAAGTACTTAAATAAAAAACAAAATTGTGAAATGTTATGGCACAGAAGTTCAAGACAAGTATAAATCCAGTTGCCACAACTGTTGCGTATTAATGTTGCACATTTTTCTATAAAGGCTTTATTAAAGGTATTTACATGGCAATATGATGTGTAAATATATACAGCAAGCTGGGGACAACTTTTTTCTTTTGGATTCTCGTATGAAAAAATGCCTTAAATACAAAATTTTAAAAGAAAAAAAATTGAAGAGTTCATCCCCAAGCATGAAGAATGTCCCATCATCCCTTATGTCCAAAATATCAGTTATGAGGCAGTTTTGAGGTTCTGGCTAAACCCTTGGGAGAGTCAGCCAAGGTTGTGTAGTCTCAAGTTAAATCGCACAGCATGCAGTTGCAATAGTTCCATACTCGATGGACTGCAGAGTTCATAAGAGATATTAGAATCATTAATATTTTATCATAGGTTCAGTCTAGTTTGCATTATTCTAAGTGATGCTCAAGAGTTCCTATGCACAACAGTTCCTTAGCTGCTCAAGTTTGTGTTTCAACTGTTCTCTCCTCCGCCTCAACTGCTCTTTCTCTGCAATCAGTCTGTGTTCATCCGACTGGATGGAAAGAACATACTCTGTTGCTTTTTTCAGGATGACAACCTTGGGAGCCTTTTCATTGTTGGCCACCTCAGGTATCTGGTCACGCAAGGCAAAGAAACTCAACTTCAGCTCATTTCTCCTCTGGCGCTCCAAGACATTGTGCGTTCGCCTCTTGTCATTCTCTTCGGAATCTGATGTGCGCGGACTGGAGCATTTTCGGTTGTTGCTGATCTGTTTGAGAACTCTGCCACTGTCCAACCTTAGCCTTTTTGCAGCTGGGTATTCAACCTTGGTGGAGGGAGGAGCGGCATAATTGTGCTGATGGATGTTGACATGACACCGTTTGAGAACCAGCGGGCTGTGGTGGGGCTTACTGTGCTCTTCTGACGTGTCTGTGCTGGACTCTGTGCTGGATTCGTATTCATTCACTTCAGCTAATGTAACAACATCGATTTCCTCATCTTCCTCTTGTTCTTCTTCTGCCATAAAAAAAAAATTAAAAAATTTGTAACTTTTATGCAGAGACTCTCAAGACTACTGTACATATATGGGAAGCCTACTCTGAGTTGCACAATGAGGAACCCAAAGACAAACCCTTCTTAAATCCATTTCATGATGCTGGACACCACTTTCCCCAAGAGCCTTTCCTTTAAGGAAGCAATGGTTCAAGTGCAATAGGACACACGAACTGCAGTCCAAACCCTGGCTCCCTGATTTCAAAAAGCTGTAATGATCTTGCGTAATGTCGAGTGCATGAAAGATAGTAGGAAAGTTTAACCTCGGTTGTCAGCAGTACGGCGCAATAAAGCTCCCAGACTCAAGCTGCCCTTAATTATGGATTTAGAAGGCTTTGGCCACGCCTTAAAAGAAAGCTTACTTAACACACATGGGTATTCAGAGACATTTTCTGAATCTCTCTTGATCTGTTAATTTGTGGAAAATAGGAGGGAGTTTAAAAAAAAAAAAAAAAAAGGAAAAAGAGAAGGCTGTAGTACTTTGAGTAGAAACTCACTTTCAAACCAGATTTACGAGGGAGCGGAACCCGCTGTCACATACCTAAGGAAGCATTTCTAAAACTTTCCCAGCCCCATTCACTCCCCTGCAGTCACTTTCACTAGCACCTCCCTGACTGCACATTCTCCCCGCGGCTCTTGGGTTGGAGTTAACTCCTTCCCGGCCCACGGGTGACACTGGGAGCCAGCCTTATCGGGACCCCATTACAAAAGTTTAGCCCTCCTACTCTTTCTTTTAATTTTTTCCCCCCTTTTCTCTCCCTTCCTGCCCGGAGGAAAATCTGGGCTGGTTTTCCAGGAAACAAACTGGCTGGGACACTCAGTGCCTCGCAAACGTGGCATTAAAAAAAAAAAAATCTCACACGGGGAGGGGGGCAAAACGGGGATGAGGAGGGAGGTGGGGGCGTGCTGCCTTCCAGACGCGCCCCGGGAGCCCCTGGCGCCGCGCGGGTTCCCACGCCCTCCCGGAGCACGCGTGGGTCCCACTCACCCGAGTCGCTGCTGGTCGTGGGCGGCGTGTCGACGCCCAGGAGGCACGCGGGGCTGGCGCCGGGCGGCGCGGCCCGCGGGGCCCGCTCGCTCAGCGGGTAGGGAAAGACCACCGAGGGGTCGATGCAGTCGGCGGCGGCGGCGCCCAGGTCGTGCAGGTAGAGGCTGGCGGAGGCGGCGGGGGACGCGGCCAGTCCGGGTGGCGGTGCTGGAGGCGCGGCGGGCGGCGGTCCGGGGCGGGCGGCGGGGCCCCCCTCCCGGCGGGCTGCCTGGTAGGACGCCAGCTTCTCCGAGACCACCTTCTCTAGCTTGGCGGCGGTGGAGAAGCCGCTCCACATGCAGTCCTGGATGATGATGGACTTGACGGTCTCGTCGTCCGGGTCGCAGATGAAGCTCTGGTTGACCATGTCCCCCCCGAGGAGCTCGGTCACAATCTCCAGCTGGTCAGCGGTGGAGGGGAAGCAGGAGGCGGCGGCCAGGCTGGAGCGGCGGCTGGGGGAGAGGGGCGGCGTGGGCAGCAGCTCAAACTTCTTCCAGATGTCCTCGGACGGGGCGGGGGGCTGCAGCTCGCTGCCCCGCTGCTGCGCCGCCAGGTAGAAGTTCTCTTCCTCCTCCTCGAAGTAGAAGTAGGGCTGCACAGAGTCGTAATCGTAGTCGTAGTTCTTGCTGGAGAAGCTGAGCGCTTCGCGGCTGAGCGGCATCGCGGCGGCTGGTGCCTGCAGGAGGGAGGGGGGAGAGGGGGCACCCGGGTGAGCCGTGGGGGTCGGCTCCCCCCGGCTTCGGCGGAGCTACCGGCCCCCCGGTGCGTAGCGCTCCCTCCCGGCTCCCCACGCCGTGCCGGGAGGGAAATGTGCAGTCGCGTTTGGTAATTAAAAAAAAATATAATAATGATAGTAATAAAAAAAACCCCACGACCCTCCTTCACCCCGGTTTAAGTGCGGTGGGACAATCGGGAGGCGCGACCTGACCTAACGAGGGGTCAGTGCCGGGTCCCGAACCACCCTCCTCGCTCCCCTGGAGGAGCTCCGGCAGCCCGGCTCAGCCGGGCTCAGCTCGGCTCCCCGCCGCCGCTGCTCTTATGGGGCACGACTCCGGCACGGAGCTCCTTCCCTCCCGGGACCGCAGCGCCATCCCTATCTCGCGTCCCGGCGGGAAGGGGTGCCGAGCGCCCGGCAGCTTCCAGCCGGGAGCCGGGCTGCTCCGCAGCCACCCACCTGGGCGTGCTGGCACCGCGCGGGGACAGGCAGCGACCCTGGCAAACTTTGCCAAATCTTGTCACATATGCACATATACCCGCACACTCATATATATATGCATATAACCAACATATGCAATAACTATACCCTGCCCGCGCATACACGAGAAGCAAATGCTCCCCTCCCCCAAAAAATATTAAATTAAAATCCCATCGCAAGAAAAAGGATGGGAACGCCGGAGCCCCGGCAGAGGAGAGCGTCCGTCGGGAGGGACAGTCAGTATCCAGGTCCGCGGAACGCTGCCTCAGCAGCAGCCCGGGTGTCACCAGCCCGTGTGAATCCAAACGCCACAACCGCGGGAATCGAGTGATAGGAAGCGAAAAGCCCCCGCAACTCACCGGCTTCTCCAACGCGCCAGCTGCGAGACGTAGCGAGGCAATTATTGCAGGCAAGATGAGGAAACAACGAGGGGAAAATGGATAGATGATAAAAAGAACCGCCGGAAAAGACGGGGGGGGAATTT
>VZRR01011228.1:0-59140 GCA_013398015.1 Oreocharis arfaki | reverse complement strand
GTAAAAAAAAAAAAAAAAGAAATTACTAGCAGGGATTAAAGGCAGCTCCTCGCCGCTCCCCTCCTCCCGCCGGCGTTCCCGCAAGGGAGAGCGCGGTGCCCCCCGATGGCGGCGGCGGGGGAAGGGGCTTCACCCGCCCTTCGCTCTCCTCGGTGAGGCTCCGGCACCTCAGGGTGAACCGGGCATCGCAGAGCAGAGCGGTGGCCGAGGGGCGGCGGGGGAGGCGCGGGCTCCCGGCACAAAGGAGCGTGTGTAGCCCGGGCACCCCCCAACCCGGTCGCCGCTTGATTATCCCGCCTCTGCCTGCGTCTGCAGAGCATTAAACCGGCAGAGGGCGGAGGCAGAGCCCCACGGGGGTCACCTTGCAGCCACTCTCCGTTTGGCGGTCCTCGCGTGTGCCCCCGCCCCGGCTTGTGCCGCCCCCACTCTGATCACCTCCTCCGCCCCATGGTGACCCCCCTCCTCTCGGTCATCCCCGAGGGACGCGGGGCTGCGGAGCTCCGACGGGGCGCTCTGTCTTATCCCCGTTCTCCATCGCGGGGGTTCCTGCGGGGACCCCGTCCCCGACGGACCTTCAGCTGCCGGCTACCCTCCTGGGCATCGCTGACCCCCTCCCGCACCTCCCGCACCTGCTATTCTCCCGTCCCCCGGGGCAGCCGCCAGCATCCGACGAGCTACGCCCCGCGCATCCTGCCACCACCTCCCCACGCTGGCCTCCGCACTCGCGGGAGGTGGAAGGACACCCCAGTGTGCCCCCCATACGCTTCCAGGCGGCTCTCCCGTCCCCACCACGGGCAGCCCGCTGGCATGTTCTCTGTCTGTCTGTGTATTTATTCCCCGCTTCCCAGCACTTTGCTAAGCACATGCGAGCACAAGCCCTCGGGGTTGCGCTGCAGAGCGCGGGGCCGCCCCGCGGGCCGGGAGGGACCCCGGGAGGGACCCCCCGTTCGTGCCGCGTCAGGAGCCGCCGGCGCTGGGGGCGGCCCCGCTTCCCAGGGCGGCCGCGCCGCTTCCGCGGGCCCAGCGCGCCCTGCGCTGCTCCACCACCCCCCAGAAAAGCCAGACCAATCCGAAACGAAACAAGAATACCCCGCGCATTTGTTTTTTTCCGATCGTGTCTGACGAAGAGCGTTTCGCCAAGCAGAGTGGATGCAAACATCACAGCCCTGACGGAGCAAAGGGCCGCAAGGAAACTCGGACCGTCTTCTGTCCCACGTCCTGTTGATAAAGGAAGGACAGTTTTGTGCAGACAGGGTGATAAAACAAGAGCTATGGCATGGGCAGTGTAGATGCTTCACCTACTGACATTTCCAGAATGCGGTATACATACTCTTGCTCAGAAATGGCTTAAAATACGTTGTGCTATTTTTAAATGATAGCCCCCTCTGTCTATGCGTACCTTGCTGCTGTAAATGGAAGTAACATGACCAGAGGCCAGCCAGAAAGGTGCAAGATCCAAATTACTCTAGTTACAAGTAGTGTAAAATGTGATATGGGTACTTGTCTATTTAGGAATAGCATCAGTATCACCAGACATACAAGAAAGGTCCTCAAAATTGTAAAAGCTGTTAAAGTTCAGATGGAGCTGGTAATAGGAAAAATATTTTGAAAATACTCCCGTACGGATAGGGTTGAAAATCATGACCCCATTCATGGTTGCAATAGAATACAGGCAGAGCAATTACCTGTAATATCATGGAGGGTTATGACTTAAAGTGGAGAGGAATAAGTAACATGAGCAGATGGACACTTAAAATACCCTGTGTTCACAAGAATGGCAAAACAGGAAAGGAAGGCTGGGAGAAATATGCTGTTGAAACAATACAGCCTTCAGAGGAAACAGTCTTTAAAATATTCTACAGGACTTCTCCAGGCTTGTGCAGACTGTGAGTTTGCTTTTTTGTTGAGGAGCCAACTCTGAGGTGCACCAGCATGGCTCTTATGTGGCAGTTTTAGTGTAGATTAAAAAAAAGATATTTTGCTCTGATTTCTTATGTTCAACCCCAGCTAAAGAAGAACAGAGGCAAGGTGTGAAATCAGTAAGGATCAATTTTCAGCAAAAAGGCCATTTTGACAAAATAGCTGTTTGACAGGATAGATGCACAAGTGTAACATTAAGGTGACAGTGGAGTCAAAGTGATTTTTTTGTCATGGAGGGGTTTAGTGATCAATAGGAAATGGAAGGGGACTGAGCTGGGACCCTGGGTGGAATTTATGTGTGATGGCAGGGTGGGAACCTGTGAGAAGCAGAAATGAAAGCAAAACCTGAGAGAGAAGTGGAGATGGTGGGAAAAGCTCTCTCACCTCCTGTCTGGAAACCCCTGAGACACATCATAATGTGCTGTGTGCCTGTGCCACCTAATGCATGTTTTGTTCTCAGGAGACATCTGCAATTTATTTTTCAGAGGACAATAAGCTGTGTAATAGTTGTAGGCTCACCATGAACACTATACTGGCTCCAGCTCAGGGGCCCCCAGAATAAGAAGGCCACAGACCTGCCAGAACGAGTCCAGAGGAGGCCACAAAGATGATCAGAGGACTGGAGCACCTCTGCTGTGAGGAAAGGCTGAAAGAATTGTGATTGTTCAGCCTGGAGAAGAACCCTTACAGCACCTTCCTGTAACTAACAAAGGCCTACAAGAAAGCAGGAGAGGGACTTTTGACAAGGTGATGTAGTGATAAGACAAGGGGAAATGGCTTTAAACTGAAAGAGAGTAGGTCTGTATTAGAGACCAGCAGGAAATTCTTCACTTTGAGTGGGATGAGACACTGGAACAGGTTGCTCAGAGAAGTTGTAGCTGCCTTATCCATAGAAGTGTTCAAGGTCAGATGGGATGGGCCTCTGAATAACTTGTTCTCGTGAAAGGTGTCCCTGCCCACGGCAAGGGAACTAAATGATCCTTAAGGTCCCTTTCAACCCAAACCATTCCATGTGTCTATGAACTCACAGCTATCTCCAGAAACTTCTGCTGAAAGTTTCACTCGAATTCTCCGCAGCTTTGCAGGTTTCTAGCCTTCCACCAGTGAGAAACAGGAAAGCACTAACTAAGTACTAATTAGTCTTGGAAAGTCGTAAGTCCTTGAATGAGTGATATACCCAAACAAATGTGGTCAGTCAGAGCCACTAAAATAAGCTAGCACACTTTTGCTGATAACATCTGTGCAGAGAATCATGTCCCCACTGCTACCCCAAAAGACCCCAGTCCAAAAAGCAGAGACATACCGCAGAGTCAAGGAGAATCAGATTTTCCTTATTACTATGAAAGCAAGAAACTAAATGAGTTACTTTTTCATCTCTTTCAGCAGCTGTAATTTCTTTAACAATAGGAGGTGAGATATGTGTAGGCAGAAGCTGACAGTATTTCTGCAAGCTGCACAGCACTGACTAAATTAATAACATCTTCCTACCCCCCTCCTCCAGGCTCTGAGAGACTCATATGCTGTGCTAATGAATACTTTCTCAGTGGACTTCCCCAGCACAGGGGAGAAAGGCAAACATCTGGGAGGGCCACTGTCCTTGTCTGTTTACTGTGGTGAAAAGCAGAGACCAAAATATACCTCCTGTCAAAGATGGACAGGACCCATCACTGAAGTTTCCATCCAGCTAGCTCAGTATAGCAGCCATTGTCCATGGGTCTTCAGAATGATCATAAAGTGTGCGGAAGAAATCAGGGGGTTTTATGGCTGATGTGTTGTCAGTAAGTATGAATGAGAGAATCACAGCAGTATCATAAGATAAGATAAAATAAAATAAAATAAAATAAAATAAAATAAAATAAAATAAAATAAAGTAAGCTAGTTTTAAACCAGAGGTAGCACATATGACACATATCACATACTTAGGTCTTGTCTGCTGTTTTCATCCTCACCCTGTGGATGTCCATCTTCAGGCAGAGATGTCATGGGGTCAGTGAAAGTGGTATCTAGTGTAATTTATTTATTTGACTCTCTTATCCTCTCATCTATGTGCCCTAAAGTGTTTGCAGCAAACATGGCAGCTTCTTCCTCGGCATCATGCCAGCCTGTGATCCTCACTTCGGAAAGATTCAGGCTGCTTATTGCCAACATGAAAAGGGAAATGTAGAGAAGGAAATTGATGAAAACTGAATGGGAAGTGCGCTGAGTGAAGAAAGTGTTACGTTGATATTAAATTACTCTCCCCAGAACTACATTGAGTACCACCTCCCTCACAGAAATCCATGGAAGTCCCAGAAAAGCAAGTTTTTTCATCAAGAGAATCAGGAGAGAACTTGAAGTGCTCCTCTGGCTCTCTGGCTTGGGCAAACCAATGGAGATTCAAACTTATACTTCCCATGATCCCGACCTAGGACTTTTGTTTCTCTCTCTCTCTTTTTTTTTTTTTTTAATTGTTAAAACCAAACATTTAGGTTTTAAATTTTTCAATCTGACAGTGTATATGAAACGGACTTTTTTATTATTTGTAATAGTTAAAACCAAGTATTTGAGATGTTGATTTTTAAACTGACTGCATATGAAAACAAGTCTTCAATGACACAACAGCATGAGCAATTTTCAAAGGTGGTCTGGCACTAGACACATATGTGTTGGTCTATATTTGTCTTGCTTTGTCCTATTGTTTGGGATCGTGAAGTTGAAGAAGACATCAGATTGGAAGACAGTAATGCAACTAACATTTTTGAATACAGAGAATAAAATCCTTTACATCAGCTTTGGTCTTTCCATGGTGTGCAGCCTTTACCTTTTTGCTTTGGGGTAAAATTACCACAGATGTTATTTTAACTCTGTTTACAGACAGTTTGACCTTGCAGTTCGTTCAAGCCATCACAGTACCTTTGGTATCAAATTTTAGTTTGTTTTCAAACAGGGCAGCCTTTGATTAGTTTATTCTTAATTCTGTAAAATGAAACTATTTATCTGTGTATACAAATAACTTAAAATCACAAATAAACTTTTTTTTTTTGCTAGCTATTTTTGTTGCTTAAATACACTGTCTGTAAACTGATCTAAGTCCCGTGGAAACAACGCCAAAAATGCAAGCAGTTTGAATTAACCTTCCTGCACGAATTAGCACCTTTTGACATGGATAACTGGAAGGGACCTAGCTAACACCGGTAGTTTTGGCATTCCTTGATAGAAGAGGGTTTTGTCCAGCTGTGGATTAAGGGCGAATTACAGGAAATCTGCACTGATTTAAGTGTGTGATAAATCGGATGGTTTTCAAGGTCCCTGTGAAAGACAAACAGTTATTTTAGAAAGGCTGGGTAATTTAAATTTCTCTTCAAAAAGGAAAAGCAGAGCTCTTTCAGGACAATCAGTCCCAAAGGCAAGTCACACATCCCTGGCCTCTGCATTCTCTGAATTGTATGCTGCAGTTATCAGATTGTCAAGACATCCCAGCTCTGCTTGATTAAGTCCTCTTTAAAGTATTAAGGTCATTTGCAACTAGTCAATGATCCTTTTAGGTACCACCGCTGTCAAGCCCTGATCTTTAGAGCTGTAATGGGATCAGAGCCTCTTCCATTGCTCCAGCCCTTCAATATTGGTGCTCCCCTGTACAGGACTCACTGTCAGCTGTGAGGCAGCAGGAATGAGTTCTTCTGCCTCCCCACGCATGTGAAGTCACCTCCATATTGCACCTGCAAGCGCGGAGAGTCCCCCTCCTCTTGGCACGACACCGAGGGGGTCTGCAACATTGCAGCTGGAAAGGAGAGAAGGATTGCAAGTTATCGTGCAGGTTTCTTATTAATGCTCAAGAAAAATAAATAAACCCTCCTGTAGCAACTTCCTTGCAGGTTTGGTATGAAAGCAGAGGAGCAAAGAGCTTGCTGTCATTCTTGCCACACGTCCTGTGAGAGCACAGCTTCAGAAACATCTGAGTGCATCAGATATAATCTGGAGGAAGGAATGTGTCAGCTGACAGCAAGGCTTTCATGGAAACTATTGAAACGATTGTCAGCTGGACCATTCTTATAGCTATCTCTTGTCTCCTCGAGAATTAATATCCAACAATCCTGTCCCATCTACAAACAGGTGAGAGTAAAGGACCCTTCCAGGAATTATGCAGCTGGTTGCTTTAAACGTGAGTTATCTGATTGCTATCAAATTAACAGGTTCAGCCACAGGAACACATTCCAAGAAAGAAAGTGGCCCTATTGAAGGAGAGTGTCTGGAAAAGTAGGTGTGTGTGGCCTTTAGAAAACACTGGAGATTGGAGGTGTTGCTGGTCTTGTTACAGCTCATAGGTGCTTGGATCTGAGGTTGTGGGTAGCTGGAAAGGTATATGCAATCTACTTGTCTAAGCCAGTGCAAAGTCCATGCTTTCTTCAAAGTTCAAGCTTCTGGTGAAGATCGTCAGAGCTCCCTTTTCTGGCTCCATGTTGAGCAAGCTCAGAAATGCTCACAGGTTTTGCTTGTCTTGTTCAGCAGGTGAAATGATGAGTTTCTCGTCATCAACCTTTATATTAATCTTGGAGGTCCTGTTTGATTATGTCTTTACAGGAAGGAGGAAGATGAGCTTGTAGCAGTGAGTTTCTAAGTATTTACAAGAAACGTTCCTGACATGTCTGTCCTCCATGGTTTTCTGTTTATCAAGTCATGTTTTCTTTGGACTGGTTTATGGAAGAGAACAATCACACTTAAAATTAATACTGATTAATGATCACTTTTGGCCTCTTCAGTCAAGGACAAATCCTTTTCAGTTCTATCCCAATGAAATTTACTTTCCAGCCACACTCAGCCAAAATGATGCTGATTCCAGTATTGAGAACTTTCTGGAGACGTCTCAATGCATTCACCTTCTGCTCAAGTCAGTGTGATGCTGACACTCTTCTCATGAGTAGCACTCTGCACAAAGCCTTTTAGAGTAGCTGCTCACCACCAAACTGAGTCCTTAAAAGGCATCAGACAGTTTCTAACTCCTCCCACCTAAAACCTTTCCATGCATTCAGTTACAGTCTTCTAATAATGTTATTAGAAGACATTAGAATAATGTTATTGGCTGATAACCCTAACTTCTCTCCAGCTTTGTTATGCGGTGCAGGTAATTCTGAATATATTTGGGCATTATGTAGCCAAGTGTAGCAAAAAGTGTTACCTTGGCTAGATCAGGGCTTTCACTTCCCAGATTCTGTCCTAATTGTCTCAGGTCAGGCACCCAGATATAAGGGACAGCCCTGGGAAACGTGGGTTAAGCCCTCAGTGATGGTCATGTCAGCAGGCTTTGGACGTGCAATGTTACAGCTCTTTGTGTGACTGTTTTAGCATCTCTTTGGTTACTTTTGGTGTAGTTTAGTTCAGCTTTCCAGCAACCAGAGTAAATTCAGAACTGTCTAACTGCACCTAGGCTAGACATCTTTGGGAGATGAAGCTTTCTTATCTGTGGCAGCTGCTGCTGCATTTTGAAATGAACATGAGAGAGGCAAATACATCCATGAACATTTGCTGCCAGTATGGATTTAAAAGCAAAATGCAGTCAGAGAGGCTACCGAAAAACTACTTCACTTGGCTGATAACTCAATTTGTTGATAAGAAAGAGGGAGTGTTTTGTCTCTCTGTATCAGATAAGTGACTTATCACTCCCTGCACTGTTGATGATGAACATGTTCATCTGACAGATAGTGGCAATAAAGCTGCATCTCCCCTTTGCACTGCAAGACATATGCTGCATCAAATGAAATTAAGGGATATAGATTTAAATAACTTCTTGGTAAATGCTTTTAAAATCAATTTATAATTAACCTGTGGAACCTCCTGCTGCATTTTATTAGAAAGGGAAATATCATGCTTGAAAATGGATGTTACATGTAAGCAACAATATGGGGAGATAAAAAGTGTAAAAAGAAGGGAGAAAGGACATGACTGCTATGGGCTAGGATTGCCCAGTATGAGAAGTGGTCTCATTGTAATTGAAAGTGAGGCTCTATTTTCTTCCTACACTATCCCAGTATAGGTTGTTGTTAGGTATAGGTGTATTTCTGATCTGGTTGGCTTTTTTTTTCGTATTGTGGACATGGACCCAATGCAGCACTGGGGCCCACTTTTGCCAGGAGAGCAGGCATGTCTGGGATGGAGGGACCTCCTGTTACAGCTGTTTTCTGAGCTGTTTAAAGCACAGAGGGAGCCTAAATGCACATACGCTTTTATCTGTGTTTTGTTGCCCAGGCTGGGGAGGCCTCAGCAAGAAGATGTCAGGATACATTCCAGCACAATGTGTCTGGCTGCAGAGCCAGGCTGTCCCACAGGATCCCAGTGTGGGTGCAGAGCCACAAATGCCTTGATTTCCACTGCTGAGGGAGGTGAGGACAGAGAAAGCCTCTGTCTGTTGGTACTCACCAATGCAAATCAATGCAGTGGGTTGTACCCACACATCTGCGTTGATCCACTCCTCAAGATTAAGTCTAAGCTTCAGGACACTTGTATGCTAGTCCAGGCTTTGACCTTGTAGGAGGAATGCTGTTTCACTTGGCTTGTTTGTGCTTGCTTTGGTTAAGTTTGTGCTTGGCAGAAACTGGGCTAAATCTCTAAAAATGGCTGTGCACAGTGCACTGATGGGCAGTTCCTGGGGACTGCCGAGATCCAGCATGTCAAACCCAGCTACCAGGGATTTGGGGCCACAACCTCTAGTGTGAAAGCCCCAAAAATTGATTTAGCCTTGCTACTAATTGTTTCCTCTGCAGGTAGTTTTTGTTTTATTTTCTTACTTCAAAAGATTCTTGGTGTTGCCTAAATCCAGTCTTTCCTCCTACTGACATTCAGACTGTGTCCCTTTCTCAAATGGGAGCAGAGGGTTGCAATTATGACTGTAGTGGCAAGAAAAGCTTTGATCACAAATGGGCCTGACGAGGAGTGTGCTGAGGGATTAATGTAGAGCTGACTTCATCAGCAGCTGAGAGTTCTGTGGAGGAGGAATTTAGGTGCTTCTTACAGCCCCAACAATGCAAAGCAGCCGTCATCAACAAGGTGTTCCCCAGAGGATGCTAATCACTCTCCTCCCTCTTGATCAGCAGTTGAGTGTCTCTCTTCTTTCTACTTATCACTTAGTCAGGGATGCCAGAGGTATTTCTTAGAAGATAAGAACATTATTTACACCCAGTCTTAGAAAGGAAAGAAGAGGTTGTCAGTGAGCTACGACCATTATTGTTCCTGTCATCATTTGCATCGCAAAGGCACTTCACCAGGCTCAGTCCCCATCTAGTGGGGCCAGGTATGTTGTAGTGACCGTACTGCCTGCCTTAGCTCTGAAAGGGCTGGAAGAGATGTGCAGCAGGGCTGGGGGAGGGAGGGCCGGGGGGCCGAAGTACGCGGTCCTACACTGCATACAGCTATAGATCAAAGGAACCTGGGAAGCCCCAGATTTTCTCTCACCTGTCGCGTCCTGTGTGTTTGGGGAGCCCGGAGCATCTCCCTGTTCAGTTCCATTAGGGCTTATCTGCACATCCAAACCATATTATCCAATGGATGTAAGGTAACCTTCCTGTACCAATTTAGTTCCAGTCCAGTTCTAGAGCAGATGTACTCTCCTGTTAGTGTCATGGGAAAGGGCACTGAGAGATGCATCTTGCTTTCGGTGAGAAGAGAGTTAAAAAATTAGACTTTAGGACCATCTAGCTCTGCTCTTTAATAAGGACTGAGCATTTTTTAAAATTTTTTCATTTTTTAAATTATTTTTCTTTATTTTTTTTATTTTTTAAAATGGATTATTAAAGGAATACGTGAGTTAGAGTTGAGAGTACTGTGTGCTTCAGAACACCAAGTTTTGACTACACGTGTGATGAGAAGGCTGGATAGGTACATATGCCATCCCCCACAAACAATGTGCTAATATCTACAGCTACTACATCGTTAGTGCTCTGATATGTAACCAGAAGGTATCTCTGCCTTCAGCTCTTGTTCTTCTTCTCACTCCTAAACAGGCAGAAAACGATATTATGTCTATGAAGCCAAAGGCTATGTGTGTGTGTGTGCTGTGGAATTTAGTCATGATACTGCTAATTGGAAGGTTCAAGGTCATTCTTACATCCTTATGTTTACGTGCTTGGTCATTTTCTCCTGCAGTTAATGTGAGAGCTGTTATACTCCCTCCCTCAGAGTCTCAGAAGCTGCTGTCTGCTAAACACTGAGTAGATGGGGCTCTTGAGGAGTCCTGTAATGGGAAATCCCCTGGATTATTTTGTGTGATGAAGATTCCCAATTACCCTTAGCTTTTCTGTACATAGAAAATTGGAGAACCCATGTGTAGGTCACTCAGTTAAAATGATACAGCATACGGAGTTCAGGTGTGTTACATGTCTGCAATATTATGATTAATACAGATACCAAGCAACTTTAAATCAGCCAGCCTCAGTACCTGGAGTCCCATGGCAGCTTAGAGCTTAGACAAAATTCACTGACCTCCCTTTGTCCATACAGGTTTTACAGCCTCCTCTGAGATCAGCAGCTGGTGGACAAGGGCCGCTCCTTCCTGGAGAAAAGCTGGGTGGCTCTGAGGTATGTCAGTGCATCATTGCATTACTGTGTGCAGCGCAGACCTGCTCCTACTGCCAAAAGGGTTGGTGCTGCTGGAAACCTAAGGGAAGGATCTGGGGCACGAGGAGGGGTGGTCTCCTTCAGGTGTGGGCTGGTAGTTTGTCTGAACAACTTCTGTCCCTGGCACGGTGCCTCTGTTATCCTTAGCAGGGCTGTTTGCTTGGCGATGCTGGTTATTACTTACAGATTTGCCTACACCATCAAGGAGAAGCAGGGAGCAGGGTTTTGGTGGCCACACAAAGACCCTGGGAGAGGGCAGTGATGAGGGCGTATTTCTCAGTGTCCATTCCAGCTGCTTTGGGAACCTCAGGACTCCTTCAGACCTTCATGACCACAGACATTAGTGGGCACACCTGTGTGCCAAGCATAGCAGCGTGTAGGAGAGGCTGTACCATGGAAGCATGCACTGAGGAAGTTCAGACCGCAACTTGCCTTCTAGCACCTTGCTGGTGAGGTGGGCCACTGGAGGAAAGGCAGAAAAGACCCTCTTGTCTCCTCTGCCACCTCTCTTTGACCTTGCAGCTATTTCAGAGCTTGTGATATCAGAGTAACTATCTTGCTGCAAACCTAGGCTTATCTGTCACACATATACATGAAACTCTGTAATAACTAGCTCATATATGCATTCCTAAAGCAGCTACAGAGACATTTGATGTTGCTTAACTCATCCACAATCACTGATCACTTTTTGTTACATCCTTGCCTGAAGGCAAAGACTTTGGTCAAGCTAGAAATGCTGGTAGTTTCTGAACAGCTTCAGTTACCGGACCAAATGACTGTTCAGTGACTTACGGTTGTGAAAGCGGGGGAAAAAAAATCACAGTGATTGTATAGTCAAGCAGAAGAGAGAATTCTGTGATGGAGAGTCACTGCTCTGCTCTTGCTTTCAGCTGCTACGTGAGGAAGGGGTGACTCTTCACCAGGCTCTGGTGCTAGCTCAGCTCCTCGAACATGAGGCAAGCCCAGATGCAAACTTTGTGGCTTAGCCCCATGTTAATACATTCCCAAACACTAATTAAGAGTGGTGAATGAAGAGAGAAATGCAGGTTAATGTAGCATGCTGGCAGTTCTGAGACTGCCTTCCAAATGAAAGCTTTGGAGGTGATGTATTAGTAGAGGCCGGTAGCCTGCACACGAGTCAGCTGGAGGGTTTGGGTTGGTGTAAATGCTGCTTCCTCTGGAGGGAAGATGAAAAAAGGTTGTAGGGTGCCGGTATGCAAAGGAGAGTGGGGAGGGAAAAATCTGGGACGTGGGAAGAGATAGTCTTTGGGAGGATGAATGTTGGAGACCCTCATTGCCTTAGGCAGAGTAAATAAAAGAGGAAATAAGATGGAAGTGCAGGTAGCTGGGAGCTCGGAGACATGCCTGGAGGTGCTTGCAAGTTCTACAAGAACAGTGATGTCATTGTGGGTTCCAGTTTTGATGGGGCTCTTAAATTCCCAGTCTCTATGCTGGATTTCCTCTCCCTGAGCAATCTCCTTTGTAGAGCAAGCCCTGTAGACAAGGCTGCATTCCATTTTCACCTACAAGCTCTTGATGTAGGGGCCAAGTAGGCAGTGGGAGAAGAGCTTTCACTCAGTAATGGGACGCTGTGTGATTCCTGGAGATGGAGTGGTGCAGGACTGACCTCAGCAAGTAGGTGAGGGTTTTTTGCTGAGCAGTGAGTCAAGAGCTCTGTGAGCTAAAAGCCAACAGTTTTCCTCTTCAGTTCAGCAGGTTTGTGATGTCCTTACTGAGAAATCATAACCAGCTTCACGGCATCAAAATGTACTGCTGGACAATTACTCTCCGTGGGATCTCCTCTCTCCTCCATTCCTTTTTCTACTGGATGCAATGTTTCTTGCTTTTTAGGTGGATTGAATGGAAGGATGAAGGACAGCAAAGTAGTGCAAAGAACAGATATGTGGGAGAAGGAGAGAATATGAGGCAACGTTACTATAAAAGCGGGAAGGAAAGCAGATCCTCTTCAATGTAAAATATTTACAGTAAAGCTATTGACTTGGAATTTTCTCCCCAATTCCTTCCTCAAGCCAGGCTTCTGAAAGGTTTGCTAAAGCTCACAAGCCTTAGGGGCAGGTCTGTCGTGTTTAGTTTCTGCAGGCTTGTTTTCAGCAACTCTGGTGCAATTTTCGTATTGTTGCAACACTTCCTGGACCAAATGCAAGGGCCTCAGTGTCCCACTAACTACTTGCTTGTCTTCTTGCTCTCTGTGCTCCCACAGCACTGATATCTGAAATTGTGTTGCAGAGGTTGGAGAAGGGATTGTATAGATTGCAAATGGTCCAAACAGACTTTTTTATCTCTCACAATGAAGTACATTTCGGGATTTTTTCCTCCTCTCCTACTTTTATGAGTTAAATTTATGAGTTGAATAGGGAAGTGTACATCAGAAAAGGCTGCCTGAATTAATCTAGTACTCCCCAAACCTCTGTATTGTTTTTCCACACAGGTACTCTCGTCTTGGCCTTGGAGGGTGAGGGTCGAAATGTCTCAGGGCTGTTACTTCTATTTTTTCCTCCCTTTATGGTTTCTCATAGAATTATAGAATAGTTTGAATTGTAAGGGACCTTAAAGATCATCTAGTTCCAATCCCCCTGCCATGGGCAAGGATGCCACCAACTAGATCAGGTTGCTCAGGCCTCCAGAGGGGCATCCACAACTTCTTTGGACAACCCGTTCCAGTGCCTCACCACCCTCACCTCTGCCTCGAGGGTAACAATGTCAGATGAAGCTAGTTATCAAGTGATGTGATAGTTAGTATCAACATCACTTTAAATTAGTTCTGAGGTCAGCATGTTCCCATATAACTTTTTTTTATATTCCCTACTATCTCTTCTTCCCTCATCCCAAGCGACATGGATCCTGAAGGCTCTTCTAAGCATTTATGGAATCATAAATGCATGTAATCATGAATATGAACAAAGGTAATGTGCTGCTTGGAGTATGTAAAGATGATATTCTGAATATTTCCTTGCCTGATCAGATCTAGAACAAAGGCAGCAGGGGAGCAATCTGAGTTCAGGAGGAGATGAAGCACCACTGAGTTTAGGAATAGTTCAAGCTCATCTTGGAGTGCAAAGACCCAACCTGGTGTTGCATCTGCAGGCAGATGAGGAAAACTGAGATTTGCATTGGTTCCAATTTACTTCAAGTGGAAGCAGGAACTGAAGCTACAGAAAAGTTTTTTTTTATTGATTCCAGCCAAGAAAACAGGCAAGGTCAGCAAAGTCTTGCTCTTAGTTCTGAGCAGAGGAGAGCCCATCTGTCCATTTGCCTGGGGCTCTGCAGGCAGCCATCTGCCTTGATAATCGAGCTGTGAAAAGCACAATCTGAAGGATGGAAGCAGAAGCCAAGGAGGAGCTGGGCCTGCCTCTCACACCCACAGCACTCTGCACAGGATGGCTGTCAGCAGTAAGCTGGCCATGGCTGCCATCTGAGTGCCACCAGAGCAGAGCCGTCCCAGCAGTGCAGCTATTGGACCTTGTGGAACCGCTTCAGCCATCACAGAGGACTTGATTTGGGTTGTATTTGGGCCTGGCCTCGGTGGCAGATGGGCATTGAGGGCCACAGTGCCATTTCTGGTTGGCTTTGGAGGTAAGGAAAGTTCATCTTCTCAGCAGAGGACCTGTGCTGTGCTTGGCTTGCTGAGCAGAAATGTCCTTATGACAACATAAGTTGTCACTCATCTGTGTCAAAGGGAGCCCTGTTTAGGTTTCCCCAGCAGATGTGACTATAACAGATGTGTTATAAATGTGATATCTCATGGAGATATGGATCATGCATTTGGTGAACTGTGGGGACACACAGGACTTTTGCCTGATGTACATTTTCTGTACTTGAGTACAAATCTCAATAATTCCTCAAAAATGGCTCAGTATAATCATTAAACCCTGTTCATTAGCAGGCCGTCTTGAGGGAATCTTGTTAAAGGAAAAACTTGCCTGTACTGATGTTTTTAACAGAGAATACTCATTACTTAGTAAAGACCTGAGATGTGATGAGCTGGTTTACAGTTTGGTTGTGTTTGTATTCAAGTAATATTTACAGTTTCCATGCTAACAGCAGATGAGAATCTTCTAATCTAGAGTAAATCTTTAGGAAGTCCACTGCTATTAGTATCTTACTCTAATTTTGCATGAAATCAGGATATAAACTGTAATGGAAGATACGGGAATTAGGCTTTTTTTATATGGTGCATTATACAATTACCATTAATACCAATATTTTAGACTGTGTAGTATAACTATAATTTATCTAAAGAATCTCACCTTTTTTTCCCATAGAAATGGGAATGTTTGAGCTGAATTTAAATCCCTTCCCAAATGACATAAACAAAACCAAGACAGAATAGGAAGTTATGCCTATATAATTACATCCATTTGCACTCCTGCATTAAGTTACAGGGAAAATGCTTTCCCAAGTAGGTCACTTAATTTTAGTACAATTAGTAACAGCTATATCACTGTTTTTTTTCTGGATATTCACTGAGGCTCTGTAACACATCAAATGCCAAATGAAAAAAAAAAAAAGGAAAAGAGAAATACATTTTAGTTGTGAAAAATGAAAGCATATAAACCCTTGTCTCTCACACCCCAGCTAGGTGGTCTAAGAGGGTTATGCACTCTACCCAAAAATATATTTTTATATTTATAAATAATTCTTCTAGTTCTTCTCAAAAGGGGGTGATGAGTAAGTGGTTTGTGAGAGATTTGCTCCACGCTGGATTTTTCAGGAACCTTTTTCCCAGGGCTTCAGGACCCACTGAACATCTGGAGGTTGTGTTCACACCTGAGTGCCTAACCTGTGCTGCTCTGCTACCTGGAGCACCAGCCTCATCTCTGGGGAAAACCAGCCGTGTGAACCTAAACTGCTGGAGCTCATCACTGCAATCCCTGATCGCAGCCTGGCAGTGTCCAGGAGTGGCGTCATCGGCACAGACACGGAGGATGCACTCTCAGCAAATTCCTCCCAGTCTCTGCTGAGGACTTCTGCCAGCACACCGGCATCTGCTGGGGCCTGCGGAAGGGGCACTCTTGCTGTCACAGCTTTTCTGGCAGAAAACATTTGCACTGATGCTATTTATAGAAAAAAGAATTGCACTTTTAGTGGCATAACTTTTCCCACAGGGAGTGGTTTTCCTGCAGCAATGCAGTAGTTCCAAGAGTGCTTTATTTACTGCTGAAAACTACTGATGTTCCTGCAGGCTGGAGCACCATACACAGCCCTTGTGCAGCTCCTATCTTCTCACAAAATAAGGTATTTGTGATATCATTTATTTTTACCATTCCTGAATGATATAAACCACCTAAGCAGAATTCGGTAGAGCTTTCTCTGTGCTGAGGACATCTGCCAGCAGAGCTATCTCAGTCATGGCTCATGCCTCACCACACCTCCCTCCAGCAGAGTGTGGCTGAGCAGGTTTGCTGTGCAGGTTTCTAGCATACTGCTGTGTCACCAGTAAATGCCTGGATAATTTTTAACCTCACACGGGATTGGTTTATCAGCTGCAGGTGGCCAAAATAATTATACACACTGCTCTCTATGAAAACTGGGTCAACAGGATAGTACTTCTTTTTATGTTCCGTCAGGCTTTTCCGATTTACACCCAGGGTCAGACTTCAGGGAGCAAGATATTTGAGCTAATGCAAGCAGCCGTCACATCTATTCAGATGATGCCACCTTTCTAAGGCATTTTCTTCCCTCTAATTTTGCATCATAATGTTTGCTATGATACAATCATTGCTCTTGACAAAACAAGAAAGGAGAGCCTAGGGGAAAAAATATTGATATTTATTTAAAATGAAGTATGATAGATAAATGCACACCCTCGTTATGTAAGGGCATGAAGAAGCATGGACTTCCAGTGCCACAACTTTCCAGGCAGACATCCTAAGGGCCAGTGTGGTTATGCTGGCAAAACTGCATGTTTAGGAGTGCATCTTCCTTAGCCCATGGGATGTGGTTTTCCTAGACCCGTCCAGTGGGCGCTATGTATGTGTGTTTACATCTAGGAAAGCTGTAAAGTGATGGAGCCCTTTAGCTGGTGGGGTTGTGATCATTTCCATTGAGAGGTGGTGATTGTTGTTAACATCAGGTTTGGGGTACCAGAGCCTGAGAACCACAGTGGGAGCCCAATGTTTTGCCAAGCCTTGGTACCAGTGACTTTGGAAGAAGAGTAGGGAAAGGTCAGGAATAACATATCCCTACAGTGTGTTTCTGTGTAATCTCTACCAACACGTGGTTGGCTTCTGCTGATGTGTTTTCCTCTCCCATTGAGTGCAATGCTGGGTTCTGATAAGGATCTTGCACCTTTTGGATTCCGGCTAATTTCTTCACCTGACTGGCTGTGCCTGTGCTGGCACATGAAGCAGGCCAGGACCTGCTCCAGCCCAGAGGGTGAGAGGCATGGCATGGCTTGTGCTTAGGGAATTAAGCCTTCCTTCTCCACAGAGCAGGGCACTCCTCTGCAAGACCAGCTGGAAGCTGGTCTACCATGGCTCAGCTTCTCTTCTGTTGCTCTGGTGTTGACCAGTGGTAAGAATGAGATCTGCAGGTGGTTTTGCTCTTAAAATATCCATCTGTTGAACTGCAATTACCTCTGGTGTGCTAGGAGCTCTTGTGTGTTGGTAGACATAACTTCTCTAGACCATTAATTTTTTTACACGCTGGCACTATGTCCCTCCCTGTTTGCATAGTCGCTGAAGGAAACAGATGCAATCTCTTCCATCTCTCCCTGTGCTGACGTCTTTCTGCGCTGCTCATCACTCTCATCAGCTGTTCCTGAGCTGCCTCTAACCCACAGTTGGAAATTCAAAGCCGGGCCCCTCCCCAGCTGCCGCTTTGATGTCCCTTTCTCCCCCTCCACATCACCTCCATCGGTCCCTTTGAACACCGACATCGTGATAAGGTTTGTGAAATTACTTCCCGTTAGGACGAGGGCACCCAAACGCTGCGTGTCTCAGGACCATCTGCTGCTTCCAACATGGGCATGGGTAAGAATCTTCTAGCAGAAAGACAAGATTCGTTGTGGAGTTGCCACAGTTTGTGAATCAGAGCCTTGGAATAGCTGCATAAACACTAATTAAACCCAATTTAAAAGTGTCTGATATTTATCGAGCTTCATTTAGTTAGGAATCAAAATTAAATTATTGATTAGTTACTGAGTAAAGTTACGTCAGTGTCATCCTCTAAAGTAAACAGAAGAACATCTACCTGAAGGGACCGATTCAATTCTCAGTCAACTTTAGAAAACATTTGATTTGGTGCCACTTAGGAATATGGCATTCCTGTGAATGAAATATTCATTCATAAGCCTGAAAGCCTAATGTTTGCATTTAAATTACATCTCAGTTGAAATTTTGGGGGTTGAATTCACTGCATAATTCACTTCTCCTGAAAGTTAGAGCTTGGAGGATGTCTGGATCTAGAGGGGCTTTTTGGGTTTTTTCTTGTTTGGTTTGATTGGGGGTTTTTTTTTGTAATTTAGAAGACAGGAGCCAGCAAAGCCTACTTGCTCAGCAGCTTCCAGAAAGTTTTCCAAATCTGGCCAGATAAGGAGGGGAGCATCAATGATATCACTGGCAAAATACATTATAACAGTTGTTGGAAAAGACTTTCAGAGGAACAGAATACAATAGAAATGCTGGAGTAGAGTGAGAATTGCAGGCAGGGGCCTGGGCTCTGGTCTTGGAAGATACCCAGTGTTAGCAACTTCACCAGAAGGCTACAACAGACCATTAGGAGACAATAAATCTGTGCAAATGTTGTCTTTATCCAAATAGGTTTAAGGATGATTTATACCAGAAAGAATAGGAGAGATACCAAGAATTTTCTGGAGAGGAAGAAAACCTAATATTGACATTTCTTTCCTTGAATACTCCATCTTGCTCTTCAGCACTATTTCTGTTTTAAATAGGAAAATATAAGGTACAGATCTGCTACTGCTACTAATTTTTAAAATTAATAGCTCCTTTTTCTTTTTTTCCCCAAGTAAGAACTTCTAACTTGTTAGTAGTTAGTGAAATATGTGGACCTTGGAGCCAACTGGAATCTCACTATTTATGTTACGGTAGAGCCTAGAGATCATAATCAGTCTTCCAGGTGCTACACAGGTAAAGGCAGCCTGCTCCAAAAGCCTCACATTAGGTAAGGGGTGGAGGGGGAACAACAGAAAGATAGGGAGAACAGTGTGAACTCAGGCTGCCGAGCAGGTTGGAGCTGGGACTTTTCTCCTGCATCCTCCATCACCCTGTGCTCCAGGAGGGGTTTTCCACTGTTTCCTTTAGTGTTATATTTCAGAAGTTCTAGCTGATTTCTAACTCATGTCACTGACATGGCCAAAACTCAGCCTATTGCCTTATTTTTTTTAATTTTCTTTTTTTTTTTGGAGTAGGGCTTATATGTGTTTCTCCCCCTTGGAGATACCAATCCCATTAAATAGAAATGCTGCTGGAATTTCCACTCTAATGGTACAAAGAATGCCACTGCAAAAAGCCCGGCTGCTATTTTTATCCCTCATCCACCTGCCCTCCATAGCTTTCTGTTTGTGTTTTCCTCTTTTACTAGACAGCCTAATCACCAAGCAGAGGGTGGGGGCTGGAGCTGAGAAGAAGCACATAAACAAAGCTGGCTGCAAAGCAGAGGGGATGGTGACAAGGAATCCTTCCTCCAGAGCCTGACTTTGACCATAGACTCTGGTTCCACTTAGTAACCTAAATTGCCTCAATTTTGTCCAGCCTCCCCACTTCACTCATATAAACAGCGATAAAGGAAGACAAGGGTGAAATAACCTCTAAATAAAAGATGAGGTAATTTTGAAGGCACATTAGACTTTTATATGTATTATGGCTTTTTATATAAGCCCACTGAGTGCTGAAGCATCTCCAGTATGGAGCTGTCACCTGGTATTTTCCACTTTATGGCAGTTTGCAGAAAATGTGAGTGTCTCTGGTGCAAATTACTCAGAATTCCTCAGTAGCTTTCTGGGGTGGGGAGTTGCATTGGTGGAGATGGTTTTGTTGTTGTTGTCTCCTGTTTTTCTCTAAACTTAGCCATCGTTTTCAAAGGAAATAGAAAGAAACCATCTGCATGTAAGTCAAAGATCTCACTGAGCTGAAAGAAGGTGTTTCCCAAGCAATCTGCCCAAGTGAATGTATGGGATTGATGTGGGTGAAATTCTGGCTGAAATTCGGTGGTTTGTGTTATACTGCCTGGGTGATCCCAAACATCTGACCTGAAATTCTGTGAACCCTATATAGCGAGATTAGCGCTTGTATGGATGCTGTAGCAATGCCACAGACATAAACTACTAGCGGTCTGATATATTACAAGATTTAGAGTTTTAGAATATTTTACACTACCTGAAGAATGATAATTCTTTCAGGGATTGCTGACTAGGAAATTTCTAATTTGCCTCTTCTGTCTTCATTTTCAGTCTTGTTTGGTGGATGACCTGATGTATTTTTGGCAAAGAAGATCGTGAAGGCCAGGCATAGGATAGAGAGGCCAAAAGCAGTAGGAGCTGTTAGCTATGACATGAACTACTCTGCAGACCAAGCTCCGTTTCTACTTCTCTTCCCTGAAGGGCATAGGGGAGAAGAGATTAGCTGTGTCACCTCTGATGGAAATCAACTTGCTGGAAGGGAATTGCTGGAAGGTCTAAAACCTACTTGGCTACATTTAGACTTGTCAAGTCTCATGAATTATCTGGGAGAGTCTCTCACTTGCTCACCTCATGTCTCATCCCAGACACTGGCAGCAGGGTGACCTGACCTCCTTCTTGCAGTGGAACCTCGAGGGCCAGTGTAGCTTACTGGGGAAAGCTACTGGTTATATCGGGATTAGGAGATGCAGTGCTTGGAAATCAGATTCAGTGCACTCAAGGGTGACCTCACACCCATAGGAGACTCGATGGAAGAGAGTCTTCTAGTGCTGCTAGTCAAATTATCTGACTTCTGAAATCTCACATGTATGGTTAGAGAAATCAAAAATCCGAAGATCCTCCAACATTCTTCTGACCTGTTTTAGCTTCTTTTTTTTTCTTTTTTTTTTTTTTTTTTTAAGCAGGGTGTGCTGTAGGAAGGAGTAAATCTTTCTGATCTTGTTGTACCACGACTGTCATTAGTTATGGTATGTTCAGAGACACAGGGACTCCAGGTTAAGAAGGAGGCAGTGATTAGCAAATTTCACCCACCTTTTCCCTCTGGCTCACTTAGACTGTAGAACTTCTCCCCAGAAATGGGATTAAGTCATAGGTTTGATAAAGAGATCTAATCTTGTTGTAAAGGATCTAAGTGAATCCTCCTCTCACTTGGCAAACTGTCCCAGTGTTTAATCATTCTTACCCCCAGGAAATGGCATCTTGTTTCAAGGTCAAGTTTATCACATTTCCACTCCAGCTACTGAAACCTTTCTTGACTTTCTAGGAGGAGGCTCCCCTGGGAGCTGGATTGGCTCTCTGTTCTGAGATGCCCAGCACTTCAGTGAAGTGACATCTGCATTGGTCTAAGGGGCTCCCAAACTGCAGGAGAGGAACAGCTGGGAGGAGGCTGGGGACACACCAGCCAGGAGGGAGAAAAGAGAGTTCCTCCATCTCTGGGAGTCAGTAGTCATGCTTACAGGGAGGTGAACAGGAGAGTTTACCTCCCCAGTTAGTTCAGTGTGCTGCGTTCTGGTATGTCAGCTGTCCTTGCTCATAGGTGTCCAAAGGGACTGGATTCACGTTGGAGTGCAACCAAGAGGGTTGGGGCTGCCCTGGTTCCATGATGTGACACTGACCTCACCACTGCACAACCTCCGCCTTGTTCCTTTTGGGTTGACTGATAGCCAGGTTCGCCCAAGGAGCTTTTGCTGTGTACCAAACACCTGCAGGGCTCTGGGATCTCAGACAATGCTGCAAGACTGACCCAAACTGTTGTGAGCATGTCCTTATCCTCTCACAGAAGTGCTTTGTTTATTCTGCTTGGAGACCTGCAAGAAATGCTCCTGGCAGAAACTCCTTTTATATGGACTTGTTTTGGCCCAAAAAAAGTGCATCTACAGGAAGAGGTTTTGAATTGCCTGCTGTAGCCCTGTAGTCAAAACCTCAGACATTTTCTACTATGTCCCCAATCCTGGGAAAAGAGTCAAACCTGCTGCCTGTTGTTGGCTGAACAAATCCCTTATTATTCCAGCCAGAGCCATCCAGGTCTCCTGGCCTGCCTTGACCCTGCTCCTCAAACCATTATTGCAACAGCAGCAAGGGAAGATTCAGGCCAGCTGTCTGAGAGTGGCCAAAGCAAACAAGGAGAAGGCAGCGTGTGCGGGGGCCCCAGAGCCAAAACCTCTGTGTGCAGCCTGCGGGGAGCCAGGGGACGGGTGCGGGGCTGCAGCCATCTCCTAGCGGACCTGGAGCCAGCAGCTGGCTTCCCATTGCTGGAATCCAGCTGCAAGGGAGACCTCGGCGGAGGTAAGTCCCTGGAGTCCTCTGCTGAGTAGTTTATTGATGTCTTGGTTAACCACTTGTGGTATGAGCCAAGCATGTCTGTGAAGCTTACTGCTCTAGAGCTGCCAGTGTAAGTACCTTCTGTCACTAAGGAGGGAAAGAAGGATGTGGGAGAGAGGAAGAGCATATGTTCCTGTTTGCAGTCCTGCTGGTTAGCATGAGGGAGTGGGAGGCATGTGTGTGGTGGAGTGAAGGCATTTTTGACTGTACCTTCATTATTGCCATGAAATGAATGGTTTTTTCCAAGTAAAGCATATAGTGCCTAATGTTTTGCACAGCACTGGAGACATAGAAAAACTCAATGTCCTCAAATACCTCAAGAAACTTTTCCTTAATTGTGCAGGGTCTTGACTCCACTCCAGCTGAAAGTACTTAGGCCAACCCCATGTCTACTGAAATGTCAGCCCATCAGTGTTGGCTTTTCAGATGGGCTGATAGCAAATTCTCCTCTGCAGCCTTTGCAGTCTTGTCCTTGAACATCTAAAAGAAATAGTTTTACAGATGTAACTGGCACATATTTGCTTGTGCCTCAGTCCTCTGGTTAAAAATTGCTAGTGGGTGTGGACAGCCTTGTCATCCTGGATGTTCCTGTCTTCCCCTGGCTCACCTTCACTATTGAATAATCTGCAGCCTTTCATCTGTCAGAAGGGAAGTGTTGTGAAACTCCCTGTGCCATCTCCAAGCTGGCTTCTCAGTTAATGAAAAGGGGAGTGTCTCCATGCTCCTGTATGTTGACTAAGTAAATCTAGAAATGATCCTTTGGCTATCACTGCATTCCTTAATGGTTTTTATTTTTTTAGTGTGAGTGTGATTATCTGTTGAAGCATAAGAAATGTTGATAGTTAGTAGGACTGAAAAGGATAGCATGTCCTTGTGCTTGTTTTAGTAAATGATATGATTTTGTGAACAAAAGAATAAATATTGGTTAGAACACTGTAGTGCTTTGCTCATAATAAGCACAAAGTTGGGTTGTTCAGGAGATGAACTAGGCTTGAAAGTTCAGCATTCAGCTAACTAAAATAATAGATAAATAAAGGTAAACCAATGGTTCTCAAGCACCTGTTCTTCTTCATCTAAAAATGTCATTGAAGATATTTGTGCTTGTCACTGAAGGGAGGAGGTCACGCATGAGCAGGTAGATTGAACTGAGATGGCTGAGGCATTTATTGCATCTAGGTGTCATCCCCATTTCTCTCCTGGTGGTCAAAGTCTTGCTGATATGCTGGTGAAGCTGATCTTGAACTACAATACTCAAAGTCCAAACCAAAGCTTACTTCAGAACGTGCCTTTCTGTAGACTGCAGTGCCTGTGGGTCATTTTGTTGGGCTGCCCCAGTGGCAGGGCTGGAAATCTCTGTGAGCAGTAACTGCTCCAGCCATCTCACTAGTGTTTGAGATGAAGGCATTAATTGACTAATTTGAATTTATAGCAGCTGAAGATGTGGTCTTACCTTGTTTGCTTTCTACAGTCATGTGTGGTTCCGGTGGGGAGATGCAATTCGGCTGCTAGTGTGGGAGAACCAAATGATTAGATCTGATCTGGAGGTAAATAAATATCCATCAATAACTTGGCCTCTGTTGTCTATTCCAACCTTGTTTCTTTGTACAGAGACCACTGACTTTAATAACTAAGGTTCAACCCGTGACTGTTTGAATAAGATCCTGAGTGAGTTTTTTCTTAGTCACTGCAGCTTTGAAATCTTCCCTCTGGAACCATTTGGTTATTGCCAACATTCAGAAAATCATTGCTGCTCTCAAGCAGTAAATGAGGATGAAACACACACACAGACAGTGAATGCTACAAACCCACAGGCTCGTGTGGCTGTTTAGTCCCTTTTGTTTGCCTGGCCAGTGTCCTATCCTGATGGCACATGGGGACATCTAATGGTTGAATAACAGACCACAAGGAAATTTCCCATTGTATGTCTTGGTTCACGTTTTTATCACAATTTGTCTCTTCTTTGCCACTTTTCACCTTTAAAAAATTGTCAGTTTTACTGATTAACTTGCTAATTTACTCACTTTTAGGGGCAAACGGTAATCATGAGCTGTAATTTCAATCTAGTTTGCAAACTCTTCTAAGCAGAAATAGCAGAGAGAAAGCTAAGGGTACTCATCTGTTTAATTTAGCAAGAAAGATACAGGGATAATTTCATTGTGAAACAAATATTTTCAGTAGAGAAAATACTGGTTGTTGAACTCTGCTCAGTCTAGCACAGAAAGACTTAATCAGAAACAAGGGCTCTAAACTGAATGAAAATTTTGCCACTAAAACAGCTTATTTGTTTTATTTTGGGTTTTGTTTGTGTGTTTGTTTTTAATTTCTTTTTAGTCTGGGGTAGAGTCCTGAAGGAAAGTAGTGGATCTTGCATTTCTTGATGTTTTCAAATTAGGTATGTATGCATTTTTGGGAGATGAGCTTTAGTCAAACCTTGACTCCTACACTCAACCCAAGATTGTAGTATGTGGTGTAATGGAGAATGTCATGCAAGAGGCTAGGCTTAATCTTTTAATGGGCCTGTCTGGCTTTGAATTTATGAAGAAATATTTGGTGTCTTGGTGTGCTTATAAGACTCTCCTGATTGCAGGCTTGGTTGACACATAGTTTTGTAGTTCCTTTGACCACAGTTTCTTGTCTTTTTGCTTTTATATTAGAAGGGATTCTGTCTTCTTGTGCTCATCTTTAGGTTCTTCTCCTGCCCAACTCTGGCACTTCAACTCAATAATTTTATTGCCCAGAAGGGATGAATGCTACTGAAGGTAAAATGTACTCAGCACAATTCAATCTTCTTTCTGCTTCGGTTCTTGTACATCCTAAACCTGCACATGGTGTCCAGATGTCGGCCTACAGATGTCTGTAGCTGTTGAAGAAATTCCTACATAGCTCATCAAGTTCTCTATTCAGATCTTTATACTGTGAGGAATCCTTCAGCTTACCACAGTTGCAGGTTACACAACATGTGTGGATGTTCTGCTATGGCTTGGGTAGGCAATCACTTGGCTGATTACTCATTGGAAAGCAGAATAATTAATAATGTTAAATCAAATATAACCTAATCTAAAGGCGTAGCTGATGATGTGCTTATCAACATACTTTGCTGATTTTTATCAGGTGGAAAGTTGTATCTTCGAAGATTAAAGGAAAGAGAAAGAAATCTTAATACTCAGTGATGAAAGTATTGGTGGCATCAGTGCAATCTGCCGACCTAACACAATATTATTTTGGAAAATGAATTTGCTGTTGCAGAGTATTAGTGAACATGCCTGAGGTTTTGCTGTTGAACAGAATACCTTGTGGAGTTCATCCTCATCAGCCCTAACCTGGCTTTTGCATGGCTGTAAAAAAATTTCCACACCAGCAGGGAGCCAAACAGAGGTGCCAGGCTCCAGAGAAGAGCAGGAATCCATCTAGGTAGATGAGGTTTTATGGTCAGGCCCTGAAATTAGCTATGATTTGGCAGTGGGTAGCAAAAGCAGGAAATGAACCAGGATTATGGGATACTGATAGCAAGAAATCAGAAAATGAGCTCAAATTTAGGGACCTGCCTGTCTGTCTTCCTAAAGCACTCACTGCCATTGCCTGAGCTGGGCTGGAAATGAACATGTGAATGCAGTTTGTTACATCAGAGCACAGGGTGGTGTCTCAAATAGAGGCCAAAGCAGAAGCTGTTGATGGAAAAATGGATTTATTAAATGTATATTAAGGGAGGAGAAGCTTTTTTATCTGAGATATTTAAAACTAATGTAAATAATTACATATATTTTGGTCTCCTGATTTGCCAATGCAAAGAGGAATAAACAGTAGATTACTAAAATAAAGCAAGATTAAGGCAGATTAAGTAGAAAAACTATTTATAGCATTTTCAAAGAATTTCCATTCTTGTGTCCTGTGGAAATGAAGAAACCTGTTCAGTCACTGGATGAAGGTGGAATTCATGATCAGTTGGAGCTGTGTTTGTTGATGGTGTTTGTTTATCTGATTTTTAACTGTGTGGTTAACAAAGCTTGAGATGGGAGCAAAGCTTTCATTTTTACAATTGCATTCAGAAATTAAAAGCCTTAAATGACTGAAACTTTAGGGCAATTTGACATGCACTTTGTGCAGTGTCAGATAATGATTTTTTTCTGGAGGGATAGTTCTTTTATGACTTACATATCAAACATCTCATTCTTACTCAAATATATGCCTAAATCACACAGAATTGTGCCAGGAAGGGGCTTTTGTAGCTAACATCTAGGTAACACCAATTTGAGGAAGGAAACAAGTTAGATAGATTAACTGGAACCAAGTCACGGATTTCTAGCTAGGGAAGGTTACAGGCATATGCAATCAAATATGGCATCTGTTGGATTAAAGTATTTGTGAAATGCAAAGGTGGTGAATTTGATTCAGTAGGCTTTGATGGTGCAGAGCTGCACAGGTCTTTGCACACACGCTAGTTCAACTTCAAACCTGACAGAGCTGAGATCTGACAAGACACCTTGGATTTTTTTCCTCTGGCTTCGTACCCTTGGCTTCATTTTCCCCAAGAAACTTTCCTCACTGAAGAGGACCTCATCCACCTTCTCCCATTAGATAATGCCTGGCCCCACAAATGTTTTCAATGTGCAAGGCAAGGTACTCATTCAAAGACTGGTGCAAAATATTTATAGCAGGACCTGAAACTTGAAATAATCCACTTATTTTTCTTTATTAATCATCATCTCAACCAAGCTGGCTTTGCACTTGGTTTTGAACTTTGCTTTGTTTAATCCATGTCTCTGCCCAGTGCCTGCTTTTACTGGACTATGGGAACACCTCGAGTACATGTGAAAAGCAAAGGCAAGGTAGAGAGAGGCAGTGTAATTTAAGGTCACATGGAAGGCTTGTATTCAACTCCCTGTTCTGCAATAGTTTTGTAAATTCTGTGTTAACACTCCATCTACTGATTACCTTCCTTTTTGAGCCAACCTTTGATTTCTTTGACTGAGTGCTGCTCAAAAGTGTTGCTTTCATTTAAAATATCTGAGTGAGCATCCATTTTAATTGAAATGGGAAAAGAAATTCAAGGGTTCTCTCACAATTAATCTTTAAAGTGATTCTCCATTTCCTGAGGCCAAAGGAAGTAGAAAAAACATTAGACTTCTCTGCCTAAAATTTGCTTCTCAAATTCTGTCCTTTTACAGATAAAATACCCTTTGGTTCTCTTCTCTCTGCCACACAATGAAAAATTTCCTTGAGAAATCCTATGCGTATTTTTTTTCACCAGCCCCACATTCTTTTTGTCTTACACACCCTGGATTTAATGTGCAAAGACAGAGACACTTATAAAACCTTGCTTTGGCACAGTAAAAATGGCAAATCACTGCAGAGTGGGCAGTAGATGTTTTCCTTATGCAACAGCTCTAAAGAAGGCAAACTGTTACCATCAGCACAAATGATGCAGTTGCCACCCTTGTTTAGACATCCTGAAACACAAACCTTTTCACCATCTCCCTATATTTCAGAGAGTCAGAGTTCTCTGCAGCAGCTATGGGCCCTACATTAAGTTTTTTCTCAGAGGCTTTTGCAGCAATTCCAGAACAATTTGTGTCAGTGGAAATGCTGTGGTGGGATGAACACAGTGCTCCCATCCAGAGCCAGCACTTGAATTTATGAGGACCAAAATAATTCTGGGCTTTCTCTGCCACCAGCATAGAGAAGAAAGTGTCATGGGGAGACAGTTCTGACTTTTTCCATCTCCACTAAGTACAGACTGAGTCTTCAGCCTGCATGAGATGGGATGAATCCAAACCTCGCTGCTTTTGTGAGTGCAGTTATTAATCCTGTGTCCATCAGCTAGCTGGGAAGTCCACAAAGTGGAAGGAAAGCTCTTTGTATCTCAAGTCCTGAAAAGAAAAGTGAATACTTTTGTGTACTTTAACTTATTTTCTAGATTTTAGAACAGGCTTCCTAGCCTTGTTTTTAGGGAAAAAGAGGAATTTATTACAATGCTCTGCTTAAATGTGTATGTATGTCTTATGCTGGTACATTTTGGACCTGTTTGCTGACACTGGTCATAGTGGAAGGGAACAAAACTGTAAACATGACTAGGTCATTCTAAGTGTAGTGAAAATTGTTGGTTAGATTAAAAAAAAAAAATTTTCCTGTACATGCCCTTATCTGTGGGAGAAGTAGAGAATTCACCCTGGAGAGGTGACACCTCAGACATGGGAAAGCTTCACCCACAGCTTGTGTCACGGGCAGCAATGAGATCCAGCCAGAAGGTGCATATGCCTCAGAAATCAGCTCTCAGGAGTACTAGTGTTCATGCTGATATGCTTTGGAGCAAAGGAAGATACATAACATCTCTGTCTCCTGTCCACAAGTGTGACCACATGCATCAGGACCCACAGGTTAGATATTCTGAGAAGATCTGGGTTTAATAAAATAGCAAGTGAGGTTGAGCTGCAGGGGTCCAATCCAAGTGTGGATTTCCCAGCTCCCTGTGAATGTCTGCTCACCTTGGCCCTAAATTCACTGAAACAACCTTGGATACCACCAGATCAACACAGGGTCAGGTCAAGCCTCACACATGGGTGAGTCCCTGAGCTGTGTGCATCCTGGCTAGCAGAGCTTCAGCAATTTACTTCCAATTCATTGTTGCATATCAATTGAAGAGAAAATCTGGCGTACGCCCTGCAGAACAGTTGCCTCTGTCTTTCCTACTCCGTTAACTTATGGCCTTCTTTCTATGGAAGTTTTCTCATAACAACTTTTTCTAAGGGTTGTCCTTCTAAATTGGGCTGGAAAAGCCTACATAAGCACTAAACCAGCCATTTTCTGCAGCAAGTTCTGGCACTTTCCTCCAGCCAGAATAAGTATTATTATTTCTTGTTATATTTTCCCTAAGCTTTTCTTGGTTTGTGTTCCCAGATGTAAAAATGCTGTCAAGCTGAGGGAACCTGACAAAACCCTGTTCTATGGCAAAGGAAGGACTAAATGCAGGTTTGATGCAGATGATTTTAATCTGGTGTTTGGAAGATCCCACAAACAAAAAGGAACAAATCCCACAAAAGGAAAAAATGTCTCTTTAAACTACGTTTAAAAACCTAACAGCCAAACAGATGTGTGATATACAAGTTATGAGCCATGGGTGAAATTTTAGAATCTTAAAACTATTTAAAACTCTTGTAAATGTTCAAACTGTAGACTCAAGGATATTTATATTTTGAATTTTGCTTCTTCTAAAAGGATGAATTTTGTTTCAGACATAGATTGGAAAGTCACCTCCTGGTTCACAAAGTTTGTTCCCATTGTGTTGGAGGCAAATATGCCATAAAAATGTATTTAGTAAATTTATCAAGTTCCACAATAATTCTGTTTATGCTTTTGGGTTTTTCCTATGGAAATTTCTAGAGATTAATTTCTCTGATAGATTTTTTTTCTTTCAATTTCCAAGCTGGCTGTATTCATGGCTGGTGTGAACGCGATTCCCTCTTGAGTCAACAAAGTCCTTCAGCTTAAATGTCTTTTTTCACTCCATAGTTCAGACCTACAGTTAAAACAAAAAAAAAAAGTTATATTCCTGACAATCTGTTTTATTGGAATGAGCAAAAAAAGGATCTGTTTTCCTGTCCCTTCCCATTTTAATTTGCTTTGAAAATGTGTGGCTGGAATTTTACACACATTCTTGGGTTTTGGATGGTGGCTTTAATCCCTCTTCATTTTTTTCCTTGAAATATCACCTCCCATAGCAGTTTAGGACTGCATTATCCTTTTTCATAGTTGTAACATGTTGGTTGCCTGTATGTTGATTCTATACTTTGTATAGACTCTATACAATATTTGTGTATACAGTCAACTCTCTGTTGACTGCATACACAAAATATTTTGTCTCTCTTTCCTTAGCCTCTATTCATGACAAATATTAGTGATGTTTATTCCCAGCTGTGAGACCTTGCATTTATACTATTGCATTCCAGTACACCTCTATTATTACAGGTTCTCATGTTCTCCTTGTATGATAGTCTTGTCCCATGCAGCATAAGCAGTGCCTTCTATCTCCACATCAAAAAATTCTCAGTTAAAATAATCTGTCTTGGGGGTAATGATCTCCACTCCAATTTATTTGCATTTCTCAAATTTCCTTTTTATCATAGTCTTTCGGTTTTTCTCCCAAAACAGCAAGTGAAGGTGTGCAAACCCTAATTTTTTAATTTCCCATTTTGCTCAGTTTAAATAATTTTCAAGGTAGCAGCTACATGCTAAATGTTGTCTGTTGTTCTGGAGAGTACCCCAGGACAATTGCGCCTTCTTGTTGAACAAGCCCGTTTGTTCTCATAGATAGGGAATATCTATTTATCTAGACAAGGAAGGAGGAAAGAGAAGGACTTTGGAGCACCGGCTCCTACGGCCTCTCCCCATGCAGAGCACATCAGGCTGCTTTCAAAGGGACTGTAAGAGCATGCCTCTCACTCCAGGCCTTTATCCTGAGATTATGGTGGGTACCTCTACTGGGATTCTTATTTTTCATGAGTTTGGACCCTGGAATCATAAAATAATTTGGTTTGGAAGGGGCCTTTAGAGATCATGTAGTCCAATGCCCCTGCCATCAGTTTGCTTGGAGCCCCATCCAATCTGACTATAAATATGTCCAGGGATGGGGTATTTACCACCTTTCTGGGCAACCTGTTCCAGTGCTTTACCACCCTCATTGTAAAAAAAATTCTTGTATCTAGTCTAAATTGACCCTCCTGCAGTTTAAAACCACTACCCTTTGTCCTATCACAACAGGCCCTGCTAAAAAGTTTGTTCCCAAACATCTAAAGATTATCGCTTCATACTGGGTTCCCAATATGTTGGTCATGCACTGCAATATCAAATTCCCACAAAGTTAGCTCTTTTTCTTTCTCTTCCTATAAATTCTGTTCTTGTCATGGCACAGCCGTGTGTAAACCTGCGCTATGTCTCATAATTTTTTGGTGGCTGTAACAACATGTTCCTGCCACATAAACTACACAAACATAACCTTGTCACCCTCTGATGCTCTGTCACCACTAACTTTCTGTAAATCCAGCTATTGCTCATCATATCTTTATATGATATTTGGTTTCCTTCACTTCCTTCTTCCCATATTTTGCTCATTTCCAAGCATACACATGCATTGTGCCTGCTTTTCTGTGGGTTTGTGATACCACCCTGACTGAGCCTGAGACTGCCATGTAGCTGTACAATGCCGAGAGCTGGTGCAACCCCTGGTGTGCTGCCAAAGCTTCTAGGTGTTACTGAGCTACAAATGAAAAGAGTTAACGATGGTGTGGGAGGGAAGAAAAATGTATGGTGAGGACAAAACTTCCCTCTCTTTTGTTTTAGCCTGAATCTGTCTTAAAAGTACCAAATGTAGAAAGAGTTTTTTTGCTCATGTGGGAAACAAACTGAAAACCAGAAATTTTTGTGAGTTTTGATTAGATGGCAAAGTACTGAATGGCTGCAAATATACCTGGTGTTTAAATGAAGATGGTCCTGATGAATGCTCCACAGTATCAGCTGTATTGAGTGCATTAACCTCATTACTGGGGGATGTTGCAAGTGTACTGAGCCTCTTCTAAAAGCAGCTTCACTTAATAGATAAACCACGTTATTGGAGGAAAAGATCTCTTTTATCACAGACTCAATCCAGCTTCCTGCTGCACCTGGCAGCTTCCTTTAGATAAACAACATGATCTGAAGGGATGGGAACCAGGTTGCATGTTTGGAGTAGGAATGAGAGTGCCCTTCTTTCCCAGTGACCTGCAAACCCAAACCACACAGGAGCGATAGTGTGGGACACTCTGTCCTATTGGCATGGGCTTGAGATTTACATGCACTGAGTATCTTGGTTGTCTTGCATACTGCTCTACCCACAGATAATGTTCTCATCCTTCTTTCTGCTTCATTCAGTCACTGTTTTTCCAATTCGTTACTGACTTTCATGCCTGCAACTCCATACAACACAGATGGCTGGTACCACTGTAAAATTGATAGCAGCGAGATCAGGATATAACTCCTGCAGACATCTTCTGAGGTTAATATAGGTGTGAACCACAATTTCTGGGAAGTCCTTGAAATAAAGTACTCTGTGAGGTTCTTAAGTCATCTTCCCGCCTTTTTTTCAAAGGGTTTTGTGGCTGGCAGCCTCCTGTTAATCTGCTCTGTTTGAGCTCCAGCAACATACAAGCCAACAAAGGCAATTAAAGTCTGCAGTAATGATCAACTCTGGGAAATGATCGGCATGGATTAAAGCAAATCTAAGGGGTAATTGCTTGGCAACAAGTTCCATAACCCTGAGTGTTAAGTACAGGAGGGGACTTTGAAACCCTGGTAATTACATCAGAAAACCTGTTTGTATAATGAACATTGTTCTTTAAGCTTGATTGAACTGAAAAAAAAAAGTTATTCTTTTAAAAGAATCCAGTATTTTGTTTGCAGGAGATTTTATCTACCTGAGATACTGCTACAACTTTATTGCCAAAATATGTGGGTATATCAGAATCTTTGATGTATGCAACCTTAGACAGGGAAGTGCTGCTCTGCTTTGCTGGTGAGAAGAGGAGGATAAGGTACAAAGAAGCTTGGCCACACACCCAAATGGGCATAGGAAATTTGTGGAAACATTTCATTCGACCCAGATGGCAAGTCCTGAATATCTAACTTCTGAATTTTCAGTTTTATTTGTGTCTATTTGTGTTGTTATTTTTTCCTGCACCTTTGCTTCTGGTAAGTATGGAGGGGAAACCTGTGCTCACCGTTAAACAGCACTGTGATTTATTGCTCTCTTATGCAATGTTTAGTGTGCACCATCAAGGGAGCTGCTCACAGGGGTCACTAACATCATGCTGATAAAGAAAGGCACAGCTTATGCCCTGGGAGGGGAGACAAAGTTTGTATTCAACCAAAAGCAGGAGGCAGAGGTAAGGAGGTTGATCCCTGTACAGATAGCCCGGCACTGTGATCATTCCCGTTCCGGTTCTCTGTGGAACTCGGAGCTCATTCACAGGCAGATTGAGGTGGAATGGCCATTGCCCCTTTTGCCAGGATCAGCTGGACAGGCCCATTACAGAGATCAGGACAGCAGGAAGGTTTCTGGACAATCATCTTTATGAAATACGCATGGCATCATAAGGGTGGTTTGGGTTTTTTGTTTGTATGTTTGTTTTTGTTTTCTTCAGCTGTCTTAAACCATGGGATAGAGGCAAATAATTTAATCTCTTAAGTGTACTCGTGCTCTGCCAGGATGGAGTTTGTTATTTCCTGAGCCGCCGGGTATTTGCAAGTAAACTCTTCCTGTGCTCTTCTGGTTCGCTTTGGAAGAGGTGATTTATGAGCAGTTGGATTAGTAGTGGATGAGCTGGCATGTCACGATGTGTCACGTACCCCTAAATCACAATTTCAATAAAGAATTCGTAGGCACATGAATCTTATTTAGGCACGCTGACATGAATAGTATTTAAAGATTTGTACACACTGGTTCTCAAATGGTTAGGCATGGATTAGAAGGGCCCTCAACTGAGGATTTCAATAAAATTTTCCAGTGTGGGAAAGGTTTAGATTGAATAAAGATGTGAAAGTGAACTTTAATATGTTTGGACCACAGTGAAGGTCCTCTAGTTTTGGAGAGCTAAGAACATCTTGCAGATCAGGGCGAGGTCCATGATTTTTAGATCTCCACATCATCTAAAATAGCCAAGGGAGATCTAGTCAAAGCAGTTAATAGAACTGGAAAGATGCAATTAAGAATGTAGGAAACTAATGAGGTAAATTGTGTCACCATCTTCATTAATTTGTTTGTCTAATGCTTTGCTGCATGTAAAGACATCTTCAGCTGACATGCCCAGATAGAGACATATACTGTGGTAGATACACATCAGCTTTTGTGAATTCCAGCTCCAGAGTTTTGTTTTGTTTATTTTTCTTGTTTCTGTTTGTGGATTTTTAAAATCTCTTAGTCTGTTCTGTACTATTTAGATGTCTGGGGTGATAATTAGGGACTTGTTGCTTTGGTCACTTAGTGAATAACAATTTGTGGGTTTGTTTGTTTGTTTTTGTCATTTGTTGTTTGGTTTTGCTTGTTTTGTTTGTTTTAATTGTTTTCTGTTTTTTAAACGTTTTCCAAGCACTGTGTTCAGCTTCCCCAGGAAAAGCTGTTCCAGGAAACAAGCTACAATCTACTCATTTTCATAATCACAAAATGAATAGCTTGTTTGATGTTTTAAGTATCCCCATAGTTTTCCACAGCTGATAATGTATTAAACCCAAGAGACAATGGTGGTGTGCATGAGGAAGCCTTCAATATGTATTTAGTTAGAAATATTTTAAAGATATAAGGACACTTGTAAACAGTAATTTCTTTAACAATATAACAAGTAAACTTCCACATAATGAAAATAATTTCTCAGAGGTGTTTGAGTGGCATTTTTCATCCCTCTATGGTTTCTTCATCTGTAGCTCCAAAAGCGAATTTTTTATTGGCCTGGTTGATCTGTTGTAAAGGTTGTGCTTGAGCCACCCACCTCAAAAGTTGGACAGGATTCTTGTGATAGCAGGAGCAGCAATTGTTCCTTGATGTTGTTATGGGTTGGAGTTTCACTGGTTGCATGCCAGCAGCAGGCTGTGTATGGGGAACAGCTAAAGGGTGATACACTTTCTCGTGGAGGAGTTTAAAGAGCAGAGAGAGAGAGATCAGACAAAAAAAGAAACCTGATCTTTGCTGAGGGCATGTGCAGAGGAGAATTTTTCTTCCAAAATTAACTGATTGCCAGATCATTTGAGTTAATTCATGTATTAGATAAAAGCAACACAGATACTCCTCTAACATTTATTCCAGGACTGAGGGGGGTCTGTGTAACCCTGTGGGAAGGGTAGCTCTAGCTAGTTTTACTGTGCAAATGCTCTATTGAAGTTAATATAGAGGGAAAATCTCCAGTTAGATGATATCCTACAAAGTATTTCTGGCATGTGCTATCTCCCAGAAAATATTTTGCAGAGAACACACTACCTACAGCAAAATTTTGTATTACATATTATCAAATTAGCCACATTCTCCTAAAAGGCGATGTCCTGCTGCTGGTGCCTCCATCTGTATGTTTCCTGTCTGCTCACACTGTGTATGATGTCAGGTGCTTGTAACTCCTGGGTGAGCAAGCTCAGATCACAGCTCAGAAAACCAGGGGACATTTTTCATGAGATCAGCAAGGCAAAGTGTCTCACCTCGCAGCCTGAGTTTCTCTGGGTGTGCTGCAGATGGATGCTGGGTGGATGTCACTGCTTGGAAGTGGGGACTTGGCATCCCGTATTCAGAGAGGGTTTGGTGTCAGGTATAGCACTGGCCACAGAGGTTCAACTCTGTGTCTGTGTCTCAGCCAGGGGCTGAGGGCAGTGATTTGTGAGGACTCTGGAAAAGCAAGTCCCCTTCTCATAGAGGGGGAAAACCTGTGAAATCCAACCCTACCTACCTCATTTGGGAAATGAGAGGAGGAAAAGAGAAAGGCAAGAAATGGTGGGCACAGACCCAAGCTCTGGAGGGGCTTATCCTTGGTCTAAAATCCTCTGGAGGTGCTTGTCCTTTGTCTAAAATGATGTGGAACAACTGAGATCCTTCGTGTAGCCCTCTGAGAGGAGGGTAAGTCAATGAGATCCAGGCACACGTCAACAGGCAGAAAGACTTGATAGGAATTTGAGATTTTGAGGTGCTGAATCCCTCCTAAAACCACTAACTTCTGGGAAGATAAGGTTGCTCAGCAAATTCTGGCCCAAGGGAAATTTCATAGAAGAAGCACCATGGGCAAAGCAGCAGAAAATTCCAAAACCAGATGGTGTTTATTGCTTTATAGTGGAGCCAAACAGGAAAGGTGGAGAAACGGAGAAGGAATAAGTAGCTTTATCTCAAGTCTTTCATACAAATAGTTCTTTAAAATATACATTTGGATTTTTTTTCCCCAATATATCTACTTTGGTTTTATTTGATACTTCACTTTTTTCCCCATCTCAGTTTTATTCTAGTATCTCTTTTGCTTGTGGAAGAGAGGGAGAGACGTTCAGCTTAGTATTATTTTTCTTGATTTAGGCTGAGCAGGCTAATTGTATCCCTGAGGTTATCGTAGTAACTTTTTCTGACTTAATCTAGGAAGATTTTTTCCCTGTACATGTATATATGACAAACATAGGTGGCTGAATATCACATTAGTAAGAATTTCCTACTAATGCACACCCTCTCTCTTCTCTCCCCATCATGTTATTATTTTGTTAATTTGTGGAATCAATTGACTATTTTATAGAAACTCTAAAGATTATGATTAAAGTGTGTAAAAAAGACAAATACTTTTAACTGCTTCTCACTGGAGATCTTGGCAACTTTTCTTTCCTTGCTGTCATTAAACAACCAGTGAGTTAAAAAAACAAAATTACACCTCAGCCTTTCACTTTAGCAATTAAAAAATCCTGAGTGAAATTATCTGTGTAAGATTAGAACCTCATATCTTAAAAAACACAAATATTCACTGCTGTCTAATCTTGTTTCAATATTGTGGTTAGCATTTGGCCAGTACTTTTATCTTTCCTGGAAAAGTCTATTTATATCAACATTTCAGTATTTTAAGGAATATCAGATTACCTTTGTGTAAGTTTCTACTTCGCAAAGACATAGCATGGGGAATGATAGGTTTTTCTGTTGCAAAATTTTAGTGAAATAAAACCTGTAAAATTTCTGTAGAAATGTTAAGTTTTTTTCCTGAAAGTCTTTCTTCTTTCCTCTCTTCTATCTTAGGTACAGACTGGTGAGCCTCACTTCCAGCCTGAATGAAATGCCATTGTACCTAGAAATGCCCCTATTTCTTCCTCCACTGCAGATAACAGCATCGAAAATGATCTGGTAATACAATTTTTTTATTTGGTGAGTAACCATTAGTCATCTCAGAAGGACCAGGGAATTAATCAGATAGAATCCACACTTCCAGTTCTCGACTTGTGTGAGAATGAGCAATATCAAGTCGTAACCTCTTGACTTAACATGGTCAACTGCATCTGGACCGAACACAAGACCAAGAAGTTGACATCATCAGCTGTTTCTTAAGAGGCTTGTGTAAAATGAGTTGGTCATTTTAGTGAAGTTGCTGAGACACCACAGAACCAGTAAGTTTTAATCAACTTGAAAGTAAATTAAAAGAATATTTTTCCTCTTACTGACTTAGCAATAAGAGGCATAAAAATGTCATTGAAATAACCCTAAGATAGCCTGCTAGCAATATTGATGTGGAATTCTGTATTTATAGAGGAGTAATATGTAGACATTTATTGAAGACAGGGAAGATTTTGAACCACAGACATAGATCATGTCAGAATATCCAACTGCGACAAAATAATGATGCTTGTGGCAGATATCTGAAAGTGGTCATCAGCAAAGCCAAGACAGCATCGGAGCTGTGGTCTTAACTTTTCTATTTTACTTTATTTCTCAAAGGAATGGCAGGAACATTAAAGTTAGAGGACCTGCCCCAGTGATGAATTTGCCACACAGAGCACAAGAGCTGAATGCATTGTCACTTATTAGTCCAACTTATGTCTCAGTATTAGGAAGACAGGCATGAGAATGTGCATTAACTCCCTTCATTCTCAGATTAAATCATCAACACAAATTTAAAAGAACTGTTAAATCTATTGTTTTCAAACTGTATATTTTCTATTTCTGTAATTTGTAACCAGTAAGAAATTAAAAAAAAAAAAAAAGAAATCTCCTCAGATTGACACAAAGCTGTCACTTGTAATTCAGGGAGATAGGATTAGTTTATTTATTTACAGATGTACAACCAGTTAATTAAGACTTATCTTATCTCCATTTTAATAACAGCTGTGGTTCTACAGTCTGTGTTTATGATTAAGTGTGAACGTTCAGCAATCCTAGAATCAGAGAACAATTGGAATGGATGTCTTTGGGCTGGGCTGCTGATTTGAAATGTCTTGAAAATGAGTTGCAATATTACCTTGCAAAATTATAATTTAAATGCTTTGCCTTGGCATATGCTTGTGCAATGTTATAAAGAGAGTTATAATAAGAGCGTTAAAATTTATCTAATTAGAGGGAGATCCCACATTTTCTAGAAAAAGATTTTCTGCCAATTTATTTTTCAGAAAAATGTTATTTTGATTATATTTTCTATTTTAAATATAGGACAGATTCCAGGAAATATACTTATTTTTAAACTGATAAAATCACAACACATAAAAGTGAAATTTCACATTTCAGGTTACAACATGTTTAGTGTTCAGAAATCCAAAATAAAACATTGGAGACTTGGGCTTGAAAAATGTCCTTCCTTTTAGTAATACTAGTCTTGTGCTATTAATTATGGAGAAAGAATCTGTTAGCACACTGATAATGAACTAATGGAATAGATTGCTGCCTTGTTGAGAATTTGAGACCCTTTTGGTTTTTTACAGCTTTATTCTCTAGGTACTTTCTGAAATCATGAAGGTAACCATCAGAGAAGTCTGTGTGTGAAATGTTCCTTTCCAATGGCAGATTCTGTCCCATTCCATGGACAGAACCACTTGAACAACTGAATCAAGAGCAAGGATCCTGTCAATAGTTCAGCAAACTCCTTGAGAACAGTTGGAAATTGGTGCTACCATGTTAGATGAAATTGGGTTAAACTTTGGTTTCAGGTGTCTTGTCATTTCCGTGAAGGGTGGGTGTCCCTCTCCTTCTCTTGGTTATACAACCTTAAGATTAATGTTTGGACTTGATGATCTCAAAGATCCTCTTCAACCTAAGATTCTGCCACTCCTCCATCTCACTGACTTTGGTCCTTGAGTCTCCTTGCTCTGAGCTCACTAAGCCTACAGAAACTGCTATCTGATCTTTTCCTCCCAACCTACAGCACAGTTTGTGCTGGGTTAGTGAAGTGAATTGGTGAAAGGAGTGGCTCAAAGATATCAGAGCCAACCTGAGATAAGGACAGGAGGAGGACGAGTGGCATAGGGAGGAGAGGGAAGATGGGGAGAACCACAGTGTCATACCAAGATGTTGACAGTGAGTTGTTAGGTTGGCTCACCCCAACTCATGGGGCTGCACCCTAAAACCTCCTCCTCTGATCATTTGCCCTCAAGTCTTTTCCTTGCTCTTTTCAGTGCTCATATCAAAGTATCAATTTTTTTTTTCTGTGTTGTCCTTGACAGTGTCATAATCCCATGTACTAGCACCACCAGGAAAAGACATCAGGAAATGCCATGCAAAGTTTCAGTGATAAAGCACTAAAATGCCAGAGAAAAAAATTGAGATTTTACAAGAACTGAAGAGAATAGTGGAGTTAAAATGTATTTTCCACTCTCTAGCTGTATTTTAAAACCAGAGAAATCATCCAACAGCAGCTTGGATTTTAGCAGCTCATATCTTTCCTGCACTGGAGGAAACCTGCAGAAAAGGGGGATTGTTAAACTGTGTTAAAGGAATGCTGGTGTTAATTAATATCTTCGAATCCTCCTGGGCAACTGAGAAGATAACACCCTCACGGGGAGATGGAAAACTGGAGTGGGCATCAGCAATGTTGACAGCTGAAATTCACAACTTAATCTGTATTTGGTTAAACCGAGACTTTAGGTTGCAAACTGTGGTATCTGCTGAGTGGTTCTGTGTCCATGCTGGAGATGGTATTTGCTGCTGGCAGGAAAGGTGGGAGGCCAAGGGAACCATCTTCACAGCTGGCAAGGCAGGATTTGGCTGAACTTGTCTGCTGAAGTCCTAAACAAAAGAACACCTCCTAGACAACCAGTGTTTATGTAGTTTTCGAAGATTTATTTATAATATTAATGGAAAAAAAACAAAGGGCAGGAGGTCAAGATCACTTGCATAAAGCTGTAAGCAGCTTTTTCTTCAGTAGGCTTTGGTTTCATTAATTCAAGGTGTTTACATTTTGCCATAGAGCATGTACTCCCCAAAGAGAATATGCACAAACTGCTTCAGACATGAAGCTTGCAACAGATCAAGACATGGTGGTGTAAGAGGTCATCCTTCAGTCAAAGATGGTTTTAAAGTAAGCTATTTACATTTCCCCCAATGGTCTGTGAATCAAAATCTGGTTATTTATGGCATCTCAGCTGCAGGTCAGTGACTTCTATAACTGCACTGGCTGATTGACATTAGACATAACTGATTTTAAGATCAAATAGTCTGAAATGTTAGGTAAAAATGTGGCGACATCTTGTGTGGACACTTAAAAAATTAATTTACCTTCTATTTGCATTTGAAGTCAATTTTAGGCCATTAGTATGAAGTGAAACTGATTCAATTAAAAAGGTTTAAAATAACATATATACTTAAATCAGTGTAGGTTCAGGTTTAAACCAGGTCTTGGAGGAAAGGGACAGCAGCAATGTGTTGTACTTACAGAAAAAAATACTGTGGTGATTGTTTTATTATTCATCTTTAGCACAAACCTACCCTTAGAGTGCCAAATATAAGAAATGAATCCTTTCTCTCATATAGGTCCCCCACTATAAAAAAGAAGCAAGCAGATTTAGTGTTTCCCTGGCAATAAGTCAAATGTTGCTTAAGACATAAGTCAGTGCCATTTGACACAACTGATAGTTTCCACTTGAGTAAAATTCATAAATGTTACCAGCATGAGATCTGAACAGATTTTTAATCTCTCGAGTCAGTGGCAGGGCAATATGGGGAAAACTAGGGTTATTTTGAGTCTTATGTTTGCCTGATGAATAAGAAGGACGTTTTTGAATTCTTTGCCTGAGAGCTAGTCTGATATTTATCCATCTATCACTGTCTGTTTTTCCTGTGCATTCCTGTTTTATTCAACTCTGAGTTGCTCTGTCTTTTTAAAAAGGACTTGTGTGTTTGTGTGAGTAGCCACACTTAATACTGTAGTTCTTTCTGAGATGGAGATTGTAATTGCTTATTGATGGCCTATTTGTATGCTAATGTTGCTCAATAAAAAAGCGAAAGCATAATTAACACTCCTGCTTCACCAAAAAAGAAAGGGAAGAAAGAAAGCTTGGAAAGGTCAGTGGATTTCACATGATGAATTACTAAATAGTGGAAGACATAGGATCCTACATCCTAGAATGTAATTCTTTCACTATTTATTAGCTATTATTTATTACCAATGCTGACTATACTTACTTTTCGGAAACTATTTTTTATATACAATGTATTTAGATATTATGATCCTGTGGTTGGTGGTATAATGTACTGCAGCCTGCCAATTTTCAGATGTAGTGGCTTTCAAGGGAACAGCACCTCTGTTTATTCTCCTATATTTCATTAAGGCACAAGTCACTGAAAGTGCAGGTGGAGCTGGCTGGCTCTTGGTGTGGAGGCACGAGTCAGACGACCGAGGGTCAGACCTCTTTGCAAACACTCTCGAAGCAGCAGCCTGCAGCCCCCAAGGCAGAACAAGCAAAACATTTACCACTGGAGTCAGCAAGTGTTGTCAGAACAGGCTCCTTGCATACTTGGAAAGCAAGGAAAATTTAAAGCCCAAATCCCTGTGATACAGTTGGGTTTGTTGGATTTTTGGGTTATGATGTCAGACACAGAATGAAAAAGAAATTTTTGGGCAGATGGGCAAGTGTGGAGCTGGAGGTGGTCAAACAGTGACCCTGCCCTGTTTTAATGCTGCCTTGGCTGTGAGACGAAGTAAATTGAGCTGCCTTACCCGAGGTGAATTAACGTGTGTGGCCTCGTGACTGGGGCTGTATGGACCAAGTGTGATGTATAGGTCGTTATCTCTGGTTGGACAGAAGGGCAGTCACAGCTTGCTGAGCAGCCACAATATGACTGCATTCAGCCATCTTCACATGCTGTCCAGGCTTTAACGTTAGAATGACATCAAACTTCTAATAGGAAGGAAAAAAAAAATCCAAATTATCACCTGAATGGTTATACAGAACTCAAATGTAATGTCTTGTAATGGAGGTGACAGTGCCACAACACCATCGTCCATAGCTTCCTATTGGCATAAAACACATTTTCTGAATTAATACTCAAGTTATCTAATTGTAAAACTGCTTCTTCAGGACAATTTTGTTTTGGTTTGTTTTATCTGCAGATGACAGAACATCGGAAACAGGGAATTTCCCACTGTGTAACTTTGCTTCTTTGAATATATTACAAAACACAGTTCTTGCATTTACTGTTCTTCATGTTGCTCATGGAAGGCAGTTGTTTCATAGTCATAGACTAGTTTTACAGTTTAAAACCAAATAAAAGACTATTCCAGGAAAAATATTTTATTTCCTAAGAAAATGAAGGATAATAGTAAAGTAATGAGAACGTATGTTCATATAATAAAAAACTAGCAAATCCAAACGAAAAGCACAGCAAAGTCAAAGATTACTTTAAATTTGCTTTCCCTTCTGTGATTGAGGTCATGGAAATGATATTTTGCTATGCTTCAGAGTCATTGCTGTGTGATAACTGCATGTGGAAATTCAATTTATATGCTACCTTCTCTGCTAATGTTAATAAAAATATTTCTTTAGTAGTTAATGGAGTTGTTTAGTAAGCACAGATGAGGATTTGTTTAACACCAAAGCATGTGACCTTTGTTTCTGGGAAAATGTATCTGATTATGTTTGTGTTTTACTGAACTTATTATCCTCAGTTAGTGGAACTTCCTACTGTTTCTTCTTGTCATTCTCTGACAAAAGGTAAATGATGAGGTTTAGGATTTTAGCCTAGGCATAAGGAACACTTAAGTTGAGTCAAGGAACACTCGTATGAAATAATTGACTTTGTTTATATCCATCTGCAATTTATCCACAAGAATAGCACTGAAAGGTGACATTTATCTTACAGGTTTCTCATTCATTTCTGTACTCTGAACTCAACTTCCATGCTGCTCAAGTGCATGATACATGTACATGAATATTTATTATAGATGATGAAGTGTCCTTTTGACAGTATAATATACTTCACTATAAAAATAAACAGATTGTGCACAAGGCTGTCTGATTTGACTGGTGGCACAGATAGTACCTCACTTATCCAGTGCTTTTCATCACAAGATCTCAACACCATTGACTGAAGAGGGAAGTACCATTATCCTTCTGTGGTAATTCCACATCCTTTAGTGGATTTAGCCATGCTTGAAGTTACTGAGACCTCCAAAGTCCCTCTCACAACATCCAGAGTATTCTTACTCAAAATTATTTTTGAAAATATTGGAAACATTGTGGCATGGTAGCTCTTAGCATGTCAGTGACACATTGCAAATATTAAAAATAAAAAAGTTGGGTCTAGTTCTGGTAGATACATTCTAGCTGGAGACTCTTACTACCATGGTAGGCTGTTGTTCACTCTGGTAATCTTCATGGCATGGATGCCACAAGTTAGGGATTGCTCTGGTGAGAAAATTGTAGAGAAAGGGAAGAAGTATATGTAATGCAGCTCTATTCAGGCTAGACCAACTAATATTTCAATATGAAGTACTGAACTCTACACCTTTAAGTGTGCCCCTTTAAGCATCTCTGAACTTTCAGTAGATATGCTACATTTCCTGAAACAGCTGAACTGCCTGTTCCCCAGAATTTGCAGCATGATTAGATGATGCTATTCCCTGTCCCCCTGTGCCCAGAGGACAGAGTTAACCTTTGAGTTTGTCCATGCCTGAGCTTTAATAAAAACATTTGTGAAGTTGATGCATTTGAATAGATTTTATCCAGTGAGTAGTAAGGAGCCTGTATTAGTGGTGCACATGAAATGTCACACTGGACAGAAGCCTCTCTTGAGCTCCAGGATTGACATAGACATGCACTTCTCAGCTCAGCATTTTCTCAAGCTTAAAAATCCTAGTACCTTCCTGTTATTTCATTTCTGCAGTACTGTTTACAGTGACAAATGGAATGATGCCCTGTTGGCCCAATTACCTCTGGTATGAAATCAAATTACAATATCTTCATTATCCATGGCCAATTTAGCTCCAAAAATGAATATAAACCAACACAATGAAATGAAAAATGTTACCAATTTAAGTGATTGCATTAGTGCAGATCACAGCCTTCAGGTGCTAACAGATTTTTTTTTAAAGTAGATTCCTGTTTTCAGTGGTTGCTGAAAGACCCACATCTAAGTATAGCTGGCACACATTTAATTATGAATTAAATTAGTTGTAGTATATCTCTGAGCGCATTTGTTTTTTCCGTTCTGTTTTTCTCATAGTCAAGTGATTTGATGAAGAAATGAAATGAAATATCTCCTGAATTTCAGTTTGTGTTCTCACTGCTGCTAGCACTTTCTGTTTAAAGTGTCATCTCTTCAGGAACAGATTTTCTGTCTCTACTATGCCAAACACAATGAGGTCCTTGACCTGGAAAGGCAGACCTTTGGGAACCTACCCCAATACAAAGAAGTGTTCGTAATAAAATCATGGCATCCCAGGGTGCAGAATGTGCTGCAAGCTCCTGATTTACCAGCAAGGATCCCTGTGAGAGGGCTCTGGGCAGACTTGTGCACTCAGGCGAGCGGCACCATGGCTCCTCTCATCACAGCCAGCCTGCTCCGAGAGAGAAGCTATGTCCTGTGTGTGACAATTTTTTCTCACATGGTCTGTTTTCTGAAAAGGTAGGAAAAGATGGGTAAGTGTCCCATTGTCTGTTTTGCTTTCCTGCATTCCTTCGTAATTCTGATACTTGTCAACTGAAAAGTTGAACTCATTTGCAGATGTATGTATTTTTCCTTTAAGTTCCTTTATCTTTCCAGCAGTTTTGACACCACTAAAAATTACATCCCAAAGCACTTATACACATGCCTCTCACTTAAGCTCTATGCTGATCTTTCTCCTGTTCTTCTTCTGCGAATGAAAACAGAAATTTCAAAGGTTGGGGTCTTAACTGATACTATTAAGCAAACTCAACGGCAGAAAGGAAACTGAATCTAGCAGAGATACAAACAGTGCTCTCTGCTGTACACTGAAACATCATGCAATGACTATCACTGCTATGTGTTTATGCTTCCCATGAGTTTCAGAGTTTTGTCTCATATGATGCTGTGTTCTGCTATAAAATTATATTGTTATTATCAGTAGTAGTAGTCTATACAGCGTGTCCTAGAAAAGAAAGGAAAAGAAAAGATGAAAATAGCAGAAATTGCTCTGACCATTGTACTTCAAATCTGATCATAAAATGCCTGGAAAAATCTCACTTCAGGACGAAGAACTGGAAGAGGTGGAAGAGGTACTTTCTGGTTTCTAGTTGTAATGTACAGCCCCCAAATTCTCAAAGTCTGTATCTCATTTGAAAGCCTAAACACATTTGAAATCAGAGTGCTGTTTGCTCTGACCCACTAAGGAACACTACTATGGCACGGTGCAAACTCTGGCAGTTTCCAAACCTGTCAGAGAGGGAAAAGGGCTGGAACAACCGTGACTTGGATATCAATCTGTAATAGGGGCAAAAATGCAATCGTTTAAGCTGTGGTCACTGTTTGGATTTTGATACAAACATATACAACCCTGTGCAGGTTGTCATGGAATGCGGTATTTGGAGGGCTTCAGGCACTCATGTCTCCCGCTGTCCCCTGTTTTTCTGCTACTACACTGGTGTTCATACAAGAGTGCTGCAAATTATCTCTGTGTCTTTCCTTTCTTGTGATAGATGTGTTTTCCTCTTCTCTTTCTATCCTCAGAAAGCAGTGGGAGTTAGGTGTTGAGAAATCAACCTATTGTAGCAAAGCTGGGCTCTGTGTTCCTGCACCCAGCAAGCAGAAGGGGAAATTCCATCAATGTCGGTAATGCTTTCCCTAGATTTCAGTGGGACTGTACTAAGCACTGCTCACTGTATCTGTCAGTAGAGATTAATTGTGTTTGTCTTGAAGGTGTCAAGTAGCAGAGAGGCTTTAGAAGAGGAAATGAGCACGTGGCTGAGCAGCTCCTGCAAAAGCATGGAGAGAGTGAGGGTGCTGGGAAGGACTGTGCTGTCATAGGAGTCAGGAGATGTTCTCCTTCCGGGTCTCCAGGTCATCCTGGTTACCTACTCACCTCTAATCTCTCATCTGGCCAGGTGCTCAGTTTTCTGTTGTCTTGTCACATGTATGTACAAGACTGAGCAGAGATGGTCTGGAGCATGGCAGGGCAATACCACCATAACAAAGATATGAAGACCAGAAGTGCTGGAGGGGGCCAGTTCTGAATGATATGTCATTATTTTCAGTCTGGAAATTCCTGAGGTAAAAATCTCTAGCCATCAGGGCTGCTCTGGGAAGGCATTCCAATATGCTCAGCTTGTCCTCTCTTTTTTCCTCTACCTGTCCTTAGCCCCGGCCAGGAGCTGGATCAAGGACTCCATGGACTTCTGGTCTGACCTAGTGTAGCTGTTCTTATGTTCTTGTGTTTTGTTATGTTAACTCCCTCTATTTTCAAAATGTACTAGAGAGGAGGAGGTACTTTAAAGTCCAGTTGCTCTTCCTAGGTAACAGAAGGAGACCCAGGGGAGGGTCAGAGGTTTAACAAGTAGAGATTGACTTAACACAGACAATGAAGTCAGCAATATTCCTTACAAGACTTACTTATTAGTTGCATAAACCTTATTATCTTTCAACTAAATGGCTTTGTATCTAATTTACTATCTGATAAAGGGATAGCCTGAAAACCAGTAGTTACTCAGTCCGCTGCTTATGACTCCCTGCTTTTATTTATACTATAGCTTATCACTCAAGTTTGTCATTTGTCATAGACGAAAAAGGAAAGATAAAGTTCTTGCTTCAGCTTTGCTGTATTTTAAAAATAAAGCAGATGATGGTAAATTCTTCATTATTGAGTTGACTGAGAAAAAGGGCAATTAGGCAACACATGACGGACAGAGGGGAGCCCTCAAGCAGGGCCTGTCCTGAGTTAGAGTGATGTCATCCTGCTTATGGAATTGAGATTTTTGGGTGTAAAAGGGAAGAACTTGTTTCAAAGAGAGGCTTTGTTCTCTGACATCGCGATCTTTCTTCTGAGGTCAGTGCAGGATCTATATGCTTCCTTTTGAGCACAGATTGAGTTCTACACTCAAGCTTGAAGCCACTACCCTCCCACAGTGCAGACTCTGGGACATTTGCCCACAGGGGGAATAGCTGGGGTAGTGCTGGCTCAGCTGAGCTTCCAGAGTGCCATCCTGTGATAAGAGAGCTTACACCAAGTGGGGAAGTGGGATGAGCTTCTTTCTTCCACTGCTGCATGCATGCAGCAAATTATTTGGGAGCTTTTAGGCAGCTAATTGCAGATGTTCATTAGCTGGCAATATTAATGCATATTGTAGGTCAAGGAACACACTGTACCTTAAGCTGGTTGCCAGTCCACCTTCCCCTGCCTGAGGCTCCTCTCTGAAAAGATCAGGTTTCCTCATGCCCATTATCTTACTCACTTGGGGCACTCAGACAAGTGCACATGAGTCACCCATGTATACCCCAGAGTCACTTATCTTGCAGACTGCCACTAGACACCTCTACACCTCCCCAGCTTAGTGAGAATTAGCAGCACTAAAAAGTGCTCATATGCTGCCATTTTTTCTGCAAGACTTGTCATTTTGGCTTAGAACAGCTCCCACCAACGCGGCTATGTTTTACACGTGAACAGGTGCATTTTCCAGTGGTTTTACTCTGGGAGCAGAAAATTCCATCAGAAGGGAGGAGAAGACACTTGGATATTTTTTATTTCTTGCACTACCGTGACAGGATTCCTCAGAAATAATTTTAGAGATTAAACTTCCTGGAAAAGGAGTGTCCCTTAATATATATATGTGGATGGTATGAGGAGGCACTTACGTGACTTCAGTTCTTCCATTATTTGTATTTCGAATTACTGCCTTTATAATCTTATTATCTGTGGGTCCTGTGTTATTTTATTTCCTTATGAAAAAGGAGTATAAAGAGAAAGGTTCTAATATCTCATGACCTAATTTAGCTGGAGCCATGCACTTCTTTAGCATTACAATGGGTACGTCAGTAGAGAATTCCCAGGCCTAGTGATTTGTCACTCCTATATTTAGATTCCCAGTCATACTTATGTATATTGCACAAAACCAGTCCCACATCAGCTTTCACAGTAGTCTGGGTGGAATTACTCTCTATTCTGCTCAAGCCTTTTGTCCTTGAAGGAAAAACAAGAGTCATTGAAACTCACATTATTTTTATTTGTTGTTGATTCACCTTTCTGATAGTGGTTGGTTGTGCACACTCTCACCTTCTCTCTCTTCCAAAATGAAAACCAGCTGGCTTTTGACATTCCTGATCAGGTTTAGGAGTCAGCTAGGTGCCAAGTTTCGCCCTTCTTGGTATTATGCAACACTCCTACAGAGCCCTCAAGCAGAACATTAGAAGCCTACACAACCTTAAGCTGAAAACCAGAGGTGTTTGTACAATGAGGCAGCAATTTTGAAAATTATGCCCTTGAACGTCAGTGCTTCTTTGTGGATGGGTCAGAAAGTTTTCATGTCCTTTTTGCCAGTACTCCAAGCCATTTGGATGCAAGCCAGATCCTGTCTAGAAGCTGTGCATCGTAGTATTAGCCTACGCCAAAAATTCCTCTCTAGTGACAAGGCATCTAACTCAGGCTCAGTGCCACATTGCTGCAATTGGACTTAAGTCTGTTTCCATGGAACACGCACAGAGCAGAAGCAAGATGATGGTGTCTGCCCTGACCGCCTGGGTCTTCTTTGCTTTCTTCTGGGGGTTCTGTCCTGCATTGACTTTGCTCGTGCTTTCTGACTGGTACAGAACTGCATCCAAACAACCTGGATTGAAGAATTCTGGCAGTAGGATTTTCCTTTCTGATGATTAGGTGAAAAGAACGGTCCTGTCCTCTTCATTCCTGCTCTGTTGATAACTCAGACCCCAGAGTATGTAGAAATATGGAGTTTAGAGGATATGAAGATACAGGTTGCATCGATTTGTTCCCAAGCTATCACAACTTATGTCCTTCTCAAAATTCCATCAATACTCTGTCCAAAGAAGAAATCATAATGATTTCTCTCTCTGTCACAGCTGTGCTTTTAGTATACTGATGGAAAATGTGTTGGAATTTTGACTTATATTCTAGTTTGAAATAGATCATTTTATACCAGGCAGTGATTCGACTGGAAAACTCCTTACCACACCCAAAAGAAATGAAATGAGTAATTACGAATATTCTCTTTAATCATGGAAAAGAGCCTTGTATCCAAATTTATGCAGACTCCCTTAAAGACATGACCAGGTTCTCCTTTCATCATCGTCAGATCTGCTTTGTGTCTCTCAGTTAGCTTCCTTTAAGTTGCACCACTGGTTTATGCTAGAGTTATGGAGAGATCTTGCTCCCAGGCATCTGAGGAAATGCCTCCCTCTTCCTCATTTTTTGTGTCTTTTGTTATTTCTCGTATGAACTGGTATCATAAATATTTAGATGGAAATGGCTAATAGGAAAATTGTATGGTTTCTAAGTTCAATGAGCCATTAAATAGGTTCTAATAATCTCAATAAAAGTTTGGAATATTTAATAACAAGAATCAGACATATAAGTTGCTTGATTGCTACCAGACTCTCAGTAAATATTGTCAGTGGTTTGTACACTATGGGTTCCTCAACACCCTCAAAGAAGAGCCTCTGGGGATGGGGGAGGGAGTCAACCAAATCATGTGTAAACAAAGTGCTGTTCAGGAAAATATAGCTGGGTTTTTTGAAAATGCTGTTCACCATATGCTTTTTATCATCACTATGGAAGGTTTAGAGGTTTTCCAATAAGCAATTAGAGAACTAATCACACTTTGCATTTATAATAACTTACACTTGTATGACATGTAATATCACAAATCAGAAATTTGAGATGTACAGAGTCACCTTCTCCAAGGCAAAGGCCCCTCACGTCTCAGAGACTGGGGAACAAGTTAGTTTAATCAAATTACATCAGGGCACAATGCCAAGTGGAAAACTTTGGTTAGCAGCATCTCCCTCTAGAGCCCTTCTCTTCCTTGACTATATAGTGAATTTAGGAATTGCTTAATTAGTTAATTGAAAATTAGGTAAAGTTAGGGTCCTAATGTACATTGCAGGTCTACTCTTTGCTCTATCCAACTAAGAAGAATTAAATATTTATCAGGCCAGGTGAAGACACTCAAAGGCCTCATAAGTGTTTCTGCAAAAGGTTTCTTGAATATGTGTGAAGGTCTTCTATACCTTGGTCAGTGACATGGGAGCCAAACTCACTAAAACATTTTTGTAATAAGCAGTCTGCTTATGTCATAGAATCATAGAATGGTTTGGGTTGGCAGGGACCTTAAAGATCATCTCATTCCGACTCCCCTGCCATGGGCAGGGACACCTTCCATTTACCAGGTTGCTCAAAGCCTCATTCAACCTGGCCTTGAACATTTCCAGGGATGAAGCATCCACAGCTTCTCTGAGCAGCCTGTTCCAATGCCTCACCACCCTCATAGGAAGAAATTTCTTCCTTACATCTAGCATAAATCTTCCCTCTCTCAGTGTGAAGCCATTCCCCCTCGTCTTATCATTACACATCCTCTCCAGTTCTCTTGTAGCCCCCCTTGGGTACTGGAAGGCCACAATGGGGATTCCCTGTAGCCTTCTCTTCTAGAGGCTAAACAGCCCTAGCTCTCCCAGACTCTTTAGGAGAGGTGTTCCAAGGCTCTCATCACCTGTATGGCCTCCTCTGTGTTCACTCCAGCTGCTCCATGTTCTTCTTATGTTGGAGGACCCAGAGCCAGCCACAGCACTTCAGATGGGGTCTCACAAGCACAAATTAGCAGGGGAGAAACATCTGCCTCAAGCTGCTGGACACATTTCTTTTGATGAAACCCAGGATGTGAGCCCAATGTCCTTGTCGGGTGTTTGATCCTGTGACATCTGAAAGGTGGCAACAAAATGCCTCCATCTACAGAGAGCCCCAATTACAGAGACCCCCATGCTTGTTTTATGTTCTCTAGAGGTCCCTTTCCGCAAGGCAGGACCATGTCTGTCCATCATTACAGCCATTTATGATATTTGATGAGATAGATCAGAGCCTCAGGCGGTACAGCTGCAGGAAGCAATAAACTAGTTCAACATTCTCCCACCTCATATTAACTAGATAAGAGGTGCTCACATTAGCTGTACTGTACACCTTTTAAATCTGCAGTGGAGGAAATGTGAGAACAGGGAAAGGAGAGATGCTTGATCTGCCCTACACCTTCCTTGCTCTTATCTCCTTGTGCAAATGATAGATGAAGTTACTATGCCTGTAATCCCTGCTGAGTGAACAGAAAAAAGAATGAACAGTGTTTCCAAAACATTTGCAGCAATATTGCATAATCATTCTGCAGCGATCGGCAGGCTCCACCTGGCCAACTGTTTGTGCAGCTATAGCTCTTCTTGGAGCTCTGGCCAAGCCCACCTGGATTTTCTCTGACTTAGCAGGTGGTACCTGCCATTAAGCACCATTGCTCCTATGTTTGACCTACTTATGGATGACTTTACTTACTTATGGATGTGCACACCATGTGTAGGGGGGGACAACTATCCCTCTGAAGACATTCGTATTTTTGGGTTTGTGCATCATGGGAGTATTAAACAGCTGGTGAGCTAGGTCTCCTGTCCCTCAGACCACTATTTGTTTAATTGTGTCTTGGTATTTTCTATATCTGATGCATCTGTCCTCTATCCATTTAAAATTTATATTACATTAGCTGTCCAGTGTGGGAACTGGTTCTCGGTTGTGCTTTACATAGCTTAAGAGGACTCTGGGGCACAAAACCTGCAGATGTTACCTTGATAATAACCAAGCTTGCATTTCATGGCATGTGTCCCGGTTTCAGCTGAGATAGAGTTAATTTTATTCTTAGTAGCTGGTGTGTTTTGGGTTCTGTATGAGAATAAAGTTGATAACACACTGATGTTATGGTTGTTGCTAGGCAGTGCTTACCCTGAGTCAAGGACTTCTCAGTGTCCCATGCTTTGCCACTGAAGAGGTGAACCAGAAGCCTGGAGGGAGATAGGCCAGGATAGGTGACCTGAAGTGGCCGAAGGGATATTCCACACCCTAGACTGTCACGCTCCATGTACAAATGGGGAGAATTGGTCAGGAGGGCTTGATCGCTGCCCAGGGATGGGCTGAACATCATTCAGTGGGTAATGAGCAATTTTATTGTGCATCACTTCTCTTTCTTGGGTTTATTCCTCTCTCTTTTATTTAAAATTCTTCTTACTATTATCATCATCATTATTGTTATTGACAACTTTATTTCACTTTTTAAAATGTTCTATTCATGGATTTTACCCCTTTCCCATTCTCCTCCCTATCCCACTGGGGGTGGGAGGAGGGGGTAGGAGTAAGTGAGTGTCTGTGTGGTACTTAGTTGCTGGCTGTGGTTAGAGCTCAACAACATGTATACACATCTATAATGGGGTACTCTTGCATACTTTGGAAGCATAAAAATGCCCATTAAGTTCAGTAATTGCCACCCAAGTCTGTTGATCAGGTTAAACTACGTCAAAAAAAAAAAAAAAAAGCTGAACTTATTCACCGTGATTTAACTCCAGTGACATTAATGAAAGTACATTGATGGAGAGAACAACCAGGATTACACTGTGTAGTATGACACATTGCCCTTTCAGACAGCTTTACAAATGGTGAGTCCTATATCTGCACAGAGTTTATGTTACATTTAAGGTCTTGTCAAGGAATCCAATCTGTGCGGGAAGTCTTTCATGGGTGCACAGAATTCCATTAATGACAGCAAGGGCCCATCCAGGCAGCAGGACACGCAGGTGTCTAGGTAAAGGATAGTGGCACATATGTTTGTTTGTTTGTTTGTTTATTTATTTATTTATTATTTTATTTATTTATTTGTAAATAAATAAAATGCCATAATTAGTTGCAAAAATGTTTTATTTCCAGGTTAAAAGAAAGCGTCTTTCACACATTGTGCTGTGGCGCTTCAAGACAGCTCTGAGTGTCTTATCAAGCCGATGACACTAAGATAGTGGGGGGTCAGATGGAAATTATGTGCCTGGAGTTTTGCCAGAGCTACTGAATCACATGCTTGGTTCTTTCTAAAAGCAGTTGGGATTTTTGGAACCTTGTACCATTAAAGCTGTACTAGCCATTAGCATGGTGCTCACTTTCCACAGCCACCTATGAAATAGGTGGAAGGTTCTTTTCTCCTGGCCTTCTTTATCATCCACGTGTCTGGAAGTTCAAGTGGGGCAGAGATTATTCCCCAGGCCCATGCAAACAGTTACTCTGTGACATGGGGCATCTGTGGCTGTACTTTCTAATTTCTTTCAGGTAAGAAATCTGCATTCAGAACCTGCTTTTGAGAGCCCAATCAAAAGGAAGAAAACCCTTTACTGACAGCACACTCCTGTGTGCTAATTAACTGACAGGCAGAGGAGGTGGGAACTGTCCTTGTACCCTCCTTTAAGCTGATGGTGGAAATCTGAGATTCTTCCTCATCATGGCAACAACTGGAAAAATATATCAGAAAGAGGAGCATATCTTCTGTGCCGACTTGCAAGTGTGGCAAAGGTCTGACTTGCTTGTAAAGCCTCTGCCACTGCAGTGGCAGCTCAGTGAAGCTGGGCTGTTGTAGTAAGCATGATTATTTGCAGCCTGTGTATGCCGGTGTGTGCCTCTGTAGCCCTCCATCGAGGCTGCCAAGGCCTCTTCTTTGCAACGCCCCTTGTTCTCCACTCTAACAGTAACCTCACTGCAAAGCTTTGGCTGGCACCTCGCTCGTGACTGTTAGGCAGGGCACTGTTTGAAATTAGATACAACAGGCCACTTTCAGAGTGAATGCTGAGCCTGCAATTACAAATTCAAGCCTACAAAATCACAGCTGCAGCATGGTTAGAATGGTTTCTCAGAGGTGTTCTTGCAGCAGAGTGTGGCTGGGCACGATGACTGATGTGTGGGGTAGGTAAACTCATACCTCTAGCTCTTCATTTGTGGTCTCAGGCTGTAATCAGACATGTTATTCCAGATAGAATTGTGCCAGGGTAAGAGGTTACTGTCTCTGTCTGCTTGTCATGATTCTCCTTACTACTCCGGGTACCCCCATCCCTATACCTCCTGAAATAACTGCATGTATGGTCCCTTCCTACTCTGAGCTTCCCTCCCCACCAAATGGGGAGGGCGTTTAAACTTAATAATGTAAGCAACATTTATTTATTTATTTATTTATCTGTTGATTGATTGATTTTCTGAATGGTGTGTTTTTGGAAGGGGTAGTTTAAGGTTGGTCTATACCAGTGGGCTGGTGAGAGGGATTACGCCAATTTACCATTCCCAAGTGAAGACAGACCCACTTTTACCACTAACATGGCCAGACACTCCTGCTGTTTCTCTTGTGCTAGGCTCAGGTGCTGATCATATCCGTGCATGAACCTTTTGCTGAAGACAGACCCACTTTTACCACTAACATGGCCAGACACTCCTGCTGTTTCTCTTGTGCTAGGCTCAGGTGCTGATCATATCCGTGCATGAACCTTTTGCTGAAGACAGACCCACTTTTACCACTAACATGGCCAGACACTCCTGCTGTTTCTCTTGTGCTAGGCTCAGGTGCTGATCATATCCGTGCATGAACCTTTTGCTAATTGAATGAGCCAACTCAGCTGTCCAGAAGGGTTAGGTGAGCACTAGAACTGGCGAAGGAAAGGACTGGACTATGCAGCTGGGGCAGAGACAAAGGAGTACAAACATATGCTGACAGCACATGCCTATGGATGTGAGTAGATGAGGCAGCCCCGGGAGCTGTAGGGAGCAACTCTTGTACAGTTCCGCTGCTAGATCTGAAGGGGTGACAACCTCAGGATATGGGAACAGACTGATGATGAGTTAATGACTCCCCTGCTAAGGCTTCTAGATGCCCAGCAATTTATCAAAGTATTCAGTGAGGTAGAGACCACTAAATGCAGCCTTTTGAGAAACTAGTCAGGAGTTTGTAGCTTCTCCAGGCTGCAGCTGGAAATACAATCTGCATTTGGAAGCATGTGAAGTTGTTTGGTCAAAACTCTTGAGCATGCTTCATTGGAGGGGTGCCTCAACAGTGACTGTTTCTTTGACATCTGATGGGATTCTGGTGGGATGAGGAAATGCAGCTACTGCTGGGTCCTGCCTGGGTCCTCTCCCCACGCCATGTCCGAGTGGCTTGGTGGGCAGCTGATGCAGTGAACTGCAAATAGGAACTGCTCCACAAGTGATGATGAGCATGAAAAGGAGGAATAGTAACCACGGGATTTAATTACAATATTTGAATTAGTTTGCTTACCTATGCCCTGCAACTTCAGACTTCTTGGTCTCCTAGAGAAGAATGGGGAGTTGTCTGTGACCCGTGCAACACACCTCTCAGGGCAGATGTGCATCTGCGTGCCACTGAGTGGCGGATAAACATCTCTGCTCTTCTAGCTCAAAAGCGTGGGTAAATGAGAGGACTAAGCTCTGATTTTCCTCAATTTTCAACTCAGGCATGTCTTTGTAACCCAGCATGCTCCTATTTATACAGATAAATGCCAGCTCAGCAGTGATGAGCAGTATGATTTCCCACTCTCCCTGGTGCTTAAGCTGCGACATTTCGTTACGAGTGATTAGGCCAGTAACTCACCAACTCCAAACAGGACTAAGAAGGAATTAAATGCTGTGGGAAACATGTATTCAGTGGCATTTTAACTTGCTCTGCTCCTCAGGGCAAGATCCATAAGCTGCTTGGTTGTAGCCAGAGACCTGTTAAATAAACCCTGACCCTCGGCACTTCATTGGTGAATGCATTGTGCAATTTCACCCACTCTTTCCATCAGACTTTTCAGACATCTCCTGTGTAGTCTCACCCTTCATAGGAGCTGAGAACTACAGTAGCTATAAAACATGAGGAGTAATGAAGCTCATCCCTAATTGAAATGAACACCTCAGATTATATGTTGGAGCTTCCTGTTTTATTAGAGGCTGTTCCCTCCTGCTGTGTTGTCATTGAAGAGGTTACACCATGGATTTGCAACTTCCCCAAATAATGAGGACTTTCTGCTGGAAAGACTTGGGCTGGAGGAGTGAGAAGCCTGAGAAACTCGACATCCCAAATACCCCATCTCCCACACATCCAGGGTGTGTGCGAGCCTGGAGGATTTCCGCAGAGGGAGGTGGTGATAAGGCAGTCCTGTTTCACAGACCAGCTGGCGTGGAGATGCGAGATTCCTTCAGCAGAGAGTTTCACTGATCCCTGCCCGAGATCACTGCCTGTGGGCCAGCTCATTGGGGAACATGCCTGGCCCTTCCAACCCCACTGCAGGACAAACTGCCAGTGCAGCTGTAACCCCAAACCCAATAGTCCAGGGAGAGATGTGGCTCGAGCTCATGGCTCAGCTCTGTGCCCACCGTGCTCTTTGGGGAGAGGAGGGCAGCACTGCAGTCCTCACCCAAGATTTTCTATTTCTTCTATTTTCCAGCCTTTCTCTTCCTTGAAGACAACTGATGAGCCAGATTCCCTAAAAAGGTCCTGACACCCTTCTCCCAGCTGCTCTGGCCTCCCCTCGTCCTCTGCCCTTGTGTGGGGCCCACAGCTCTGTGGGCAACCTGTGCACCTCACCTGTGGCAGACACCCCCAAGAACACAGCGGCAGGATAATAAAGTCATGGAATCACCAAGGTTGGAAAAGACCTCCAAGGTCACTGAGTCCAACTGCTAACCTAGCCAAGTAAAGCCAGGCCCTCATCTCTGTCAGCTGCCTGTTGCCCTTTCAGGATTTATTTTGCACCATTTTTGTAATTAAAATGTGTTAGAAAGGATGTGCAGGCTCCTTGCTTTTTTTGCAGAAGGACTTGGCTTTTTTCCATGTGCTCATGCTGTGGGCTGTGTGAAGGAAAGCGGAGTGGAGTCTGCTGTGATCTCATGCTTGGCTTTCACCAGCTTGTCTCTAGAGACACACAAAATTTTGGCTAGCAGGGGCTTTACAAAATCCTGAAGATCTGTGAAATGTTCTATAGAACAGAGAGTGTGGAGAGGTGATACAGTGGTTCTCAGCTTATCATCTGAATTTTGTAGCTGAACCTAATTTTTGGCTTTATGTTCAGTGTGCCTGTCTGGGAAGTGGGTCCAGGAATGCTAAGGTGGGTTTCTTCAGCTCAGCGTGTTCCCATTTCCACAGCTTATCTTGGAGGAGATGTGAGAAAAGACCTTCATCAAGCAAAAGGCCAGACTGTTCCCACCTCTGTAGTTAACGTGCTCACAGACTCACTGCAGCAGAGGAGGGAAGGTGACCTCCAACAGGGTTGGTCTTTGGCTGGCAACAGGCCTCTGCAAAGGGAATGGCTCTACACAGTGCATCATTTTGCTGTTTCCTTGCAGTGACACGGCCATGGGTGGTGTGATGGTTGCAAATTAATTTAATTCCCTGTCTTAAAAACACCAGGGAAGCATTAGATAATGAAGGCGACACAGTCTTCATGCCTCCTGTGGGTGGGTGAAAAAGAGAATCAGTGCCATTCAGAGGGTTTTAATGAGTTATACAGAAGGAGTAAGGAGCAAAACAAGGAAAAAAAAAAAAAAAACAAACCTCACCCTTCTGTGAAAGCAGAGTCACAACCATCCCCTGAATCTACATAGTCAGGACTGGAAAAGAAAATGGCCTCACCCATAATTTATGGCTCGCTATATAGCCACAGAAGCTTTGCCGCTTGCAAATATGACCCTTAGTGGGTTATTAACCTGAGTCTCAAGAGGCTCACGTTAACACATTCATCCTGTTAATTAATTAGCTGAAATATGCATGCCTTCCTCTGATGCTAGCTTGCAAAGGGTAACGTGAATTTTGATTATACTTAATCCCATATGAAACACAACAGATGCTCACACTATGTAAACACTGCTGGGCAACTTGGAAACCTCTGTGATCCAACAGGATCTGATCACAAGAGCTGGTGTCTGGCAATCCAAAAAAATATTTCAACACAGAACTGCCATGATATTAAAAATACAATGGTGTTTGTTTCATCATAGGCTTGTTTTTGGCAGCAATGGAAGCAATTGTAATACTAACGCCAGTCAGTCAGTCATGTTGCAGAGGCGTTATCAATACACTTTTCAAACTTTCTTTGTGGAAGAGATATACGTTTATTTGCATCCAGAAGCCTGCCATCTACAAAGCTGCTATAAAGCCTTGGCAGTGAACAGCCGATTTCGAATGTCCTGCTACACACCTTTCCCAAACATTTGATATGCAGCAGGTGAATGTAAAAGGCTTATCAGTCCAACCCAGTGTTATTTCCTGTCATAACTTTGCACAACAAAGGAAGTTTCTGTCCTTGCTGAGCTTTGGTGTTGCAATATGTACTGAGGTTCCTTCAGAGAAACCACTTTAATCCTTGGGAAGTCGAAATCACAGAGAAAGGGACAGGGATATTGCTTCTGCTAACTGCAATTTTATCAGCACCCAGCTGTAACAAAGTGTGTGGGTGTGACATAGGAGGCAGCACAAGCGATGGAGGGATGCTGGCCCAGACTTCTGCTTCAGCAGAATAAAAAGAGAGCCTGGACCATGCTTCCAGTGTTACATTTTATTTTCCCAGTGCTATAAAACAGGAAACAAAAAGAAAGACTGGGACTTATGGTTAAACCTACTTGGTTAGAACTTCTCTTAGGGAGAGATCTTTTGAGGAAGATGAAGGGACGATGCGTTGACCACTACGCCACCCAAACAATTTTCTGCCTCGGGAAACTGCTGTGACTTTGTAGTACAAAGATGGTTTCTGCAATGCCCTGTGTATTTGGCATAGGCATGTGTCTCGGCGTGACTTTATGATGCTGTATCCCTTATCATCTGCTCTATACCCAGACATGAATCCTGTGCCACTCTATACCTTTAAGAGAGAGGTGGGGGAAAGCTGGTGGAATTCTTTCGGCAGGGAGGGAGTGATAACCAGAGCTAGAGGGGCTCTGCCTCTAGCCAGGTAGAGGCCAGGGAAAACTGCATCTTTTGGACTGCATGGATTCATTGGCCTGGCACATCAGAACCACAAAAATACGATGCCTTGGTCTACATTGGTGCACAGTGCACAATAATCCCATTGCAACATGTAGAGGCAGAATCTGTTTCTATTGCTGGTGTGACAGGGGGATCACAGGATTTGACCCTGGTGGAAGCTGAGGTGAACCTGACCGGAAATTAGTGGAAGAAACATCCCATTGTCACTGGCCCAGAGGCTCCATGCAT
>VZRR01011227.1:130145-140490 GCA_013398015.1 Oreocharis arfaki | reverse complement strand
TATGCAGATATTAACTAGTTAACGTTATAAACACGGTCAAAGTTACAAGATGCTTATATAGCTTGAGTTATAAGATACCTATATAATCTGAATCATAACTTTCTATATAATGTAATAGCTAGTGTATGGTTAACTAATCACTTAATGCTTAAATAAACGGGAACTCGCCAGGTGAATAATCTCAAAAATAGGTAAGTATAGCTAGATAGGGAAGCAGCAGGATGTACTAATGAAAAGTTGGCAAAAGTGAAGCCAATTAGCCACAAGGTAAAGAATTTAAACCGATTGGATCCAGAAAGCCTTAAGAGCACCGTAACTGCGCATGCTGTGAAGACAAAGTTGAAAAGTTCAGAGCGAGGGAGAACTCGATCCTTCATCAGAGAAAACTCCCAAAGACCCCCACATCATAATGCACATACTCGAAAAGAAGGATTGGGGGAGGAACTATGTTAATCCCTTCTAAAAAAAAACCGTAAATCAGTTCTCAGAAAAACTATGCATATTCATTGTGATTTATTAATATGCATGATGTTAAAGCATATTAACGAGAAGTTTGTGTAAGTGTGTGTGCCTCTGGCTATGAGCTATGCACCCAGCACTGTGATTATGCTTTAAGTGACCTTTTTCCCCTATTGTCCTTTATTAAATTTGTAAAACCCCAAAAAGAGGAGAGGGCTTCATTTCTCACGTCTCTGTTAAAACATCAGCAAAAGTGAGAGAGGATCAGATATTGACTGAATGGCCGCTTTTTCCTGTTGCCATCCTTTGTTCTTCTGGGCCTCTGGGATTGAAGAATGCAACTAAATGAGTTCCACTGTAATGCTGGCCAAAAACACAGAAAATGAAATGCAGAATTGATTGAAGTAAATGAAAAATCACCACATCCTACCTCTGCTGTCTCCAGTAAAGTGTTTAAAGAAACAGAGGTCTCAAAGAGAGAAAAGGATCTTAGCCCAGGAGTTAGAAGGGCTCGTTGGGAGAGTTTAAACTGGATTTGAAGTGGGATAAGGTTTGCTTGACCAACCTGATCGCCTTCTGTGATGAAACAACTGCTTGGATGGATGAGGGGAGAGCAGTGAATATTGTCCGTCTTGACTCCAGCAAGGTTTTTGACATCATGTTTCACAGCACCCTCCTGAGAAAACTCAGGACGTGTGGGCGGGACAAGTGGGCACTGAGGGGATTGAGAACTGGCTGAATGGAAAATCCCAGTCATAATCAGTGGTACAGGGTCTGTTTGGAGGTCTCTCACTAGTGGTGTCCCCCAGGGTTGTTTAATTTCCTCATCAATGACTCTGATGGAGGGTCGATGCCTCCTCAGCAAGTTTACTGATGGCACAAAGCTGGGAGGGGTGGCCGATAGCCCAGAGGGCTGGGCAGCCCTTCAGGGGGACCTGGACAGGCTGGGAAGAAGGGCAGAGAGGAACTGTCTGAGGTTCAGCAAAGGCAAGTGCAGGGTCCTGCACCTGGGGAGGAACAACCCCAGGCACCAGCACAGGCCGGGACTGACCGGCTGGAAAAGCAGCTCCGTGGGGAAGGAGCTGCTGTGGGGTCCTGGTGGCCAGCGAGCTGTCCATGCCCAGCACTGTGCCCGAGGGGACAAGAAGGGCACTGGTGTCCCGGGGTGCGTTAGGAAGAGCATTTCCAGCAGGTCAGGGAGTGATGCTGCCCCTCTGCTCAGCCCTGGCGAGGCCTCCCCTGGAGCAGTGTCCAGTTCTGGGCTCCTCGGGATGAGAGAGACACGGAGCTCCTGGAGAGGGTCCCATGAGGGCCACGAAGATGATCTGGGAACTGGAGCATCTCTGTCCTGGGGAGAGGCTGAGGGAGCTGGGGCTGAGAGGGGCCCTCAGCCCTGTCTGTCCCTGTCTGCAGGGAGGGGGCAGAGCAGGACCCAGGCTCTGCTCCGTAGGGCCCAGCAATGGCACCAGAGGCCGCGGACACAAAGTGATGCCCAGGAAATTCCACCTGGACACGAGGCAGAACTTCATCCCTGTGCAGTGACCAAGTCCTGAACAGATTGTCCAAGGAGGGAGTGGAGCCTCCCTCACTGGAGATATTCCAGAGCCATCTGGACACAATCCTGTGCCCTGTGCTCTGGGATGACCCTGCTGGAGCAGGGAGGTGGGACCAGATAACCCCACTGTGGTCCCTTCCAACCTGACCACCCTGCAGTTCTGTGAAATAAAATCTGCACCCCAGCTACTGTTACATATATTTAATACATGTATTACATGCTTTTTTAATTCCCAAACTGTGGGGTTTTTAAAATGTCAGTGTTTTTCAAAAAAGCACGTAATTTTCACTTGTGGAGGAAAGTCAGTGTGATTATTCAGAGACTGCTGTACAAAGACACAATTAAAATATCAAGGTGAGGGGTCTTAACACAAGAAAAGCTCTCTTCTTCCATTTTGATATTATTAATTTATAGTAGCAGAATTTTAAGACCCTCTAGGAACAGTGTCCCACTCACATCTTTTCCCCCTTGTTTCAGTACAAGCTTCCATCCTGCTGCACAGCAAACTGAGCAGGTGTGCTGGAACAATTCCTTTGGCAACAGCAGCAACGTGTGTTGAAGTGACTGAAATTGGGAGGAACAGGTACAGGAAACCTCCTCTATCATTTCAGGGAAATCACTGGAAAGATAAACTTCAAATTTCTCCTTTCTCCTTTCAGCAGATGAAGCACAACATTTTTTAATCAAAATTCCCTAGGAAAAAAAAAAGAAAAGAACAAACACAAAGCAATACAAAACGTGAAACCAGTACCAGTTTATTTGATTTCTGAAGTTATTTGTATCAGGAAACAAACTGTTGCTTCTGTATTTGTATCCACATCACTGCTTATTTTTATACTTCTTCAGTGGGAAAAAAAAAAAAATCAAACACAATCATAGTAAGACTAAGAATTTAAACTCTAATACTGAAATAATTTTTCATATCGATACTGCCATTGGATTAAACAGATCAGTAGAAAATAACCTCATTTCTATTCTTTTTTTAACCCAGTATTATGAAACACCTGGGTAGAAACTTTTAACATTGTTGTGAGATGACAACCAGGTATTAGAGTTCAGAAATGGAGTTTCGACATTTTATTGGTGCCTGAGGTGACAAGGGCAACAACTTTTGGGGTGGGGGGAGCAGCTTTCACGGTATTCCCTGGACTCTGTGAAGTCGCTTGTCCCCCTTACACACGGGCTGTGCAAATCTTCTCCCTTGTTCCTCCACAGCACGAACTTGCAAAGCGGGCCGGTGTGAGAATGATTTTAATATTTCCCCGCTCGGCTTCCACAGGCACCGAAGAACTGGCGGAGATCGCCTGGGCCACAGCGCAGATCCATCGTGGCACATCCAGAGCTGGCGGGGCCGAGGAGGCACCGCTGCCCACAGGAGATGAAGGAGAGCCCGCGGAGAGCCCGCTCCGGGCTGCCCGGCCCCTCATAGCCACAACAGGCACACAGCGGAGCGCGGGCAGGAAAGGCACCGAGCTCCCACAGCAGCTGCTCCGGGAGAACCGCCCTCACAGGACTCGGGCCGAGCGCCGGTGCCCTCACAGGACTCGGGCCGAGCGCCAGTTCCCTCACAGGACTCGGGTTGAGCGCCAGTTCCCTCACGGAGCCCCGGCCCCATTCCCCTCACGGCTCTCCCCTCCACGTCCGCCATTTTAAACCGTCCCCGCCCGACCGCCCGCGCCACAAGAGATTCCCTTCACCACAGTTGTTTTTTCACGCGGCGGCAGTTTCTCGTCCCTCCCCCCCACTGCTCTGCCTTTATTTTTTTTTTAATTGTTATTACTATTGTTTGGTGTTTTTTACGGTTTGCAACACACATTGTTCAAAAATTTCCCCGCCTCCACCGAGCCCTTCCGGGTTACGGCGGCGGCGTTTTAACAGCCACTTTCCAACCACAGGGCGAATTATTGATTTAGAGGCAGATTCCCCGAGCTCCCTCCGGGACCACCTCAGGGAAAAGAACGAAAAAGGGATCGGGGGTCGCTCCCGCGGCGCCGCGGGCGGGGCGGTGCCGCGTTCCCTTCCGGGGCGCCGCCGGCCATTTTGTGGCGTTAAGCCGCGCGCGCGGGCGGTTCCCCCTCATTTCCTCGTCGCGGCGGGACGGGGCGGCCGCTCCTGGCGCTTCGCTCCGGCCTCGGGCCGCCTCTCGGACCCTGAGGTGGGTGCTGCTCCCTGCGGACCCCGCGGCTTTCCCCTATGCGCTGTAGCTCTCCTCCTTTTTGGACTCGCTCTGCCGTGTGAGGCGCGTCGCCCTCAGGGCCGCGCCGGCTGCTGACCCCCCTCATCCCCTCAGGTTTATTCTCTTCGGCCGCCGCTGCCCCTCAGGGGCTCCTGCCCACCATGAGCTACGGCCGCCCGCCGCCCGACGTGGAGGGCATGACGTCCCTCAAGGTGGACAACCTGACCTACCGCACCTCCCCGGACACACTCCGGAGGGTGTTTGAGAAGTACGGCCGCGTGGGCGACGTCTACATCCCGCGGGACCGCTACACCAAGGAGAGCCGCGGCTTCGCCTTCGTGCGCTTCCACGACAAGCGGGACGCGGAGGACGCGATGGACGCGATGGACGGGGCGGTGCTGGACGGCCGGGAGCTCCGCGTGCAGATGGCCCGCTACGGCCGCCCGCCCGACTCGCACCACAGCCGCCGCGGGCCGCCGCCCCGCCGGTACAGCAGCAGCGGCTACGGCCGCCGCAGCCGCAGGTGAGCGCCGCGGAACGGGCGACGGAGTTTGGGCAGTGAGATGAACCTTAGCTACGCTCCTGTGCAGTGGGACCCGTTTGTTTTCATGTTGGTTGCCTAGAGAGGTTGTGAAGTCTCCGTCACTGAACCGTATGGACACAAACTTAAGCCATGTGCTCTAGGACGACCCTGCTTAAGCAGGGAGGTTGGACCGGATGACCCGCTGTTGTCCCTTCCAACCGGACCGATTCCGGGATTCTGTGTCCTTTTCCCAGTGAGTTTCGCGGCAGAGCTGGGAAGAGGAAGTGGGGTTTTACTAGAGGTTTACTAGCAAAAGCACGTGGGGTTCCCTCGGGGTGGAAGGGTTTCACTCTGTAGTAGGTTTAGCCCCCGGCCACTCGGTCTGAACAATGGCGCCCTCGTAACACTCATTTTCTTGCCCACGTGCGTCCTGTTCCGCCTTCCCTGTCCCGCAGCACTCGCTCCAGTCCGTGCGTCACCCGTGAGCAACTTTTAACGCGCCCTTTTTTTTTCTATTCTTCTTTTTCCTCCTGGTATGTTATAGCCCTAGAAGACGCCGTCGCAGCCGATCTAGAAGCAGGAGCCGCTCTAGGTCCCGCAGTCGGTCCCGCTACAGTCGATCCAAATCCCGGTCTCGCACACGCTCTCGGTCTCGCTCCACCTCCAAGTCCAGGTCTGCCAGGAGATCCAAGTCAAAGTCCTCATCTGTCTCCAGATCCCGGTCCAGGTCAAGATCCCGATCCAGATCTAGAAGCCCTCCCCCTGCCTCAAAGAGAGAATCCAACTCTAGATCCAGGTCTAAGAGCCCTCCCAAGTCTCCGGAAGAAGAAGGAGCTGTATCCTCCTAGGAACATGGTAATGTACCTCGGGATCAGGACAGGATGCATGTTACTTTATTAGAGCACTTAGGTGGGGTGTTGGGTAGTTCTTGGAACATTAATAGCCTGAACCAAGTGAATCCTAGTGGGGCACATTGTTAGTTGTTGGTTTTGGTTTTTTTTTTCTTGAGCAGTGCTTTTTGGTTATTGGTTTAGGGAAATAATTGCTGAAGGGTTTTCTACGGAGAACTTTTTTTTTAAACAGAGAAAATGTTTTATTGCAAGATTAATGCCTTGGTTTTAATAAAATATTGTATGAGACGCAACCTATGATGAAAATGACTATTTCTTACTGTATTTATCCAACATCTGCATTTTCCCCTTTAAAGCTGCGGTCTCCTGTTTGCTAAAAGAATATTGGCCAGTATTGCAGATTTTAACTGATTTGGCTGATCCTCCAGGGACCAGTTTCTGTGGGCGTGTGTTGGAGCAGGTTTGTCTTACACTGTTAAAGATACACTATCCTTTTAGAACGGAAGATCGGTTCAGTGGCCGTTGTACTTGACTGGAGGTAATAACTGTCTTAGAAAAGTGGCAAATTCCTTGCAAGAGAAAACCACGGAAACTAGTTTTTTCCTCAAGTCGACATCTTGAAGAGGCATCTAAGGATACACCGGGTGGGGAAAGGATAGTGTGTCTTTAACCCTTCAAACTGTTTGGTCCTGTTTTTTAAAAGGAAAGGGCCTGAGCTAGCTCTGGAGTTAGGTAGTTGTAGCAAAATTAGTCACGTTTTTGGTTTTGAATGCTAATTAGAGTTTAGTTAAGTCTTTATGAAGAAGTATTTAGTTTTGTAACTTTTATAGAACTTTGAATAATTGAGTGTTGAACAGGCTGAATTGAAGTTAATGGTGGCTTGATCTACAGCCTGGTGCTTATTCTCCTTTGTAACTAAATATTTTGAACCTTATATTTGGCCTCTGAAGTAAAGCGACACACGGGGGGGAGGTGGAACACTGTGGAAATTCCTAAAACTTAATTAAATTAGGCAAAGCCAGTTGAAACACAACTAGAAGTATCCCTGAAGTCATCCACACCCAAAATAGACGAGGTAGAAACCTGGCTGAATTTTTCTCTCTTCAAACCTAGATGCTTCAGCTAAATGAGAACCCACATAAAGGACGCCTTTGGGGGGAAAAGATCGCTTGAGCCTTCAGCCCATTGGAGAGACCCTGGCCGAGCAACCAGCTGTTAAAAAGGTTATTTTGTAACATTTTGTCTAACTTTTTACTTGTTTAAGTTGCGCCTCAAGTGGCAGATTTTACATTTTATGTGCCATTTTGTTGCTGTTATTCAAATTTCTTGTAATTTAGTGAAGTGAACGACTACCGATTTCATTATTGGCTTGGATATTTGAGGTAAAACTTCATTTTTGTTTATATAGTGCTGACTTCTATTGGAAATTAAAACTGATGGTAACTTGCTGCCTCCAGTTTCATACTGAGGAATCATGCAGCCATTATATGCTGATAGCTAACTGTCAAAAAGTATTCTCAATTTTTGTCTTGATTCCTTAAATAAAATTCCGCAAAACTTCAACTTGAAACTTACTGTAAATGCTTTTTTAAAAAGAAAGAACAACTTTGACTTAAAATAGCATCTTCAAATTCAAATTGGTAGAAATCTTTTCAGGTGACAGTTGATATTTGCAAGGATTGTTTTATCAGACTCAATTCTAATCTCTTCTCTTATGTATTTTTGTGCACTAGGCGCAGTTGTGTAGCAGTTGAGTAATGCTGGTTAGCTGTTAAGGTGGCGTGTTGCAGTGCAGAGTGCTTGGCTGTTTCCTGTTGTCTCCTGATTGCTCCTGTGTAACGATGCCTTGTCGTGCAGAAACAAATGGCTGTCCAGTTAATTAAAATGCCTGACAACTGCACTTCCAGTCACCCGGGCCTTGCGTAAAAAAAATGGAGCATACAGTGAGCACATCTAGCTGATGATATACACACCTTATTTTTTCCAGAATGGTAACACTTACCAACCTACATATATGAACTTACATATGAGAATTGTAATGTTAAGCAAAGAAATGGTTCATTCCTTTGTAAGTACTGATTGGTGTATCTTTTGCTTAAGACATTCTGTACTATACCCACTGTCTCTGTAGTTAATATTAAACATTTTTTTCTGTGTTAACTTTTCTCAACTGAATGTCTTGGGTCAGCTTATTTTTAGCTTGAAAAGATTTCTGCAATTATACTGTCAATGTTTAACTTCTATATAGTAACCAAATGCATTCTACTGCTTATAAATTTTATCCACTGGGGTTGCTTTTAAATTACTGTGGGCAAACTTTAATTAGTATTGTGACTAACCCAATGTTGTGTGGCAACTGGTAACACACCAGGCCACGAACACAGAACCAGCCAGGTCCTGGGATGGTGTTGTGGGAGGTCCACACTGAGCAGTACTAATAATTGCATTGCTGTGTGCTGCCCTGGCTCACCAGGCTGCTGCTTGATGGGGGCTGATCTTTACGGTGATGATTTCTCTTGATTTGGTACCAAATGACTTGTAATTTCAAACATCCTGTGTCAAGGGTTATTGTAATGCCTCGTTTTATCTTATGCATGTATGTTAAATGGGAATGGAAACATCTGAACACTGGCAGTATGGCTTTGTTGAGGATTAAAAGTACTTTTCTACAAACTGAGGAGTTTGTATGTTCCAGGTTAGCTCAGTCTCCACACACTCATTTACAAACAGAGGGGCTGGCTTTTGTATGTGGATCTTTGGTAAGGATTCTCAGTCCTGGGAAAGGGATTTTATGGGGATGGTTTTTTATTTTAAAAGAGTGCAGTTACCTTTTCATAGCTGAAGTTGTGGATTTAGGTTGGATCTTGCGGATTTCCAGGTTAAACTTGTTGTGTAGTGGCTCACGTGATGGAATTGAGTCTCTGAACTATTTCACGGGCTTGGGGGAGGAACACAAATTTCTCAAAAGCCATAGCTGGAAAACCAAACAGCTTTATTTTTACAATGCATGTTTTAAGAATTGCTGCTTCCCCAAAATATCCATGAGGTTTGCTGTAAACAGGACTGTTCTCTGCAGCTCTGTGCTGCAGCGAACAGCTGAGTATCACCTTGTACTGAAATCTAAAGTGGAATAAACTGAAGTGCCATCTGACTGTGCTAGTGAGATGATCATCATTTCAATTGTGTGTCTTCCTGGCAGAGACGAGCTGGCCAAGTGCTCTTTGTCTGCACCAAAGGAATGCAAGGGAACGTGGATGCTCTTCAGTTTCCATTTGTAGAGCAGAGCCTCGATAGACCAGTCAGCACTGAGGGAGGAAACTGTGTGAAAACCTAACCCAGGGTTATGACTGCTACAGTAACTCGAGCAGGCTCTCACCAAACTTCAGTACAACACAGCTGGGTTTGTAACAGTTTTCTACTCAACAGCAAATTGGTGGTTCTTGGATAATTTTGAGATTTTGTTATCTCCAGGATTTACTGGGCAAATAGCAGCCTGACTCACAGTAAGGAGCTTTTCTGAGTCAGAGTGGTGGTGCCACAGAGGAGTTAACACTCATCCACGGCTGAGACAGGAGTTAAGATTTGAGTTTTAAAGATGTAAAAATTTACCTTCGGACTTGATAAGTTGTCCAGAATTGAGCATGTGGGTTCTTCTCCAACAAGAAGTAAATTGTAGTTAAAATATCCTCAAAGTCTGTGGAGTTTGGGGAGATAAAGCAGTCTGGGTTAGTCTCTGGATTCCAGGTGTGGATAAATCTGCCTGGTTCTATGGAATGGTAATTACAAATCAATGCAAGCACAGCGTATCTGTATGAGAGACCCAAGCATGGCATGAAGTGACTTAGGTTAATTATTTCATCATCTGTTCCCACACCCTCAGCCGCATTTATAACAGCTCTAAACTAGAATTACCCCAGAGTAATGAGGTCAGTAGCACAGTGTCACCTGATCTATTGACACTGTTCCCAGCATTACTTAGCCAGTGAGTCCTGGCAGTCACAAACCAAAGATACCTGAGAGCATTAACGTACCTTTGGGGTCAAAAAAGACATCTGAGCCTAAAATAATGTCTATAGGAGCAAGAGAGAGCAGCTCTGGTGACACCCGGCCCCAGGTGAGGCCGAGGACGGGCACGTGGGGCAGGCGGTTCATGAGGCAGCTGCTGCGGCAGCTCTGCAGGCACCGGGGCAGCTCCTCGCTGTCCGACAGGATCACCTGGGCACCGCACCTGGCGGCCACCACACCCGGGAGACTCACACCGGCACCGATCTGAAACCACAGCGTGTTTGTGGAGCCCGCGGGTCACGAGAGGGGGCACCGGGCGGGGAGCGGGCGGTACCTCCAGCACTCGCTTGCGGGGCAGGCTCCGCCTGTGCGCCCACAAGTACTGGGCCAGAACCACGGCGCAGGGCCACACGTACATCCCGTACTGCGAGTCCAGCACCTGCAACAGACGGGGCGAGACGCTGTGCCGGGGTTCCGGGCGCGCCCGCTGTTCCCCGTGTCCCGGCTGCCCCCGGTACCTCGGGCACGCGCACGGCCAGAGCCGCCGGACCCTCCTCGAAACGGTACCGCCGCGCGCGCCGCCGCCGCGGCTCCGCCATGGGCCAATCGCGGGCAGACACGTATTGGCGCCAGGCCGCGCTGACCAATCGGCGCCTCCTCCCGGCCTGGCGTCAGGCGGAGCGCCGCCGCGGGCGCTGATGGCGATGGGCCACTCGCCCCGCCGCGGCCTCCCCCGGGCGCCGCGATTAAACCGGGCCGCTCCCGCCCGCGCCGCT
>VZRR01011227.1:118332-129661 GCA_013398015.1 Oreocharis arfaki | reverse complement strand
CCGGGGGGAGTCGTGCGGTAAGCGGGAGAGAGTCCTGAGGGAACCGGGGGGGCTGAGGGTGAACTGGGGTGGGGACACGACTGAGGGGTTGGGGAGCCCTGAGGAGACAGGGATGGAGGAGGCGACTGAGGGGTTTGGGAATGCCTGAGGTGAGGGGGGAACTGCGGGACTTCTCATGGGAAGCGGGAAGGCGCCCGTTCCTGAGGCTGGGGTTGCCTCAGAGCTGGCCGGAGGGAGAGGTTTGGTGAGGGAGAGGACTTTCTTTCCTCCACGTGGCGAGGGGTGTGGGAAGGTCAGGGCCCGCCGGGATGGGACGGGCACCCGCATGATTCCCAGGAGCGCTTCCCGGTGTCCCGAGGGGGTGAAATGCGGCAAGGAATGTGTCAGCCGAAAGGGCAGGGTGGCCTCTTCGCCTGGGGAGCTGGCTCTGTGGGGAGCAGTGCCAAAGGCTTCAGGCTGCTAGTGTCACTGATGTGCGCAGGGAGCGGGCCAGGAGAAATGGGGCTGCAGCCTCGGGGAGCTTAAAATAACACAGAGGCAGCTCCATACTCTCGTGGTGTGTGGAGCGAAGGATATGTGTGAAGCTCCCCCACAGGCAAGCGCAGTCCTAGGGCGTCAGTCTGTCCTAATACCTGTCCTGCTTTCGTCTCTTGGTTTCACAGGATAACGTGGAGAGGGCAGATGCACTCCAGTTAACAGTGGAGGAATTTGTTGAGCGTTACGAAAAGCCTTACAAGCCCGTGGTGTTGCTGAATGCTCAGGTGGGCTGGTCTGCCCAGGAGAAGTGGACGCTGGAGCGGCTGAAACGCAAGTACAGGAACCAGAAGTTCAAATGCGGGGAGGACAATGACGGTTACTCTGTGAAGATGAAGATGAAATACTACATAGAGTACATGGAAACCACGCGTGATGACAGCCCCCTCTACATCTTCGACAGCAGCTATGGAGAGCATCCCAAGCGAAGGAAACTCCTGGAGGACTACAAAGTCCCCAAATTCTTCACTGATGATCTCTTTCAGTATGCAGGGGAGAAACGACGGCCGCCCTACAGGTAGAGTGACAGCAAGACAAAACTGGGTATTTTCCAGCTCATTGGTTGTTCATAAGTACCTGGAATTGTCTCACGTAAAAAAGGGATATTTTTACATCGTCTCTAAAATAAGTGTACATCTGTAATCCTGCGGGAGAGAAGGGCACATTCATGTATCACAATTTCTCCTTCTGCCACCAGTATTGCTACAAGTTTATGGTGTGGGGGTTTTATTTTTCACTCCGTTAAGTCAGTTTACGTCGCTTCTTAGATTTTTCAAAAATTACATAGTTACTGAGAGTTATGAAGATCAGTTCCTTGCTGTGTGTGCCTTCTGGCATTCAAATTTTAAATACCTCAGGAGCAGCTACTGGGTTTTGCACCAGTGGCTTATGTACAGCGTGGAATTTTGTTTAATTATGGGTCAGTCCTTTTAAGGTAAAGATCTTTAACTAGATTAGGATCCAATGTTGGCACTAGTTCTTAGCTCCCCTTCAGATGGTTTTGAGAGAGAACAATATTTCACATCTATGCCGTCTTTTCAACTCTTTCCTTATTTTTGCTTCTGATTGGAAGAGGGTGAAATGACATTTCATTCATAAATTCAAATGCAGCAACCTTGTACTTGGGCTTCTAGATACAAAAGCCGTTTTTATCTATGTTACTATGACACTTGATAGCAGTATGAGCAGAAGCTGAACACTCCCAAGTAATTAAAGTCTTTACAGAGACATTATAATTGTCAGACAATGCCTGTTGCCCTTCGAGTGACATGAGGCTGTGATGTGGTTTATTTAAATAAAATTGAGCAAGTGATGAGGTATGGCACTTTCCTCTGCACTCTCTCGTGTGTCTGTAGTCCAGTTGTGCTTTTGCAGGAGTGAAGCAAGAGCCTGATTCCATTTGAGGTCACTCAATGAAGGAGGTGTTTTTACAGAGCTTTTTGTAATTCTCTTCTAAGAACATAGATTGAACATGTGATTGAACACAAAACCACACCGGGTGTAGTCTCTACTAGAAACTGAACACACTTAATGAACTAGAGATCATTTACCCAAGTCAGAGGTAAATGAGAGAATCTGGTTGTGACTCAATTATTTTGCTGTCTGTGTCTCCCACACCCTCCCCACCTACAGGCACATGCTGAGCTCTTTGCTCGTGATCTTGGTATCCAGCTTCTTGTATTTTGTTCTGGAAAATGTGGGGTTTTTTCAGGCTGTTGAGGTTTTTTGAGAGCTGAGTGATGCACGAGAGCACGGTAATGCCTCCTGGAATTAGAGGGTTCATCTAGGTACAGAAATGAGTGTGCAGTACTTTTAGAGCATAATTGAAAATCTGACAGGAAGTGGTGCTAATCGTATGAGGAGGATACGATCTGTATGGGTTGATCTCTGGATTGAGAGGTGTGTGATAGTGTGTAGACCTTAAAAGAAGAATTGGTGCTCTTTAGGACATTTTTGTTTGCATTGTTCCTCTTTAAAATAAAGACAGTAAATTTTGGAAGCCCTTTACTGAAGCAGCTGTTTTAATTTGGGGAAGGGGGTTGGGGTTTGCTTTTAGATTGAATTTAGAAGTTGTGAAGTTTTTTATGTTAAATTTGATGTCTTGGGGCGAACTGTGTTTTGTTCATTGTAAGCTAAATATTTGGAGGAAGATGCTGGTAAATGGCAGTGTTGCTAAATAAGGGTTTTAAAACCTTCTTTGTGTGTGTGTAGATTCAAGTTATTGTCAGAAAAATGGTATTGAACAGTGCATCTGTCTGTGCCAGACAGACCTTCACGTGTATGAATTCTTCTGATTTCTTAATGAAAGCCTTGACTGTTCTACTTGTAGTTTAATCAGCTTTCTAAGGCTAATATAAATCTAAAGAGTGAATTGGCAATGGAAATGACAAACACCTGCTTATTTACAGCTCCTTTGTGAAGCAGGAAGAAAGCAGCTTGATAATCAAACTTACTGTCCTACAATTGATGCTGGCAAATGATCCTTCAAAACCAGCTTGATTTACACCTGCACTGGAAAGGGGAGATGGAGAATTTGCTGTATTTTCTGAACCTTTGCATTCCTCTTGCTGGGCGTCACCTGCCTGTCACTACAGCATGGAGGGATCATGTTGGTGCTTTAGCTTCTGTACTCTCTGCTGCCTCTTGAACAATTATTGTCATTTTTTCCTCTTGATGCCTGGTATGAAGTCACCTCACACTGCTTTTTCTGGTGTGGTTGGCCTTACTGCTCCATTTCAGGGGAAATGAACAGCTGAAGGTGCTACTGCAGTTAAACACGTACAGTAGATAAAGTTCTCCACTGGGAGAAATAAACCTTGCAAATGGGCAGTGGGAATATAAACCTCAAATCTTGAATGGTCACTGGAGAATAAGCTCTGTGTGGTTAAGTATTGGAATGAAAAGCCCGTTGTGAATGAACAGAAGGCCCAGAGAGAGGCCAGGGTTGCGTAATTTGCTCTGTTCCTTGTGATGCCTTTTGTTCCTCATTGTTCTGCAGTTCTGGATGTGTTTGAGCAGGAAATTTTAGAAAACCGTAGGAGAGTCCCCCTGCCTAGGAGGAATCCCAACACAGGCTGTTGGGACTTAATCACACTCATAAACCTTGAAATCACTATTTTATTCAAGAACTGTTTCAAACAAAATACAGCTATGACATTTAAAAAGTCATCTTCACTTGCTTGTCTCACAGTCATTCCTGTCCCAATTCATATTGGTTTTTAGAACAAACTCCTATTGCATCTTTTTGCCGCAGTGTGAACTTAACAAAATCAAGAATGTAAATGAAGGAAACTGTAATTACTTTAATTTCTAGCTGCAAGTGCAATGAAGAGCTGTAATTCTCTGTCTAACATGAAGAAAGGGAGCTACCTGCCTGCTCTATGACTAAAGCACTTTTCTTCCCTCCCCATGCAGATGGTTTGTGATGGGCCCACCTCGTTCTGGAACAGGAATTCACATCGATCCCTTGGGAACTAGTGCATGGAATGCCTTAGTCCAGGGACATAAGCGTTGGTGCCTGTTCCCAACCAGCACTCCCAGAGAGCTGATCAAAGTGACACGGGAAGAGGGAGGGAACCAGCAGGACGAGGCCATCACCTGGTTCAATGTCATCTATCCTCGGACACAGCTTCCCACCTGGCCCCCCGAGTTCAAACCCCTGGAAGTCTTACAGAAACCAGGAGAGACAGTCTTTGTGCCAGGTATGTGCAAATCTCTCCAGGAAGGAAATCTGGGAGAGAAAAGTGTATTTGTAATGTTCGTGTGTGGTATTTTTTATACGGCCCCTCTCTTACAAAACAAACTCTCCTGAGCTCCTTTTGAGACTATTCAGTTACTTCCTGAATGTCCCAAAACCTGTATGGCCTGGGGCATAGGATTGCATGTGATACAGATGGCAAAATAAGTGGGATTTAAGTTGCAGCATCACAGGAATGTGATGCTGGACTAAATTGCAGTAATAGAAAGCTGTCAGGGCATAAAATAATGGCACAAAATAATAGAGGTGTTTGAGCCCCAGTAATTCTTAGACAAAAATGCTTGAGTTTTTACACGCTGGAGCAAATTCATGACTGAATTTTGCATATGAATTTTTCTTAGCTGTGGGAAACGAACTACTTAAAGGCACTGACACCTCCCACCCACCTCTCTGTGGTTATGCTTCATGTTGCATTTGAAATCAAAAGCTAAATAAAGCTCTGCTTGAGATGCCTTTCTCTCTGAGTGGCTGCACACTGTGTGCCCATTGTAAGTGGGGGGTGAGGTGAGTTCGGTGCCAGATTCTAACCTCTGAATCTTGCATCATTTATGTGCAGCACAGCCCATAGTTTCTGTCCACATTGCTTGTCTCTAACATCCAGCTGACTTGGTGTGTGAAGGGTGCCTTGTGATTGTCTTGGCACTTATTAGTGACTCCTGAGTGTACCTTCTGTTAAGAGTTTGTAGCTGTCGGGTTCCATTAAACTGTTCCCTCAGTCTTTTATGAGGCTATAAGTGGGTTGTAAGAACTCCACTATTTTTATCCTGTGTGGAGAAACAATTTTGCATCTATTTTTAAATGAAAGGTTAGTCTGTAGTCATAAGAACCTTACAAAATCAGCGTGGAAAGTGCTCTCCAGCTGAACAGAAAGGGTCCTCTGTGCAGTCTGGGTTACAATGGCTGTTGCTGTTAAATAAACCGTCAGCAGCCAGCGTGGTGCTGTCAAGTCACATCTTCAGTCCTGTGTGTGAGCTGGGTAATTTGGCCAGAGCGTGGAGCAGCTTTGTGTAACAAGAACCTGTCAGGCACTGGGGTGAAAGCTGAAATGAGGCTGAGATGATGTGTTGGCAAACTCACCTGGGTTTGGGAGATAATGTCCAGTTCCACCTGCACTGTGGGAAAAAGTGTTCTTAGCTGTTCTTGAACTTGCTCTCTGCCATGCAGCCACCAATGGTCACTGGTGTTGTGTTTTAGGTGGCTGGTGGCACGTAGTCCTCAATCTTGACACAACTATTGCCATCACACAAAACTTTGCCAGCTGTACCAACTTCCCAGTGGTGTGGCACAAGACAGTAAGAGGGAGGCCCAAACTGTCACGGAAATGGTACAGGTAAGAGATTTAGTAGCTTTCTGTGCGTATTCTCCGTTGAAAATAAAACCTAAAAATATTCATTAACATACAGTGTTAGAGTTCAAGGGCTAACCCTGAAATTTCAACTGTATTTAGGATCCTAAAGCAGGAACATCCTGACTTGGCAGCCTTGGCTGATTCAGTTGACCTGCAGGAATCTACTGGTATTGCTTCTGACAGTTCTAGTGATTCTTCCAGTTCCTCAAGTTCCAGCTCCTCAGACTCTGATTCAGAGGTAATGCTTTTTACTGCAATAGGTGATCCATATTCTGCAATTATATTGTTTTTCCATACCTGATCAAGTGCCTTCATCCTTATATTCATGCCTTAGGGAATAAATTAATGGACAGAAGCTAAACCAATCTACATGGTGGAGGAGCCTGTGATCTTAGCAGGTTCTGTTTGCTGAAGCCTCTCTTGGCATTGCTAAATGGTTTCAGTCTGTTTGATCCATGTCTGTATTATATATGAATCTGTCATTCATTTAGCTTGTGGAAAATGTCTGCAAAATGAATGTTCTAGAAATTGGGAGAGGGAACAAAATCCAAAACAGATCAGTTATGACACGGGACTCTTCTTGACACCTAAATCCTTCAGAAGCCAAAGTCTTCTCTTGCAAAATGAGGTCCTTCTGGGGGCCAGAAGGAACACATTTATTGTCTTGCTCCAAGTCAGCTTTAGTCAGTGATGAAGTCTAAGAACGTTTCTGTTCCTGATATTTGAATGCTTAATTTCAAATTTCCTTGGTGTATCTAACCTAAAACAGCACGTTCTTTAAGCTCGGGGTTGCTGAGTAGCTCTTGCGGTGAAAGGCACGGCACAGGCAGTTCATGAGGTTCCTCTGAATTGTGGTTTCATCTTTCCATCCTTCAGTGTGACTCTGGCTCCGAGACAGAGGGGATGATGCACCGGAGGAAAAAGCGGAGGACGTGCGGAATGATGGGGAACGGGGACACAACTTCCCAGGACGACTGCGTGAGCAAAGAACGCAGCTCCTCCAGGTGACCCCATGGCAGCTGTTGTTTTTAAACAAGCACAGGACAAAGTGAGGGAAAGCTGGCACACTTCAGATAGGGGATTCCTCAGGAGAGAGGAATGGAGAGCAAGGGATTCCTTACAGGACATAAAGCAGCTGACCAGTGCTATCTTCTGTTTTAATTGTTCCAAACAGAAAACTAAGATTATTGATGTTTTTTTTAAAAATCAGGGGTTTTATTTAATAAACAGTTTTATTACTTTTCCTAGTTGTCTCTTTTAATAGATGAAGGGATTTGATTTTATCTTTGTTTAATGAGGGAGTGCTCTTCAGAGAGCGCAGATGAATAGTGAACAGTTAAAGATGAAGAATGATCAGGCAGCACTCAGGTGTCAGTGGCTTATTCAAACAGAAAACCTTCAAGCAATTGTATGGTTTTTCTTACTGCTGCCTGGATTATTTCAATTTATTCCACTGCTTTATCTGTTAAAGGCAAAATTCATCCCAAGTTCCAAATGTCTGTGTTTACATTTTAAATAAAGAAATAAATTAATACATAAATACTGAGCAAGTTTCAGTCAGTGTGGAAGGAGGCAACACTAATATTGCAAAATCAAGGATAGATATGCTTAGGGTAAAGTTGCTGAGGAAAGCAGTTCTCTGGACTGGCCAGGTTAAAAACAGTGGAACACTGGGAATCTGGGAGTATACTGCAGGGAAGAACTTAAACATTCTTTCTTAAATGAAGCATTTTTCTCATACAGCAGAGGCTTGCCAAAATTCTTAAGCAAATTCTTGCAGCTTGGTTAACCAATGCTGCTGGATTGGCTGCCTGCCTGCATTAGAGTGCTGGCCAGTTCCTGAGCTCTTGGATGCTCCAGGTTTGGCATGGATGCAAGTGCTGTGGTGGCTTAGTGTGTGGCTTGCTGAAGAAGGTGTGCAGCTGTAATTTACCTGAGGAAGTCCATATTCCAGCATGATGCCTGACTTCCTGGTGTAGGGACTGCCTGCAGACCTGTGTGCTCCTGTGGATTGCGCTCTTGTTTCCAGGAATTGCTCATAACTGAGTACAATTGAATTACAAGTACAGAGCATCATTAAAGGTTGGGGAGGACTGTACTGACTGCTTATTTTGCCCTGGAGGTTTTCACAATTTGCTTGTTATGACATTGTCAAATCCCGTTTTGGCAGCCAGCATGACTTCAGGCAGGGAATGAGCAGCAGGAGAGAACAAACCTTATTGCAGACCCTGGTTTAAAAAAAACCCTCTGAAAATGCAGATCACAATGCAGATCTGTTCTTCTGAAAAACCCGTGCAATTTTAAATTATTTGCCATTCAAATTTTGAAATGAATACCCCAAATATTAAAAATCAGCACCTTGCCTAGAGCATTTGTTTTCTGGGTTTCAGTGTTTCTTCCTCCTGTGTGTTGATTGTTTGACTCTGTGAGGGTGGGTGGGTGTTCTGCTCCAGCTGTGTGATGGCTTAGTTGCTAGAAACGCTTCCAAACATGAAATCTTAACCCTGCTTGCACAATGCTGGAGGAAGAATAAGCCTGAGATTAATCTGCATGCTGGGATCTTGTGCCCTGCTATGAGGGGAATGCTCAAAGGCAGTTGTACCTTTTTTTGACAGGATTAGGGAATCTTGTGGAGGCCGCAGCTACCCCTGAGGGATAACACCACCTGCCCAGAGGCAGCTGCCGATCGAAGCTCCGTTAGCAGCCAGCCAGCTCTGTTTCTACCCCCTTCTGCTTCTGTTTCTCACACTCCTTAAGTTTTTGTCATTCTTCCTCGATCCAGACATCTTCGTTACGTGCTGTCCAAGGTTGGCTCCTGAGTAACCTGTAGGGGAGTGCCCCGACTACGTCCTTTGTGCAATGCTTTGTCCCCTCTGCGCCCCAGGTGAGCGCACCATAACCCGGCTGTGGGTAAGGACATGCCAAGTATTTAATGGGTCACAGAACTGGCAAGGAAGACAACGGTCAGTTTTTAAAGAACTCTTTTTAAAACCAGCAGGTAAATGTAAAAACCTGCCTTGCTTTGACACTGTCATATGTTTACATGTCGTCCTGTACACTTGAGGAAAGGAACACCAGCCCTTCTGGCCTATCGGAACGTCCGGCAGATCTCACTCACACCAGAATTTCAGGAAGAGCAAGGAAGAAATGAGCTTCTACAAGAACTGAGCTGTGGGAAATGGGTCCCTGGATCTTACCCTGCTGCAGGAGAGCATTGCTGTCGGGGCTGGCGCTTCCAAGCGTGTGTCTCGTAGAATCCTGGAATACAGGCACTTGGAAAGAACCCATCAGGACCATCGAAATCAACTCCTGGCCCTGCACAGAAACCAAGAGCCCCACCCAGTGCCCAAGAGCATTGTCCAAACTCTTCCTGAGCTCAGACAGGCTCAGTGCTGTGACCATTGCCCTAGGGAGCCTGTTCCAGTGCTCAACCACCATCTGGGTGAAAAAACTTCTCGTGATATCCAACCTAAACCCACCCTGACTCAGCTCCAGCTGTTTCCTTGAGTCCTGTCACTGGTCACAGGAGTGAAGAGATCGGTACCTGCCCGTCTGCTGTCCCTCAGGAGGATGCTGAAAACTCAGATGAGGTCTGACCTCAGTCTCCTCCAGGCTGAGCAGACCAAGTGCCCTCAGCCACTCCTGATACAGCTTCCCCTCCAGACCCTTCACCATCCTCGTGGCCTCCTTAGGATGCTTTCCAATGGTTCAATGTCTGTTATATGTTGTGGTCCCCAAAACTGCCCCCAGCACTGGAGGTGAGGCCACCCTAGTGCAGAGCAGAGCAGGACAATCCCCTCCCTTGTCTGGCTTGTGATGCTGTACCTGATGCCCCCCAGGACACAGTTGGCCCTCCAGGGCACTGCTGACTCAGATCCATCTTGCCACCAAGCAGGACCCCAGGTCCCTTTCCACAGCTCTGCTCTCCAACGTCTCGTTCCCCAGTCTGTCCACACCACCAGGAGTGCCCCGTCCCCGGTGCAGAACCCAGCCCTTGCCCTTGTTAAACTCCACACAGCTGGTGGTCGCTCACCTCTCTAATTTGTTGAGGCCTCTCTACCCTCAAGGGAGTTGACAGCTCCTCCTAATTTAGTGTTGTTGGCAAACTTAATATTCCTTCCAGTCCTGCGTCCAAGTCGTTAATGAGGATGTTGAAGAGCACAGGGACGAGGATGGAGCCCTGCAGAACCCCACTAGTGACCAGTGCCAGCCTGGTGTCACCCCAGTCACTGTCACCCTTTGTGTCCAGCCTGTGAGCCAGTCGCTCACCCACCATGTAACACGGTTAACCAGCTGTGGGCTGGACAGTTTGTCCAGGAGGTCTTTGGGAGGAACCGTATCCAAGGCTTTGCTGAAGTCCAAAAGATGACATCTACTGGCTTTCCCAGATCAACCAGGAGGGTCACCTGTCACAGAAGGAGATCAGATTCAAAAAGCAGGACTTTCCCCTCATGAAGCTGTGCTGGCTGTGACTGATACCTGCATTGTCCTCCAGGTGTTTTTCAGTACTTCCCAGAACCATCTCTTCCATGATTTGGCCAGGCACTGGAGTGAGACTGACAGGCCTGTGGTTTCCAGGGTCCTCCTTCTTCTTCTTGAAAACTGGGACAACATTCACCAGCTTCCAGTCAGCTGGGATCCCTCTGGGTCCCCAAGCCTGCTCAAAAATCATGGAGAGGTTTTGCAATGACATCAGCAGCATCTTGGGGATTCTCAGATGAATCCCATGAGGTCCCGTGGATTTGTAGGGATCCAGCTGGAGCAGCAGATCCCGCACAAGTTTGGGGTCGACTGGGAGTTGAACATTCTCACAGCCACAGTCCTCCAGGTCAGGGCACTGAGCCCCCCTTGGTCCATCGTCTGTGCTGAAGACAGAGGCAAAGGAATGTTAAACACCTCTGCCGTGTCCGTGTCCATGTCCCTGTTTGTGAGGTGGCCATCCTCATCCTGGAATGGGCCAGTGTTATTTCTAATTGGCCTTTTGCCATTAATATATTTGAAAAAACTCTTTTTTATTGTCCCCCACGGTTCTGGCCAGTTTCATCTGCAGCTGAGCTTTTGGCCACGTGAGTTTTCTCCCTACGGTGGCGGCAGCATTTCTGTATTCTTCCCACATCACCTGACCTTGCTTCCACTGGGCAAACACCTTCCTTTTTCATCTTGTTTCCAAGAGAAGATCCCTGTTCAGCCAAGGAAGGGAAGGTGGTGTGAATGCCCCAAGCACTGAAGCAGAGGTGACCACCAACCTGAAGCATTTTTCATGGTCTTAATCTGCGTGCTCCATGCCTACACCTGAGGTGCAACATCTGAACCAGCAGCAGTCAATCTGCTTCCACTCTGTGTCTGTCACGGTGACAGGTAACAAAGCTGTACTAGCACCTTGTGATGGGAAGGATGGAGCAGGAGAATCCTGGAGTTTCTTGCACAGCAAAAACTGAGGGGGGGGAAAAGTCAGCATTTGCCGGTAATTCCAGTCCTTCAGGTGCAGGTGTGATGTTTAGCACAAGGCAGCTGCTGACAAAGTCTGACTGTGGCACGGTCACATCTGCTGGGCTTGAAACACCAAACAGTTCTGAGGCCATGGGCTTGCTCAGGCCAGTGCAGTTCATATCCCTAAATGGCTTTTCTTTGAGCTTATGGGTTCAGAGGTTTCTGAAAGTTGCAGTGCCAATTTTAAAGGACTTGGGGGG
>VZRR01011227.1:0-108686 GCA_013398015.1 Oreocharis arfaki | reverse complement strand
CCTTAAAATTATCAAGAAAGTGAAGATTTGAGGGAAGAGAAGCGTATGTCAGTGTGAGCCTCTCCTGTGTGCACATCTAACCCCTGGGAGTCTTTTCCTTCCCCGAGAGCTCATCCAGGTGCTGGTGGATGAGCATGTGTTTGTTCTTCCCGTCCGCATCCCTTTTCTGTGGGTTCCAGCAAACTCTCCCCGTGCCAGCGCGGGTTCCTTGCGCTGTCCCTGCCTGCCCCAGGGAAGGGACCGCCCCACTCCTTCCCAGTCCCAGCAGGATGCTGGCCCCAAGCTCTGACCCCTGGCTGAACTGGGGGGGCTGGGGGCGGCAGCGATGCCTATAAACGCCCTGTAAATCCTCCTCCTCCTCCACCGGATCTTGTTTAAAAATAAAAGGGTGACCCAGTGTCCGTGGGAAGATCTTGTTCTGCTCTTGCCCAGCCTAGATGGGACTCGGTGACAACCTGAGGTGCCTGAACTGCCTGCCTTGGTGGCTTTCTCCCATGTGGTGCCTTGTCCAAAGGCAGGGAAGGGAGCCCTGTGGTGGCTCGGGAATGCGGGAACGTCGCCGTGTGCCGGCAGCGTGTTTGGGCCGGGGCTCGCAGGGCCGGGGCCCAGTCGCCTCCTGGCTATTATTAGCAGCATTTGTAATCCTCAGCAACTGTATCCAGGCTGCCGGGCAGTGCGTAGACAGCCCTCGCCTTGGAAAGCATCTCCTCTGACTCACTGGATGGCCTTGGACAGGTCCCTGGGGCTTGCACACCCTGCTCTGTGCTGTGATGCTCTGAAACACCCAGGGGTGAGCCCTGACCGGCTCTAGGGGCTGGGATGTGGCTCTGCCTCCCTGTGCTCCTCAGCACCTCCTCTCGTGGTTTCTGAGCCTCGGAGCTCTCCCTCTCCCCTTCCCGGTGCCCCTTGGCCACAGCTACATGTCTTGAGCAGTCCCATCCCTTGTCCCAGTGTCCTGGAAACCACATCTGTTTCTCTGGCGTGTGATTTATTGGTGCCTTTGAGTACCAGGATCTCCAGAGAGCTCCTGGGCCACCGTTAGCCAGCTGGGGACTGCCTGGGCCAGCTCAGCACCGAAGTTGGCCACTCGGCCGGAGCTGCTCTCTGGGCAGGTGCAGCACCCATCGGGACAGACGGCTGGATCCAGAGCTGCCACAGCCCACAGGTTCCTCTGCTGCTAGCTCCAGTCTTGGGAACGTTTTCCTCCCCTCTAAGCCGCTCTTCAGCCCTGATTTCTTTGAACAGGCACTGCTGCAATGCTTGTTGCCTTCAGAGAAGGGCTCAGGTCCTTTATCCCTGCTCGGCACAGGTGCAGTAACAGGGGTTTGTGTGCCTGGAATGAGTTCTCACTCAAGAAATGAGGAGTTCTGTGTCCTCCAGAGGCCCAGCTGGGCTCTGTGGGACTAGGTCTCCTCACTGCCCTCAGTCCCTCTTGCAGCAAAGGGGGCACTGGATCTGAGTAGGGTCCTGGCCAGCTTTTCCTCCTGGGAAATTGTTCCTGGGAATTGAAGCTGTGGGAGCAAGGCAGAACAAGTCACCCTGGGCCTGAGCAGCATCCCTTTGGGAAGGACAGGGAGCAGGCACGTGTGATCTGGGTGGTGGTGGGGAGCAGTCCGAGGGGGAGCAGTGCGAGGGGGAGCCGTGCGAGGGGGAGCCGTGCTGCTCGCTGCTGAGTGAGTGTTTGGGAGCCGTGGCCCGCGCATGATCCCGCGGCTGCCAGCGCTGCCTGGCCGGGCTGGCCGGCCCCGGGGCTGGGTGGCACGGCCGAGGGACTACGTGCGCTTCCAGCAGGCACCACACACGTGTGGCAGTGCCCAGCCTGCTGATCCAAGGGTTGGTCCTGTGTGCAGAGCGGGAGGGAGCATCCACAGCTCTGCAGAGCCTCCCTGCATTCCCTGGCTTTGCTCCCTACGAACATCCTCAGAGCTGCTTCATCCTTCTCCTCCTCCAGCACCACCGAGACCCAAGCCCAGCAGATATTACAGGCAGGGATGGGACTGGCCCTGGGCAGAGCAGGGAGTGCTTTGCTGATGGAATCGTTCCCTTTCCAGCCTGTCTTGGCTCGGCCGAGGGCTGCGGTCTCCTGATGTGACTCAGCAGACGAGGCTCCAGCCCCTGTCCCGCTGCTGGCTCCTGCAGGCTCATCAGGGCTTCTCAGCACATCATCACGCAGAGGGCTGTGCTCGGCATCCGCAGAGCTTTCTTTCCTTATTTATTTTCTTTCCTTATTATCTTCCCCCCCTGTTCGCTTAGCACGCATCGTGCCAGGCTGGCTGGGACTCCCCGCAGCCATTACAACCACTCGACCAAAATGCTGATGGATGGACCCGCCCAGGGAGAGCAGCCTCGGTGTGTTAATGACGGGCTGGAGCCGTGCATCCCGCTGCCTCCTCCTTCCCTGCTCCCTGCCTGTGCAAACTGGGGTCTGCTGGGGCAGCTGCGTGTCCCAGCCTCTCTCCTGCTTCCATCTCCTGCAAGGATGGTAAAATTGCTAAAACGGAAGCCTCCCTGCCCTTCTCTGCAGTGACCAGTTCATCGCAGCACCGTGCTCGGGGCCACAAAATGAACTAGCGGCAGAGCAAGGAAAGGAGCTCGGGAGTCCTTATTTCCCTTAACTGCTGGTAGTGGTTCCCCTTGTCTCTGCTGGCTCCCATCACCGAGAAAAACTTAATTAGTCTGTCGTTGTCTGTTCTCATCCCCATCCCCAGCTCGTTAACGGATGAGGCAGTGCTGTCAAAGCAATCCCCTAATGAAAAGCTGCTGGGTGGGAACGGCAGCGGCGCTGGAGCTGCAGAGCGTGGTTCTTGTGAGAAACGGTCGGAAACTTCAGCTCTCTAATGAGCCTTTCTGTCCTGGAAGTGGCAGGTGGCAGGGACCGGGCAGGGTTTTCAGTTGGACCGGAGCCACTGCCGGGGTGCCATCCTGGCCAAAATGCTCTGGACATGGGGAGGGTGAGTGGGCAGTGCCAGGGCACGGCAGCCTGGCTGGTTGGCCAAGGGTTAATTGCAGCTGAGGGCTTCAAACAGAGCAGCAGCAAGTGGGTGACAGCAGGGAGAGGGGACACGCGAGCCCTGCCTGAGCGGGGCAGCTTGTGGGGCTGTCACCTGGGTAGCAGAGGCACAAAGGCTTCATCTGTCTCTTCTGCCGAGCTCCTGGTGCGTTTCCCCTGTGCCCCCCACCCCAATCTGTGCCTCCCTGGGGGCTCCCGGTGCCTCCACACACACCAGGCAGCACAAACCACCCCGCTCCCACCAGGAGCCCTCTTTACATTTAAAAAGTCATCATTTCCCCCTCTGATACCTCCTGCCTGCCCTCCCTGTGCCGGAGGGGAGAGGGTGTCTAATTAAGTCTGGCTGTAATTGGCAGCTGTTCAGGCTGTGTCTGGGCTGCCAGCGGGCTGGGACAGGAGCTCCAGCGTCCCACAGGGCACCGGGGAGGGATGTGCTGATGCGTTACCCCTCGTCACAGCCTTGGCAGCGGCACTGCCAGGGAATGCAGGGCTCCCCACCCAGATCCCTGACTGCTCAGATGTGCCCAGCTCTCACCCAGAGCAGCCTGTGCCAAGGACAAATGCATCATCTCTTGCAGTGGCTGGAAACTGGGAAGTGAGACAGGACGTGTGTCACCCCACGGGGAGCCTGTGCACGTGTCCTGCCCCCCTGAATGCCAGCCACGGGGCTGGTGCTGGGACGTGGTGTGGGGCACGGTGGCATTGGGGTCTGTGTTGTGTCCCCTGCACGGGTCCCAGAGGTTGGGCTGCTGCCCAGGTCCTGCTGGGCTGGGTAAAGCCCGGGAGCTGTGCCAGAGCTGGGGCACTGCTGGAGCAGAGGCCACAAGGACTCTTTGCCTCCTGAAGTGCCCACTTGTGTGAAGGGCTGCCAGGCGAGGGCCAGCTTTGCCTGCCACTGCTCCCAAGGATGCAGTGCAGCTCACCTGGGCAGCCTGGGATGTGCTGGTGTGTGGTGTTTGCTCCCCAGAGGCTGCAGCAGGAAGGGAATGAGCCGGCTGATGTGATCCTGGGGGAGCCACGCTGGCGGTGCCTGCAGGGATGGGTGCTGCTGAGCTGGGCTCCTCACCCTGCTGTGGGACACACCAGCGTTTTCCTCATCAGCCCTGGCACTGCCTGATCCTCATTGAGGGCTGGATGGTCCCAGAGCTTTAGAAACGCTCTGCCCACTCTGTGCCTTGTCCTCGCCCGTAGCAGTGACAGAGCAGTGGCAGGAGCAGATGCTCCCACGCTCTGGGGGGCTCAGACTCACAAAACGCCATCTCCCCACGAGGCACATCGTCTCCAGGCACCTCAGAGCTGGCAGGACCATCACCAGGGCTGGAAAACTGCTCTCGTTCTGCAGCAGCTGCTTCTCTGGCGGGCGGGGGGACGGAGAGCCCCAGTGGTGGGTGAAGGGGAGCTGCCAACAGAGCAGCTGCTTCACTCTGCTAAACTCTGCCCAACATTGTTATTATTTAGTCTTTTTCTAAAGGTTTCTTCCTTCCCTTTCCTCCTGGCTTTTCTCTTTCTGGCTGGCTCTCTCCTGTCTGCTCTCTTTCCCTCTTGCAGTGTCTTGCATCAGGCTTGGAGCAGAAAGTGCAGCCATAAATGGCAACACACAGGGCCCGGGAGTTTAATCCAAGATAATTTTCTCCTCTTGCTTTGCAGCCTGGGATCTTCTCTTTTCCTGAAGCTCAAGCAGGGCACTTATTTGGCCCCAACCCGCCCATACGTGCCAGGTCTGTCCCTTCAGCTGAAGAAAGGATGAGGGACACAGCACCCCCAAAGTCTCTTGTTCTTTCTGAGAAAGAAGCCCATTGCTCAGAGGGGTTTGCACCGGGGAAGGAGGAAGTGAGGAGGAAATGGCCAGAAATGAGCTGAAAACCAGGTGGTGCTGTGGTGGGAAGCCTGGCTCCCATCTCCCATAGGCTGGGAGAGGGTTCGGTGGTGACAGAGCCATGAGGGGGCATTTTGGGGTCACGATGCCAAGCTGAGCCATCCTCCCCTGGGAGACTCAGGGTTGTCCATGGTCAGTGCTGGCTGTGTCCAAAATGTCCCCGAAGCCTTGTCCTTGCTCTGCTTTGCTCCAAACCCCGCTGACAGAGTCAGCCTCACGCGCGGGCACCTCGCTCGTGGCCATGGAGCTAAAGGGCAGCCGCACGTTTGTGATGATCCAACAAATGCCTCGGCTCCGCAGCCAGGAGCTGCCAAACGCCGAGGCAGATGGATCGCTGCCTTGTTATTTAAGGTGGATGACTTGCTGGGTTTTAACCCTGGGCTTTCCGGAGCCCCGGGCGAGCTGTGCCCAGGTCCGATTCAGATGTCCCGGGGCACGGGATGTGCTGCGGGCTGGGCTGGGCCGGGCCGGCTCCGTGCCGCCCGCAGGCAGCAGCGGGCAGGGAGCGCTCCCAGCCCTGCGTGGCCCCGGGGCCGGGCAGCTGCCGCCCAACGCGTCCCCTCGGCTCGGCAATGAGATCTTTGTTCGCCGCAGCAGCTGCTCGGGGCGGCCCGTGTCAAGTCTCCTCCAGATGCTCCCGGATAATGACGTGCACGGCTCCCCGCAGCGCTGCTTCTCGCCTTTTCTTTTCCTTTGGGGAGGTTTCCGTGGCCGGTGCGCGCCGAGAGATGCTGGCTTGTGGGCTGTCGGACGGAGCACTCGGGTCCTTTCTTCTCCAGCTGTTCCTTCCCTCACTCCCAGCTGCTCGAAACTGTCTCCCCGCATTCCCCCTGGGCTGTGCTTCCTACACAAGAGCGGTGCCTGGGGTGTCACGGTGTCCTCTTTGGTGTCTCCCAGTGTTGTCCCAACGCCTTCCCCCTCCCTGTTTCGGCTGCCCTCCTCTGGGAGCATCCCGCGGCTGCGAGGGAGCCGGGACAGCAGCACCCACTGGCCATGGCAGGGCTGAGAGCTCTGAAATTCGGGGCTGCTCCAGGCAGAGAGGGCTCTCCCCTCCCCTCTGGCTCGCAGGGGCCGTGGGCACAGCCAGGCTCGAGGTGGGGCTCTGTTCCTGCTGCCATTTCCAGCCGGCCCAGGGGCTGCTCCCAGCCCGGCGATGGTATTTCGCTGCAAGGCCAAGGGACACGGTGTTCCTGCTCCCTGCCCACGCGGATCCTCCTCCGCAGCCCTCCAGGCACGGCAGGGAAACCTTCATCTGAGCAGGTTTTGGACACGGAAAGCTGGCTGTGTGCGGGGGTCGAGGCCATCCACAGCTGCTGTGGGGCCGAGAGGGCTGGGCAGGTTTCCAGGGGGTATTTCCGTGTGGTGGAGAAGGCGGCCGGCAGAGCATTAACAAACCAAGCATGCCCTCTCCCTTCCTGCTAGTCCTGATTGCTGCATCAGCATCCCGGGACTCTGCCTCCAGCCCTGCCAGGGCACACGGGCAGCCCAGCCTGGTGCTGGCAGAGCCAGTCCCCCTTTGCTGATGGCTCCTTGCTCTGGTGCCATCCCACGGGCTGGGGCTGCCGCAGAGAGCAGCTCATGAGCCCCAAACCCTGGCTCCAGGGCTGGGCACTGGAGGTCTCTGGTGTTCCTCACTCCAGCAGCCGTGCCATGGCTGGGCACGTGGATCAGAGGCAGCACGGGCTCGGGCACGGGGCAAGGTGGGCTATCAGCCACATCCAGAGATCTGTCCGTGCGTGCCTTTGCTGCCAGGGCTGGTTGGTGGAGCACAGGGAGGGCTCGGGGGTGTTTGTGCTCAAAGCTTTTGCTCTTTTCCAGATACCGCCGTTGGGTGCCTCGCCTGGATGCAGCCTCGGGCACACAGGACAAGCAGAGGACACGTGTGGCCACGCAGCACTTTGCAGCCATGCAGAGGTGCGTGGGAGGGAGAGCCAGCCTGGGGAGGGTGGCACAGCACACAGCGTGGGTGGGACATCGTCCCAGGGTGGCAGTGGCCATGGGGAGGGGGGCAAAGCTTGCCTGCTCTTCTCCCCTGGTGGGGCTGGGTGGCCTCTTAATGATCTGGCCCACTTAAAACAGAAAGAAATGGTGTTCCAGGTGCAGGTGTGCTTCTCGGAGGTGGAGGGAGAGATGCCTGAGGGATGGGGGTCAGTGAGGGGGTTCCCTCTGGGGCAGCTGGGCCACGATGGCTGCGGGAGGGAGCGGCCCCAGGAAGGCAGAGGGACAGGGATGTGGAGTCTGGGGCCACAGCACGGGGGGAAGGGAGGTGCTGGCATCTGCCTCCAAGGCATCCAAGCAGAAAAGTGCTGTGCTGTAGGGAGCTCCTGGCTGCCACGAGCAGGGGTGCCCAGACTGCCCCGGCACGCTGCTGTCGCCTGCCATCCTGGCATCCCTGCCTGTCCCCTCTCTGCTGCCGTCAAGTGCCTCTTCCTCTGTGTAGGAGCACATATATTTTCCTTCCTTGGAGGTTTGCCACCCAAATTTCCTGCTTGCTCTCGTTGTTAAATGCTCAGTTCCAAATGCCCAGGCAAGGAAGAGGCTAAAATCCCCCTCCTTGTGTCTGCTCCTGGAGGGTTAGGTCTCCCAGGGGATGTCCCAGCTCTCAGCGAGAGATGGATGTGATGGGAAACTGCTGCCCTGGGCTTGTGGCCGAGTCACCAGAGCTGAGCATCCCCTCCCTGAGGCCACTCCTTTGGGTGCCTCCCCAGCCATCCTCAGGGGAAGTCCGGGTGTCCAGCGGGAAGTGCCCATGTTTGGAAGCGTGGCCCAAAATAACCGTGGGTGCAGCGGGCGGGGGTCCCAGTGGCATCTCCTTCTGGGGAGCAGAGTGGCCAGAGGAGGCCAAGTGCCTGTGAATAATGCACATTCCTCCCCGATGACAAACCAACCCAGCTCTGGGCCGGGGCTGTGCTCCAGCAGCTCCTCCAAAGCTCGGCACTGCAAAGCCAGCACTCGGCTCTGTGCACGGTCCCTCTGGGGTCAGCCTCGTTCCCCTCGGGTCTCCTTCACCCCAGCTTTTCCCACGTGTCCCTTGATGATGTGGGGCTTGGCAGCCTCCCTCCGTGCTCCTCCTCCCCTCTCTGCCAGGTGTTTTGCCCTTTTGCCAGCCCATGGGATGCACGGGGCCAGGCATGCGGGAGGACACCCCAAGGTGCTGGTGACCCCTGGGCTCGGCTCACAGGGGTTTGCAGCTGGAGCACAGGGCTGTGCTGGAGGAAATCACTCATGCAGGGGCTCTGCCACGTGTCTTTGTCTTATCTCCAGAGCTGGAGTGCTCCCCTTTCTCCCTGCTTGGAGTTTCTGCACAGGACAAGGAATCTGGGCTTTATGAAGTTTGTTGTACCTTATAGAAGGGAACCCCAAAACTTCCAAAATTGCTTTGCATTAGAGAAAACCCCAAAACATGCTGTTGCTGCTCCTGCCTGTGCTCCAGATACCAGTTGTGCATGGCTCCTGGAGGGGTCTCAGCACAACCCCCTCAGTGCTGCCTTCGACCACTGGGCCCAACTGGTGAATGCTCCTGTGCTTCAGAGCAGCTGCTTGGCCCGTGGCTGCAAGGGGGCTTTGGCTGGGGATCCACCTTCTCCTAATGCCAGGACAGTGTCCAAGCCCGTCCTGGGGGCACACAGAAGTCCCCATGGCTCTTGGCTCAGTCCCCTGCCTGTCCCTGGGCAGGAGGGGTGGCAGGGGTGCAGCTGGGAGGAGGGTGCTCAGGCACAAGGCTCTTCTTAAAAACCTTAATCTCCTCAGTTATGGAGAGGCACTTGCATTTCACAGCCTTTGGGTGGGCCAGATCCCTGTGACTGACCAGGGAGAGGAAAGCAGGCTAATAAACCTCACTCATCAGCAAGCATCCTTTTGTCCTGTTCCATGAGGGAAGCATGGAAGGGGTGCCCAGCCCTCCCACAGGAGCTCCAGGCTCTGCATCCCAGCCCTGCCCCAACCAAACCCGGGTTATTCAGCTCAGCACCTTCTCCTCATGGTTGCTCTGTTTTTAACTCCTCCAGGAGGAAGAGGTGGACTCAGAAAACGAGAAGCTGGTGGTGAGAGAGCCGGAGGATGAGGATGGTGAGTGCCAAGCAAGCCAGAACTCTGCAGGGAGATTATGGACAGGGCTGAAGGAAGCCCTGAGTGCTTGGAGATGGTCTCCTTCCCCCAGGAAACATAGAGGAAATTCCTACCCCTTCCCCAGATGCCCTTGGGCTGTTTGCCATGGGGTAGCTTTGTGATGCAGCTGCTCCAAAAGCTCCTTGCTGCATCCAGGACAATCTCCAGGGGCTTTAGTCAGAGCCACGTTTAACTGATTAGCCAATTAGTTGATTGGAAAATGATTAATTGACTAATTGGGGTGACAACTGCTGCACTCCTAAGAAAATGAGACAGATGGTGCCAAGCAGGAATGTGTGTCTGAAGGGGACTCTGCTCTCCTGAGCAGCCCTGGAGATGCTGGGATGTCCCCAGGAGTCCTGGCTTGGGGTGGCTGGGGACAGCTGGGGCAGCAGGAGCCCTTGGGGTGTTCTCCCTTCCCTGCCCCACTTTCTGCATGGCTGTTTGAAGGTGCTGGGTGGCAATCCCCCAGCTCGGGAGGATTATGCCTAATGCCACACAGAATCAAATTTTAATCCTGGTGCCATTCCTGCAAGGCGGGGGAAGCGCCTTTGGAGACGGGGCTCCCGAAATACCCTCGTTCCACCCCCCTAGGCTCCCTCGCAGCACTGGGGGCTGGGGGTGTCACCACGGGGGGCTGTGGGAGGTCTGGTTGGAGGATTGATGGGTGTATCCTGCTAAATGGGTGCTCAGTAACGCTGCTCTGTCACTGTCTGAACCTCTGTGGGTTCAGCTCTGCTCCAGGGCTGCCCTGGCACCGCAGGGCATCGTTCCAAAGTGGCTGTGACTTGGGATCAGGAGAAGATGATGGCCCCTGGCTGGGAGTCCTGGCTAGCACTGTGTCCTCCCTAAGCACCTCCTCCTGCAGGCAGCCCCTGACTCCTCTCCTGAATTATTCACAGCGTTTCTGAAGTGTTTTATAGCGGGGCTGGGCAGAGCGATGGCCCAGCCTGGTGAGGAGACAGCGCGATGCAGCTGGGAATGCTCGCAGTGCCCTGGCTTCGCTGGGATCAGCCCTGCTCCTTCCTTCCCTGTCTCCTGCGTGTCCTGGCCTCACTCAACCCACCAGCAGAGATCCCCCTGGGGCATGTGGGGATCCTGCAGGCATCTGTCACCAGCCTGGGCTGCTGCCCTGTGGCCCAAACCACCGGAGCAGCCTTCCCCCTGCTTCAGACAGGGAGCTGGCAGAGATAACGTGCCAGAGCAAGCATGTTCAGGGGAGAGGCGCACTCCTGGGGCTGCTCTCACCCTGCCAGCTCAGGGTCACAGCACTGGCAAGGCGAGGGCAGAGAGATGAAAGATGAGTGTTTTCTTTAATATGAACTCACGGAGGCTCTCAGTAAGTAGGTCACCTCCTATTCCTGTAGTGTTTTCCCTGCCTACATGAGAACCCAGCCTCCCCTTTTCTGTGTGTTTCCTGAAGTTTGTTTGTGATCTGCAAAGAAAGTTCCTGAGCTCAAAAAATAGCCAGAGGTTTCCAAAGCCACACACTGTCTCCTTTTTTTAATCACACCGTGTGGGCAGGGAGATGGGGACCCTCCTTGCCTCCCTCCTCCCTTATTATTTTCTGGAGACGTGGCAACTAAACTGCTCTTTTTGGGCCAGTCTAAATCCCAAATCTCACTTGATTTGGCAGAAAACCACATGAGGGAAACAATCTTAATTGTCCTTGAAATCAGTCGAGCTTCACAAAGGTAATGAACAGCTCCTGCTCTGCACCAGCACCAGGAACAGGATGTTACACCCTCTTCTTTTTTATTTTTTTTTCTTTCTCCTAATATCTCCCAAAGCAGCAGCCAGCTGAATTTTCTTTCTGTGCACTTTTATGGTCACCCAAAGTGCTGATAAGCTGCAGCATGACTGCTTGTTTCCAGCTGGCCAGGTTTGTTTGTTTGCCCACGGGGAGGGTTTCCCACCGAGGGAGGTGGAATGTGGCCAAGCCGAATGTCTGGGGCTGCAGACCAGAGCTCTGGGCTACTTATGTTCACACATTTGTGACAAAGCTGGATCAAGGGTTTGCATCCCCTGGGAGCCCCGATGGCATTTAAGGATTAGAGAAACACTCTGGATCAGTAATTGAGCAGTAACCCACCAGGACTTCGCAGGGAAGCTCGCTGAGATGAGGAACCTGGAGATGTAAAGAAGTGAGGAAATGTGGGCGTTAGCAGGGAGGAGCTCTCTGTGCAATTCCCATCCCACTCCCGGGCACGGTCACTCCAGTGTCTCCCCATGAAGCCTTGCACTGCTTGTTTCTGAGCTCTCTGGTTTCCCCATCTACAAAATGAGGCTCTGACTTGCCTTTAACAAGGGGGCCCCCGAGGTCTGGCAGCAGCTGAATGTGGGCACGAGCTTGGGGTTGGAGAAATCCCGAAATCAAGGTATTGGACACAAGGAGAAAAATCCTTAAGGGCAGTATTGATTGGAGAAGAGAGGGAAGCTGCTGATGCTGAACCCTGGCTGTGAGGAAGGGAGGGGAGGGGCTGTGAGGGGTTTTTCATTTGGGCAGGTGGAGGAGGAGACACAATCATGAATGTGGCCACAATAGCAGTGGAGAGGATGGGAAGGGGCTTCTTGTGTTCCTGGGGAGAGAGGATCCATCCATGTGTTATGTACAGGGTGGGGCTTTCTCTCCTGCTGGGGGAGTTTCACCCCTTTAGGGGCCCTGCTGGTGGGTATCATCCTGGACACTGGTTTGTGGATAATGTGCAATTTTTCAGGGCCATGCAGATGATGAAGGAACGCCTTCCTTTTGTGCACCCCTTGGAAGCATCCCCAGGGCTCTGAGGGTCGGGGGAAGCAGCAGATGTTTCTGGGAATGTGGAAGCAGCAGTGCTGGACGGTTGGATGCGAAGCAGCCAAGTCCTGCAGTCCTTGGGAGATAAAAGCTCTCAGATAAGCAGCCCACGGATAACCTACAAAGGCGACTACCCAGAGCAGCAGCTCCTCCTGGGCCGCCTTTTGGATTGACCTCCCCTCCTGTTGTTTTCTCCCATCTGTAGGAAGATAAAGCACGGGAGAGGTTTTTAAAAGCAAATAGTGCTCGAACGAAATCCGATTGGAAAAGGATCGGCTTTGGCTCAGAGTCTGTGAGCTTTGGTGCTCTAATTAGCACAGGGCTCAGGCTGGCGAGCCGGGTGGGAGAGCACCCAGGAGAAGGAGACCTTGGTTTCCTCTTCAGGTCTGGTGACAGAGGGACTTGGACCCGGCTGTGTTGGTGCTCCTGGGGCTGCTGTGGCTCAGTGCTGTTTGCAGCACTGGGATTTGCCACGTGGCATCTTCTTCTTTTCACAAGCTTTGTCAAGGGCTGCAGGAGAGCTGCAGGTCTGCATGGCCTGGGACACCATCCGTGAGCCCCAAGCTTGGGAGAGGGCCCCTGGACGAGGAGAGGGAGGGAGGGAGAAGGAATGCAAGTCTGGAGAGGAGAAGCGGAAAATGCTGCGAGTTAATCAGGGCAGGATTAGCATGTCTTGATAAGCCAAGATGGGCCTGCAAGGCTTTGAATCCAGGGAGAACAATAGCATATGGTTCCTGTGCTGTAGGATTTACTGGGATCTGCTTCCAGCAGGCTGCTCGCTCTCAGCAGTCCTCGCTGTTTCCAGTGCTGGCTGCGGCCCGGCTCCTGCCATCCCCTGGCCGGCAGCACCTTGGCTCTCCTCTGGGATCCACACTGCTTCCCTGACACTGCCCAGGCTTTCTGGAGATTGGAGCTGACTCAGGAGGTGTGCTGGGGTGGCCAGAGCATTTGGGGTGCAGGAGCAGAGGTCAGAGAGCACCCCAAGGGAACAACCCCACTGCTGTTGGTTGTGGCTCTCGGGAGGTCTCTGGTTCACAGATCTCTTGCTCTTCTTTTCTCTCCCCTCTCCAGCTGCAGATGAGACGTTTTCTTTTAAATACAGTCCTGGAAAGCTGAGGGGAAACCAGTACAAGTCAATGATGTCCAAAGAAGAACTAGAGGAAGAACAAAGGTAAGTCGAGCTTCCTTTTTCCTCTTGCCCAAGCCCACCTGGCTGACACGCCCTTGGAGCAAGCTGGGTGTGCTCAGACCTCTCTCCCCACACTGCCCTCAGCGTCTCATTGCTCTGGAGCTCCAGACCTCTCCCACCCAGGAAGACACGAGAACAAATAAAGTCACACTGATTGAGAAGATGGAGGCACTGTGGCCCCAAACACCTTTGGAGCTCCTCTGGATGCTTAGACCAAATTTCACAGAGGATGCAGCTGGTGTATTTGCCCCAATCCCGTTAGTTCTGTGCTCATACCTATCTGTTGAGGATCTGATCCCTGGTTACTTCCCCTCCCTTGGCCCTGTGGATGGTCTCCCAACCAAGGACATGGGCATAGCTCAGAAATATTGGGGCAGAATGAGGGAGTGCGAGGTTTTAGAGCTCACTGAGGTGCAGCAGACACTGGAAATGTCCATCCCCAGGGCTGTCTCCTCAGCTGGACGTGGTGGGGATTTACCAAGTAGTGGGCCTGGCAGAGATGGAGAATGGTCCATCTCGCACTTTTTGCTGAAGTGTCCTCCTGAGCCTCGCATGAAGAAAGGTTGAACCTGTCCTGCCACTTAAAACAAACTTTCTGGCTCAGGATTCCCCAGCCTACACAAGGAATAACCCCACAGCTGAGGGCTCGGTGGCAGGCTGCTCCCTTACAGGTGCCTGCAGCTCACACCCCTTCCCTGAGGGTGAGCTCCAAGGAACTGACTTCCCGCTGGTGGCTCAACAAGACTGGGAGATGATGTTCCCTCCACTGCTGTCCCAAGGGCTGTGGGACCTAATTCTCCACCCAGAGGTTTGCAGAGAGTGATTTAGGGGCATTTGTCACCCCTTGCCTGTCAAATCATGGTCTAAGCACCACCACAGCTGGCCTGGTGTAAAGAACCAAGCAGAAACTTGAGCGCAGCAGGGAAGGCAGGGATGGGGGATCACACCTCGCCCCTGGCTCAGGCATCTCCTGCTGGCAAACCTTGCCTTGAGGCCCTTGGGCAGCATCTTTGTGAAGCCACCAGCTGGGCTGGCTGAGGTTTATCTCTGTGATATGAGCAGGGCATTGTGGTAGGCAGAGTAAACCCAGAGACCTGCTCTGCTCTGGGGTCAGCAACAGAAATGGGCTCTGGTTTCCTCTGGCACAGGGTTGATTCTGCATTGGTGGCATCAGGAAAAAATGTTTGCTCTGCTCTTTTCCATGTATCTTTGTTGTGCCTGAAGCCCCCACCCTGTAACTCGCTGGGCAGGGCCTGTGTCACTGTATTTTTCTCTTGGGGAGGATGGTGGTGGGATGAACTGACTGAATGCCAGGGACACCCATGGGGTTCGATGGGATTTGCTTTTCAGGATGCTGCTAAGCACCAATGCAAAAACCTACCTGCAGCTGGCAAATCTACCCTTTGCAGCAGCAGCTCCATCCAAAGCAGCTGAGCAATCACTGCTCAGGTTTTCAGGGCCAGGAGTCCTGCAGGACCTTGGGCTGGTTCCTGTGTGGCAAAAAATGCCCTTGTCACCCGGGGACACTGAGGGGACACTGCCTAAGGACACCAGAGGGATGGGAGATTTGTACTCAGGACTGTAGAACAGGCTCCAGAGGGTGATGGACCTGTCCTGGGCACATGGCACCGCTCAGGCCCTGCTGCTCTTGTCTGTCTGGAGCAGTCCTGGGGCAGGACAGTGCACCTGGAACTGGTGGACAGTGCCTGGGCTTCGTGTCCCTGGGAGGCTCTCAGCAGCCTTCCCCACTGAGGGCCGTTGGCAGACGTGGTTTTCCTACTGCTCCTTTATTTTCTTCTCTTCCGTATTTGTGTTGTTCATCTCTTTAAGGCAGCTTTGTGAACTTTTTTTTTGTCTTGCTTTGTTGCTGGCTTACTTTTCCCCCCCTCAAATCTTCACTGCGGCATCAGCAGCTTTTCATTGCAGGCCTCGCAGGTGGTGCAAGGGGGCAGGGCTGCTGCCAGGTAAGCTGGGCGAGCTGAGCACAGCGGCTCAGCCTTGTCCTGCATCCTTCTCCTTGTCCTTCCACCCCTCTCCCTCATGCCATGCACCCCAACCGTGCTGCTGACCTGCTGTGACCCGGGTTTGCCACCTTTATGTTGCAGGATTGAGCTGACCTCTGATCTCACATCTCTGTAGCAAGTACCTTAGGTCCTCGGCCACAAACATTCTTGCAAATCTTTTTGGTAAGGACACGCCGCTGCTTAGAGGTAGTGGTACCACTGATAACACCTGCTCATGTCTTGGGTTATTTTGCTTTTGGGTTATTTTCCAGGGGAGGGGTTGTTCTGAGCTGCAGTTGGTTGCCTGTCCCACCTCCCTCCCCACCTGCCCGCCCTTCCCTCCTCATAACAGATTAATGAGTCCGCTCCCCTCTGCCTCCATCTCACTTTCCATGAGCACTCCAGGGGGAATGGGGGCTCTCACCTTTGGATGCTGACCTCTTCCATCCTGGATGCCTGAAGCTGGACATCCCACAGCCACTCCTTGGTACTGATTTGGGAAACCGGGGCTGCTGCTGAGTGGGTGGTTAGTCCTAAGGTGTGTTATCAAAACTGAGACAGGTCTAACGTTTGCTTTTAGCCCTGTCACTCCCCCAGCTCTCCCAGGGACCAACAGGTTCCCATGGGAAGCAGCTGGAAAGCAACAACCCAAAAATGCAAGTGGGTCCTCAGAGGCTACTTGTTGTGTAGTTCACAAGTGTGAATTTTGGGACTCCTTGATTATGGAGATGCTATGGAAAATATTCCTCACCTGTTCCAGGAGGAGCTGTAGGACTTCGGACAGGAGAGTACAGGAATACAATAGATCTGGTTATTTAAGCAAAAAAACCCCACTTCTGTTGTAACCTGCATCCCTGCAGAAGTTGTGGTTGTCCTGCCTACAGTTCTCTTGAGTCTTGTGGTTTCCAACTGGTGCTAAATCTGGACTAAAAGGGGAAGGAATGTGACCTTTACTGAGTGATGCAACTTCCTGCTTCTGGTGACTTCAGCCTTAAAAATTAGAGTGTTCGCTGGGGGAGGAGGACAGTAAATCCTGCTGGCAAATACATCTGCTGGGGTGGTGGCTGTGCCTGATCACACCTGGTGGGTCACCAGTCCTTCTGGAACAGAAGCACGTAGCCTTTGCCCCCCTGGGGGAGAAAAACAGTCTGGGCAGGAAGGGGAAGAGTGCAGGGGAAGGATGCAGCCCCTGGTCAGCATAGCTTATTCCCAGATCCTTGTCTTCTGCACCTGAGGCTTTTGGCCATCTGTTGCCAGCTGTAGCTGCCACGGTGCAAAGCTGTAGCTCAGGAAATGTGAGTTGTGGTGCTGCAGCCACCCCTGCTCAGACAGGGCTGAGGTGTGGGTGTGAGACACAGCCAGGCTGCCTGAGAGGTGTTGCTGTCCTGGCTGGGCAGCTCCTCTGGAGGAGGGAGGAAGAGCCCCCCCAGCAGTGCCTTCAGGGCCTGGCTCTCATGGATGGCTTGGAGTGGTCTCTGCCAGATGCTCTTCAAGCCTCCCTTAAGGTTGAAGGAGGTTAGTGGGGATTTTTTCTGTTAGAAATGAGTATGGTCAGGGCTCTGCTGAGCACTGACAGCTGCAACAAGGCTTCACTCGTAATAAAAGAGAAAACAGTTGGAGAAATGCCCCCCCTCGGGTCTCTGCTTTCAGTTCTCTCTTTCCATGAGGCAAAGCAGGTCCCAGCCAAGCCTTGGTTGGCCTCAGTGGTGTCAAGGGGTTGAGCTGTCTATGCTTTGTCCTTGTCGCTCTTGGCTAGGTGTGCTGGCAGGAGAAAGGAGAGCAGATCCCACCTGACAGCCTCTAGAAAGGTCTCTCCTTTCTGTCCTGTGTCTGGGATTGAGGAGGAGGTGGGGGTGAAGAGCCAGAAGCTGCCCCATGGCAGACTCCTTGAACAGGGTCTGATGAATGGCACCAAACTGGTCAGACATGCTCTGCTGTTGGCACTCCTGGATGGAGCAGGAGATCCCCCAGACCACTGTCAGCCTCTGGAAGAGTGCAGGGAAGGTAGGGATAGCTGCCCAGTTTCCCTGGCTAATGGGCTCAGTTCCCATAGGCAGGTGACCCTTTCAAGGAACAAACTCTCCTCCTGCCTCTCAATCCCCTCCTCTCACCTCCTGGCCAGCCACAGATGGGTTGAGGTGACACTGTTTGAATACAGGCTGGTTTTAAGCCTAGGGCTCAACTGCAAGTTGGAATTCATGCAAGGGGAATTGGATGGCTGTAAATACCAAGCTCAGCCCTTTTCTTGGTGGAAAGTCAGAAGTGGAACCCTGCCTCCTCCCCAGCTGGGTTCAGAGTGCCTCTTGGTGATGAGGCACTGAACTAAACTGGGCTTGGGCCCTGGAATTTCAGCAAGGCAGGGTGTCCTGGGTAGACCCTGGTTCTAGGCAATGGCAGAGAGGAGAGACCTTTCCCTGCTCTGCAAGGCATCCTGAATCAATGTGGGATGCAGCTGTGGCTTGAGGGACAACCGTGCTGAAGTCTGAAATTCTAATGAGACAATGCTGGTGATGACAACTCTGGAGCGCACAAGGGCAGGAAGCAGCTGCAGGGGTTTAATGACTGTGTTGACAGACCTTGACCTATTTCAAACATCTCCACTAGTGGCCCTCCAAAAATAGGTGGGTGGACAGGGCTGGGGGAGGTTGCATTTCAGGAGAGCTGTCCATTGGCATCTGTCCCTGTCCACCCCCTGCATTGCCATCACATAACCCTGGCTTGCCTGCTCGCTCCCCTCTCCGTACAGCATGGGATCTGGGCCTCTTTCTCCTCCCTCTCTTTTGCTAACCTTCCCCCCACCCAGTGCTTTGCTCTCCTGTCCTGTCCTGTCCTGTCCTGTCCAGCATGGTGCTTCTTTTGGATGAGGGAAGCTGGTAAGTTTGGGCTTTTTGAGGGGGGTTTATTATTTGTTTGCTTCTCATCTTCTGCAGCACGATAGTCATCCTGGGCTGAGGGAGGAGGAGTAGCAGCAAGGGGTGCAGAGCCCAGGGCTGTGGGACTCTGCAGGGCAGGGTGGCCACTGCTTCCCCATGGCCACCAGCCACAGGGATGGCACCAGCCATGGGCAAGGCTGCTTTCAGCTGCCCAAACACCCAGGCATGAGGTGTGTTTGCTTCCTACCTGCCTCTTGTAGTAAACGGCATTGTATATTTGGGGATCCCTGCTGAGCTGCCCCTCATGCTCACTCTGTAGGTGCCCAGCTCCACTTGGATGAGGCAGAAGTCTGCTGGTGGCCTGGTGCTGTTCCCTGCCTCCATATCCCCAGGGAAAATGTCCTCTGACCTATGAGGTGTCAGTGGAATGGATCCCTGGCCCTATTTATAGTCATGATTGAGTCATGAATTCCCAAAAGCTTTAACAACAGAGTAACTCAGGATGCCTCCCTCAGAAGGCTAGGGAAGGGGAGGCCAGGAAGCCCCTTCCCCATCTCCTCCTCTCCTGTTCCAGAGAGGAAACCCTTGCAAACTCCCCAGTAGCCTTTGCAGGGCCTGAGTCTCTGACCCTGCCTTGGCATGAGATTTTAGTTCAGACAGCAACTCTGACTGAGCTCCTGGGGGTTTTTTTGGCTCAGGTCTTGAATTGTCCTGGCTTGTGGCTGCTTCTCCATGTCTCCCTCACCCAGCGCTCATGACTTGTCTTCATCTGCTTCTGCTTAACCTTGTGCAGCATGGGCAGCTGGCTGTTCTCTGCCTGCTAACTCTGGGAGCCCTGCTCTGCCTGCCCTGGGCTCCCCTGCAGCTGGGAGAGACCCAGGGACACAGGGAACTGGGGCATTTAACCAGGCTGGGAGCAAACTGGTGTTCAGCGAGCTGGAGAACAAACACTGAGTGATGGAGGAAAGCGCAGCCCCGGCCGGCCGTGGCTTTTCCCAGTGCTGCGGTGTGGGCTGGGGTGGTCAGGAGTGTTCCAAGGGAATGGGCACACGACTGATGGATGAGCTGGTCAGGGGCACAAGCCACCTTCCTGGCTGTGCTCTGGCCTTTTCAGCTGTTGCTGCTCTGTCTGGGAAACGTGGGAAGCTTCTGCCTCGGGACAGCTGTGGGCAAGGTCTGCTGGGGGTGATACAGCCCCCAATCCCACTGACTCCTCACCAGCCCCGTCCCAAAGGGACTTATGCTCCCTGGTCACACTGGTTCTGGCAGCCTCGAGGCGCTGTAGGTATTTCCCAAAGCCCAGTGCACCTTTCAACTTCTCTGTCCCACTGGAGGAATTTCAGATTTGTGTTGATGAAGCTCATTTTGGTACCTCTCACTCAATCACGCTTCTCTCTTCTAAGCTCTATCTCCCCAGTCTGCATTTAAGTCCTCTTTGTGTTTTACTGATTGGCTGAAGCAACTGGCTCACACTTTTGGGACCACCAGGAAAGCTTAGATTTTGTGTCATTCCTCATATTCTTCCTGCAATACCTCAAGACTGGGTTATAGTCACCACCAGAAATGAGATGGTAGCTGTCCCTATGGTAAAGAAACAGGGAAACAGTGGTGATGGGACCATCCCCAGCAGTGGGATGGGAGGGAACTTCCTGGGGAGAACTCAACCACCCATTGCCAGGTCTGCCCAGCGCTAAGGGCTTTTGTTCCCTGCTCTTCATCCTCAAGGGTCAATCCTAGTTCGGAGTGAGAAGAATCTGGAGCCAGGTTGCTGTTCATCTTCCTTGCCAGGATTTCAGAGCAGAGGACTCGTGGTCCTGACAAGGTCCTGAGCCAGGGAAAGGAATTGGGAATGCTCTGTGCTTCTGCAAATCATCTTTTTGAGTGAAAGTGCTCCTGAAAAGGGCACAAGGAGTTACCAGACGTGGTTACAGCAGGATGCACTGGGCTCTCCTTAGAGTGAGTCAGGACTTCTTTGGAAAGCCGTAGGCTGTGAATGGGCAACAGATTTCCTGACCTGCTGTGGATTTTTGCACACATGAGAGATAAATGCACATGAGAATGCCACCAGTAACCCCTGTTTGTCAGAGCTGAGGTGCTGTCTGCTCTCAAAAGCAAGAAGCCTTGTGTCAATGCTGTGGCTGAGCTGGAGTGAGGGAATGCTCCCGAGGCCACCAGGACACGCAGTTTCCTTGCTACTTTGAGACCTTCAGTCCCTGAGCCGCCCTCATATTCCAGGACCTGCTTTTGTCTGGGCTCCTTGTTCTCCAGCTGTTCCTTGCACAGAACCATATCCAGCTGACAAATCATGCAATTCAGTGACTTGGCCATTGGCTTGGGCAAGAACAGAGATACCCTGGATAATCTTTATCAGAAGAAAGGATACAGCTTCTGGCAAAAGAAGGCCCTAACCTGGTTTGATTGATGAGCTGCTGGGGGAAAGCACACTGATCCAAGGAGAATGGAAAGGAGGGAAGAGCCAAGTATAAGCAGCAGCTCGAATCTCTGAGCCTCCATCCCAAGCTAATTAAGACTTTCAGGTTCCATGGCAGCAATGCCAGAGCTTCTTAGCCTGGGGGGTTATATGGTCCCAATGTCCCAGAGAGCCTCATGCTCTTCAGTCCAATTCCCCTCACAGCTTGCTCCAGGAGCAGAAAGGGGTATCCCTGTTGTGCAGATGGGAATTTCTGGCTCTGATGGACATCTTTCATTAGGGTCATGCTGGTCTTGAAATCTTCTCACCCCAGCTGTCAGCCTGGCCCTGTGCTGGAGATGAGTATCCCTGTGAAGGACTCATCCACCCTCTCTGATGTCCCCCATCCCTCCCCACTCCAACTGTGGCACACTGGAGTGGACCTCCCCTCCTGGGCCCCCATGGCAACAAGCTAATGCCCTCACACGTGAAATCTGATTATGCTTGCGTGACTTGAGCGGGATGATCCGATCCTCAGCGCTGCGAATCCCGCGGAGCGATTATCCACTCCGGAAAATTTCCTTTCTTTGTCCTAATGGGACGGCCACTGAGCCTCAGCAACGTCGCTCCAGTAACCCCGGTCCCACATGATGCTTCCCCCGGCATCTCCCATCCGGGATCCGGGTCACCAGCCATGCTCAGAAGGCTGCTGGAGAAGGCAAGATTTGGCAGAAGAGCGAGGAAGAAATGAGGCTGTTCCTCACCCTCACACCGTGGCTGGCAGGAGTAGGGGACTTTCAAATGTGGCTCAGGTGTTACAGGCCGTGAGCCCTATTGAATCCAGGAGGAATGAGGCGGGGGTGTGTCTGTACGTGTCTGTAGGGTAGGTGATGTGTGTTGTAGCTTCCCTCTGCCGCAGTGCAGGTCTCTGTGTGCAGCTGTCGGGGGTTTCCTGAGGTGGATGCTTCACCCATGAGAGATGCTGGGGCAGCAAGGGCAGAGTGTCTGGAAGGTTCCACCTGAGAACAAGTAACCGCATTTTTTAGCCCCTGGCTCTGCTAACAAGACCGGGAGGGAGTGCCTGGATGTCCCCACACATAAAACACATCTACTCATCTCACCCTCCTTCCCTGCAACACTGGGAGAGCTTCCCATTGAAAGGAAGTGACCTGCAGGGAGTCTGGGGTTTTTGCCTCCTTCCCTTGAACAGACTCATCTGTTGAAAGATGGAGAAAGGTTGAGCTGTTCAGGCACACTGCCCAGCACTTGTTCCTGGCTCCTCTGGCTACAGGTGGGAAGAGGAATCTGGGCTGGACAAGGGTGCCAGCAGCCCCAGGAGGCTCTGCACAGGACAGTGAGGCAGTAACCCCTGGAGTTAATTAGTTTGGCTTCTCCAGTTCTTATTAATAGCTCAGGAGGGTTGTAACTTAGCTTGGTGCCAGACAAGAGGATTTGCACTTCCGATTGGATTTTGACTATCCTGCTGCAGCTGATGAAGCAAAGTCCTTCTTAGAGGCATGAGGTTTGCAAATAGCAGCTTGTCCTGCCCTGAGGGGGAAGCTGCCTTGCCTTCCCCCCAACACACACACCGAGGGCTCCCCCTGCTCGTTTATGTGAATAATAATGAACCAACCTGAGGGGTGGAATGACTGAAATGATTTCTCTCCCTCTTTCTCTTTGCAGACCTGAAGACTATATGAAGTTGTCCCTAGCCTCCTCCTAAAGGCATCCCTTGGCATCTTTAAAGGCTTGAGAGAAATACCAAAACCAACCAAACACACCCATAAGAGAAATCCATAAACCCTCAAAACTTGGGATCCCCTCTTGGTCTGAAGCTGAGTTCTTCAAAAACTCCTGTCAAGTTTGAGGAGATCCTGTTGTGTGGCTCCACGGACTGGGGCTGGGCCCAAGCAGTGACTTGAGTTGTGTTTGGGGGGCTGGGAAGAACCTTCCTCCCTCTCCCCCAGACAAAACCCGAAGTGAACACTAAATATGCAGCGAGTCTACTAGCTGTGCTTGTTACATGTATTAGGCCATGAAATCCATGTTGTTCCTTTCCTGGGGTGGGCAAATCATAGCTCTTCTCTCAGACCAGCTGGGACCTTGTACCAGACTCTTGAGTTGTTTTATCCTGGGGCCAAACTCCTCTTTATTGCTGGGGGGTGGGAACTGCCTGCGATTTCCAACGTTGTACAAAGCTGCTTTACTCCGAGGGACAAAGTGGGGTCCACGTGAGGGATGGCAGATGATGGCTGGGCTGACTCAAATCTTGCTTCTATAGTTATTTTAGCAGAGAGCTGGTTCTGTAGGTAGACAGGAGACTCACGAAGTGATGAAGTTTGATAGTTTAGCTGTTCCACTTGTGGTGGAGAGACCACACTTTGGCTGCTGTTAATATCTGCATCCTCACTTTTCCCTGCTCTGGTTCCCAAAAGGAGAGACCCAAGGAGGTAGCTTTGGCATCAGGGGTTCCCTCTGGTTCAGGATGAGATAGTGGAGGTCCTGGGAAAGGCACACTCCCCATTCCTCGGCTTGCTTGCTGTTCCAGTGCCCTCTTCTCTTACTGGTCTATGGGAGCCAGAGCTCAGCGTTGCCCCTCGGCTCTGTCACACAGAGCAGATGAATTTGGCTGGGCACATGCTCAGTTTTAAATCAAACCCAGCTGGTTTTTGAGAGAGGGAAGAAGGTCCAAGTCCTCTAGTGATGTTGCAGAAACACCAGGCTGGGTGGGGATGTGTCCTTCCAAGCTTCTCTGTCACTGCCTCTTGGCTAACGCTGCAAACATATCAGGAACCCAACAGGCTGCTTTTTGTTTTTCCCCCTTTTTTAATTCCTATGCAGACAATACTTGAAACCTTGTACACAGTTGTCCTTTCCAGCGCCTGGGGTTGGCAAACTCTTCATAAAAGGGCTCGTTTAAAGCACGGCAGGAGGCTTCAGCTTTAGAAGAGGCTGGGCTGCCCCTTCCCAGCCGACAACTGCAAGCGTGTTCAGTGGTTTGCATACGAATTTAGGCACATCTGGACCCTCTGCTTCAACATCCCGCTGGCACAGCCGCTGTCTCCCCGCGGTGCTGGCTGGCTGACTGTGTCCCAAGCACCCAACTATGCAAAGAATGCCTTATATCCGTTGTGTTTAAGTTACGTGGCAATATGTACATCCAGCAAAGTCGGTAGTTAAGTCCAGATTTTTGCTAGTGGCAGCAAGTCAAACTCTTTCTTCAGCTCAAATGGCTGTCTGGGTATTTTTTACTTTTGTTTGTTTTTGTTCGTTTGTTTTGTATCTGATGGTGGCTCTTATAAAAAGGACTGTAATTCTAGTGGCTTGAATCTGTAAAAATTGCCTTTGTTTGGTCCAATAAACCTTTGAATAGTTTATTTGGTTTGTGCTTGTTCTCCGTGCCTCCAGCAGCTTGTAACTTCTTCCTCAAGAGATTTGTGTAACAAATCTAGATTTTAGGTTAGAGGTACATTCTGCCCTCCTATGACTTTTACCCCATAAATGACTACATTCCCATAAACAAACAGAGGGAAAATCAGGGATATTCCCTTTTTTTCTGCTGAAGCAACGCAGTGTTGCAGCAGGATCCTGGTCTTGTTTGGCTGCAGAGCAATTAACAACATTCCCAATGCAGAGCTCTGCCCAGGATTTTAGCTGCTGTGGACACGGGTGCTTAGCAGCTCCTATACCCCAGATCTCTAACATACCTATGGCTCACTGCCCCAAACCTCCAGCTAACTGTAAAAGTCTTGAGCTGAAATGTCTAAAAAGAGCCTAAGGGAGCTAAGTATGAAAATGTAATTGCCTATGAAGAAGAATTAGGCTGCTTTAAAAACCTTTAATTAATCTATTTTGTCAGCAATAAGTAAGATCCTGTTTGACCTCCTGAATCCAAGTAGGACAGCATTTGAGGACAGCATTTATGAGAAGAGAATGATTTTATTTGTGAATGGGGTATGTTTGATCTGAACTCATCCAAAAAATACCCAAAACCAAACCAAGCTGGAGCACTACAAAGTTGTTTTGCAAGGTTGCCTCTGATAGGAGAAGCTCCTCTTCAAACACAGTTTCATGTTTGTGGTGCCTTACTCTTCCTTCCCAGGCTCTTTTCTCTCTTTATCTTTGTTTTGCTGTCCCTTTGTAGTAGATTATGGAGTGCAGAGAAGTAACAGCAGTAACAGCTCTTTTTTCTATTTTCCAAATGTACAGTCATAATATTTAAACTTGAGGGAGAGCCAAAATGCATTGATGTTGTGCTTCAACAAAAGAGAGTGAATATTGTCTGTGATCCTGATTTTGGAGACAAGGAAATGGGCCTTTGGAGAGGTTTCAGCAGTGCTGATGTCTGTGAAATAAGGAGTGAGGGATATAGACCTGTGTGAGCCCTCCCAGCTGGGAGGCACTGCAGACACAGGAGGCCAAGCTGTGTATTGAGTTTCTCCACACCAGACTGGCAACGTGCCCTCTGGTGCCCAGCAGTGATCTAAAATAAAATATTGATCACTAATGACCCTGCTGCCCTTCCTCTCGTCTGAAAAGGGCAGCTGGATGCTCTTCCTGTGATAAGAAAACATTAGAGAAGAGACAGACAAATTCAGGCTTCCATAACCGAAAGATCTCACATCATTATCAGGATATGTTTGGCCGTAGGACCATTGCATTTTAATTGCAATAAAAAAGAACTGGCAAATGAACTTGCTTTAGCCAGGATCTGCTTTTTTCCTGCCCTGTTTGCTTCAGCAGTGCTTAGAGGACAGGCTGCTGTTCCTGCTTCTGCTGGGGCTTAGCCCAGGAGAGGGGAAAATACAGAGCAGGAGCTCAGGAGCACGGGAAGAAGGTTCCTCTGCTCATTCCTGACTCTCTTCCACTGATCTTGTTCATGGTGTGGCAGCTGTTGGTGTGTTGATGCTGTCCTTTCTTTCAAGCAAAGATTGTGTCCTGGTTTTGCCTGTCAATAGTTATTACTGCCCCCGCTGTTACTGGAACAGCTGATAGCTTATCCATACAGGCCTTGCAGGAAGACTACCCCAGGTTATCCAGTGGCGTGCATTTAAATGGATTAATTAAAGGGTCTCAAGTCCTGTGTGGGAAGATGGTTGTGGCAGGAAAGAGGACTCTTGACAGGGTGACCATGAGGGACTAAAAGCCAGATTCTGTGTTTTCAGCCCACGGGAGGTCTGAGGGTGCTGAACAAGCAGGAGGAGCTGGGATTGTGGCAGATCTGTGCTCTGAGCTGGCACTGAGTTCTGGCCTCACACTCACGCAGGGACAAAACGAACCTTGAAGTAACGGGAACTACATCTGCCTTGTTACAGCCATAAAGCACCACATCCTCATTAGTTCTTTTCATCTCCCACAGGAGAGTCAGGAATGAGATGTGCTAGGCAAGGGAGCAGCCTGATCCCAATCAGGTAGGAGTCTGGCAGTGGGAACATTCCATCCCTCGGCCAGCCCTGCCTGGAGCCATGTGCACATTCATTTTGCACTAAAAGAGGATTTTGTACATCAGTTCATGAGCTACCTGCAAACAAATGACACTCCTGTGCTGCCCTCCCCAAATAAAGCCCTGTCACAGATACCAATCTTCATGCGATGTACAATGGTTACCTGGTTCAGGGTAGGGAAAAATCAGGATATCCTCTGTTAGGGGGAGAAGGGTGTTGATCATCTACTATGGGACTGCCTGGGGATTAAAAATCTGAGCTAGGTGGTCCACTGGTCAGCCTCTGCCCACACAGGGACCGCCTCACTGCTGGACTGGCTACCTGGGTCCATGTCACCATTTGACATTGGCAGACAAACTCGAATCAAAGCAAATTCCTATCCGTGATCTTATCTTCTAGTGGCTGATTAAAGTCATGTCCACACTGGGAGGCAGTCTGCTCTGTAGTTTTAAGCTGGATATGCATTTAAAATTGAATAGCTATTCCTGAATTACTCTGTGTCTACGTCCTCTCATTACAGAAGGAAAGGACACGGTGCTGTTGAATCTTAATCCAGGTTCATTATGGAGTCTGCTAAACTGGAACATGTTGGTCTCAGAAAATTCCACATGTCGAGTTATCTTGAAAGTTTGAGCATAGATAAGCCCTAAGGAACTCCAAAGCTGGTGCTAAAGCAGGCTGGTTTATCTCCACATTTAAGGAGCTGCAGAGAGATGTGCAGGATGATGGGATAGATGGGAAGGGGGAGGAAGGAGAACCAGAGGCTATCTCTGTCTTATCTCACACGGACAGATTTCCTGCAGCCAGTAAGGTTTGTGCAGAGACTTGCCTCAGGCTCCATGTTTCATTTGACCGTGGTGTTCTTGCTCCTGGACTGGCTATTCCTACTTCTCCTTTTCTTCTCGACAGGGTTCAGAGAGAGCAGCTGGCTGCCATCTTCAGACTGATGAAGGAAAAAAGTGACACGTTTGGAGAGATGTCTGAAGGAGACATGAAGGAGCAGCTCAGACTGTACGACATATAACCTTGCAGCCAGGGGAGGCTGTGCTCAAAAGCCATCTTGGCCCTTGTTATGCAGGACGCTGGAGGCTGTAGTGCTTTAAAAGTGTCTCAGTAGTTATTTTGCAGTTCCAGTTTGTTTTGCAAACACATATAGGCCCGTGATACGTATTTCGAAAGACTTGTAATTCCTCAGCCTTTTTATCGTTTTTCTCTGCAGAACTATCATCTCGTACAGAGAGTTTTACCTCTTTCTGGCTGGGTCATAGGTCTCAGTCCTACAAAGCAGTAAAACTCACAACTTTTTTTCTGGCCATGCTTTATGCAAATGAACTTTCAAGCTTCGTTTTTCTCAGTTTGATATCTGAAGAAAGAGCAAGATGATGGGTGTAAAATGCATGAAAATAATAGAATAACTCAGGTCGAAGGGTCCTGTAGTCCAACCTCTGACTAAAAGCAGCATCAGTTGTGAGACCAAGGTGGGTTACTCAGGGCTTTATCCTGTTGGGTCTTGAAAACCTCCAAAGATGGAGACTGCACAACCTCTCTGGGCAGGGAGGCTTCCAACCCTACAGTTAGAAAACGAACAGCCAAAGGCAAGGCAGTAGTGCTCTGACCAGGGGCGTGCTGCCTCTCATCTCCCTGGAAGGAACACTTCATCCTCCTTCACGCTGGCTCTTTGAAACCAATCCAGGTCGGTTCCGGCTGACCTCGTTGAGCTCATCCTCATGCTTGAGGAAGCAGCAGCAAACTCCAGCCTGGAAACACAAACATCTCCTCGCCTCCTGGCACTGGTGCAAGGAGCACAGAAAGGCTGCTGGGTTTATTACAAGGATGGTTGTTTCCACCTCAGATCCTGCTCTTCTCATACAAAATTATGTGGGAAACTATATACTTAGGAAATCTCTGTGAATGTATCAAGTATTTTGAACAGTCTTGACCAGCCCTTGGTGGTTTGGATAGAGTAAATCAATGAGCATTCCTAATTATAACTAAGTGTCTTCTGGTGTGCTTATCTCTCCTATGAAATCCTGTTAAATACCTTCTTATCAGTAAGGATTTTCTCAGTTTTAATAACTGCTTGCAAAGGAAGGCAACATTTTTTGACCCAGTTTTAGGGAATGATCACTTAAAAAATTAGTTTTGCTTTATTCTGTGTAATCCCCTTCAATCTGAGAAACCTAATATCTCGTTATCTGGTCACTGTCTCCCACTACAGTGTGTTCTATAACAAGACACTTAAGACTTTTAGAAACATTTTATCTTCTAATTGTTTTCACTTAGGTCAGGGCATATTTATAATGAGATCAAGCTGGTTTTACTACCAATCATGACTTAATCTAAATTTAATGTCTGAAAATTACCTCTTCTTATTCAACATGAACAGATTAAGTGGGGAAGGGAGTCCCATGATGTGAAACATCACGCTGGCTTGCTGTGTCCCTAGGACAGTTTCCTTTGTCAAGCTGTGCAAAGGGAGAAATGTAGAAAATGTGTCTTTGGGGCTTGTCCCTAGTTCAAAACTGAAATCAGGATCTTTTCCAAAATTCTTCATGAAAGCAAGCAAAGGAGAGATTTAGTTGATTTTTAGTCTTTGTCTTGCAGACTTTACAGTTTATTTCCCAAATATTTTTATATTTCTTATGTTATGGTTGGGTCTCCTCTGAATAGGAACATTTCTGGGGAAGACGAAAACATTCCTCAAACCCTTCAGCTTCAGAATATGCCAGCAATGATAATGCTGCACAAGGGAGAGCAGCTGGAATTAAACCTGTCCTGTCCATACCAGCCCCGAGCATCGTCACCAGAATGTTCAGATGCTGCTGATGACAGAACAGTGACGGAAAACCTGTTATTTACTAGGCTCAAATTTAAGGAAGAAATGAAGATAAATAAAAAAGGCTCTGGCCAAGACATGAAAAACGAAGGGGTGTCAAGATGTAAAACCCATGGGTTTTGAGCGGTGCATTCCTCCACGTGCATTGGCAAGGCTGTAATGAAGAGGATCCCGCTGGACACATCTGTGTGAGTCCGCGGAGGTGGTGGGGAGGGACCTGCAGCTATGGGGTATGTCCTGACTTGGCCAGGCAGCTTCTGAGGCCCTTCATCGCTGGACTCATCAATATTTATACAGGAAATTCCACCAGTTGCTATGGCGGGATCTCCCCTTTCTACAGGAAATTTCACTGGCTGCTGCAGCAGCATCTCCCCTTCTGGGTATTGTCCTCTAAATAATCGCAGAATCACAGAATCAATCACAGACTCATTTGTGTTGAAGCAACCTTAGAGGTCATCTAGCTCCATCCCACCCCCCTCAAAAGGGGATGGTGGCACTGGGGGATCCTTGTGAGGGGTGAAGGCACTGGGGGTCCCCAGAAAAGGATGGCAGCACTGGGGGTCCCTCACGAGGGGACGGTGGTACTGGGGGATCCCCATGGCAGGAAAATGGCACTGAGGGGTCCTCACGAGGGGACAGCGACACCGGGGGGTCCTCATGAGGGGACAGCAACACTGGGGGTCCCCATGATGGAGTGGCTGCACTCGGGGTCTCCATGAGGGGATGGCGGTACTGGAGGGGGGTCCTCATGAGGGGACAGCAACACTGGGGGTCCCCATGATGGAGTGGCTGCACTCGGGGTCTCCATGAGGGGATGGCGGTACTGGAGGGGGGTCCTCATGAGGGGACAGCGTCACTGGGGAGGCCTCATGATGCAGTAGCTGCACTCGGGGTCTCCCTGAGGGGATGGCGGTACTGGAGGGGGGTCCTCATGAGGGGACAGCAACACTGGGGGTCCCCATGATGGAGTGGCTGCACTCGGGGTCTCCATGAGGGGATGGTAGTACTGGTGAGTCCCCGTGAGGGGAGGCGATATTGGGAGTTCCTCATGATGGGGTGACTGCACTGAGGGGTCCCCGTGAGGGGACGGTGGTACTGGGGGCTCCCCACGGCTGCGGGGCCCCGCTGCCATGGCAACAAGGGACGATCGCCATTGGACCGACAAGTTCCCACTGTGCGGCAACGCGAACGGGCTCGGATTGTCCCTGTGCGCCCCCCGTAACCAGCCCGGGGGGGGCGGGACGGGCTGGAGACGCGCCGGGACGGCCGTTACCCGGCAGCGCGCGTGCGCGGCGCGTGACGTCACGCGTCACGAGTGACGTCACGCAGCCGCTGCCTGAGGCGAGGCCGCTCCCGCCCTCACAGCGATGGCGGCACTGCGGGCTCCGTGAGGGCCCAGTGAGGGCCCCGTGAGGGCTCCGTGAGGGCCCTGTGAGGCCTCCGGTTTACCGAGCTCTCTAATCACGGACACAGAGTCTGGCTGAGAAGGGACACATTGTTTATTTGGCGCAGAGCGCACGGAGGAGGTTTCCACAAATCAAACCGCCCAACGGGTGAAAACTCCATTATATAGTAAAATTTACATGAACTCGCCTGTAAAATATATGGTCTTTTGTGCGGTTGATCTTGGAACACGAAGTTCTTTAGTTCATTAAGCAATTTCTGTTGTAGAAGTTGTTTGATGACATTAGTTACATTTACCAAAAAAGTGAGAAAATTCAACCCAGGGACAGATAAGTGCCCTGAAGATAGCAGGGAGACACTGTTTATTGTGCACAAGGTGTGAGGTGGGGATCTCCACAAATTAAGTGCAGTAAGGGGCAAAAAGTTACCTCTTTCATGCAGTAAAATTCATGTGAAGCCACCTATCTAATTCACACTCTCTGCCTACCTAATGCATAATTTATTTGGGTGATGTAATTTTACTCAGTGCTTGCTTTATTTGGGTGATTCTTAGATGACAAGAAACAAAAGTTTGTCTTTTCTTCATTAAGCATCTTCTGTTGTAGAAGTTACGAAAGTTGGCTGACGACATCAGTTACGTTTACAAAAGGTGAGAAAATTCAGCCTGGGGACAGATAAATCAACTTGAAGAGATCATCCACATCCATCAGAGATCCAGGTTTTTTAAAAAAATCTGGAATGATTTAATTAAGGAACTTTAGAAGTTGGGGGAGACGGGGGAAGGAGAAAATGAGCAAAATTCCTTTCTGGCTCTGTAAGTGGCTTTGATAGGGATTTCAGATTTCTTTACAGACCATTTAAATGAGCCCTTTGCATGGGTCGCTTCTGGAATTGGTGGACCTTGTGCTCCAAGATGTGATTACAGGTGTTTCCCACTCTAGAGCTGGTGTCAGTTCAGTGAGCTGGGCTTGTCTCAGTGCATCTGTGATGGTAAAGTCTGAGAGAGATGTGGCTTTGCACTGTCCTTTTCTTGGAAGAAAATGGGAATAGTTAGAGATGGGGAAGAGTGTGGCCCCACACATACCATGAACCCTCTGATTTTTGCACCTACAAGGTTATTTTCCACTTTGTGTTGCTTCCTGCACGGCTCAGGGGATTCTTTCTGGGGTTTTTTGCAAGCTATGTCAAATATTTCAAATAAATTCCTCAGAATAAACCAAAGGCAAAATTCTTCACTAATACCCACCAGAGGAGAGCAAGCAGGAGTTTCCAGACCAGCTTTGGAGTTAGAACACTAAAAAAACACCCCACTCCTTCCTTCCTGCCTCACCCTTCCAATCCCTCGTGTCTCTTAATCACTGTTGGCAGGCAGGGAATTAATTTTAAATAGTCGGGATTTATCCCCGTAAGAACAAAGGAACAAGGTTCAAAAATCATGTGGATAATAATCCATTTAAAATGATATAATTTCGTCTGGAAGGTGAAATAAGTAATTCTGAAAGTTATTGTATCTGGTGCCTGTAGGGAATTGGGGCAGTAATCAAGCAGTGAGTGTGGGGCACAAGCAGCTCCTATTCTAAGAAAGCAGCTTCACCTATACTGCCACTTTTGTTGATTAGTCACATTTTGTTATAAGGACTGTATAAAAAGTAACCCCCACAGCACTGAAGCCTTTTCTGCCTGTATTTCTTTGGAAGTTTTCTGACCAACGTGACCTCAGAGGTGCTGAAAAATGTGCAGTGGTGTCTGCTACCTTCTGGTTGTGGCAACTGAGTGGTATTTTGTTTTTTTAATTCTTTCTCCATGATATGAGTAAAGTTTTTCTCACCAAAGTGAGTGTTCATAGGGATTTTGACATGGCCCAGGAGTCATCTTTCTTGTGAGTCCTCTCTAAATATCAAATGAAGCAGCAGAGGTACGAGTCCTGAAAGGAGCCCTAGATGATAAGAATTCCTAAAGATAGGCTCAGGAGATGGGGATGGAGTGCCAGTGCCAGGGATTTGAATCTGACTTTGTGCTAGGACAGGAACAGAGCAAAACATGGAAGACCCTGTGGTTCGTTTTGTTGTTTTGTTTATTTTTTAAAAAGCTTTGAATAGATCTCATTCAGCTCATCCAGTCACTGCATCCCAGCCAACACTTCTGGAATAGCGGTAAGACCTTTATATTTTTTTCTTTTAACCTAAAGGGGAAATTCTCCTGTCTGAAATACTTTCTTAATTCCCAAAGTAGGTCAGGAATGCAGCCATTGAGGTATGTGCTGTAGTGAGTCACGGAGTGCTCAGCTGTTGGGAATGCTCCCCTTTGTCAGCTGCTAAATTGCACTGGGAACAATAAACACAAAGTGGAAGCATTTCATAGTTTGTTTCATCTTAATTTGTCTCAGAGGAAGGGGGTAATTGATTTTGTTTTCCATGAGAAGCTGCTGCCAGACCTGCTGTGGGGATTGCGACTGTTTTCAGGCGCTGAACCAAGTCGTTAGGGATGCTGCTGCAGAAAGAGATGAGGCAGCCAGCTGACATCATCCTGGGGAAGCACAAACAGCCTCACCGCATCTCCAAAATCGGCAGTGTGACTGGGCCAGGCGTGGCAGGGAGGCTGGGAGCCTCGTCCACATGCGCCCCGAGGACTCACTGCACCGCCACTGGCTGTGCCCGTGATGAATCAAGGTGAGGGATGATGAGTCCTTACAGTGCAGTCAGGTTTCCTCTTCTACAGTGGTGGGGAGATTGCAGCTCTGGTGAAAGGAACGCTTGGAGAGAGATGGTGCTGCCCGGCAGTGGAAAGTGGGGTTCTTTTGGACATCTTTCTTACTTCCCTCTTGGAATGGCTCACGTTTGCTTACGTAAGGGTAGCTTGAACACAGCCTTACAATGCTCCCAGTTGGAATAAAGCTCATACCCTGCAAATGTGGGGAAAGGAAACGTGCTGGGAGAGGCGGCGCCAGCACTGTTTGTCCTCTGGATGGTGCTGTTGTGTTGTACAAGCAGCAGAGGGCCCGCAGTGCTCCGACTGAGCATTACAGGTGCTGTTTGCTCCGGGGAGGATTAACGATGTGCTCAGTCCTTTTCTAGTCGCAGATCTCTCACAAATCCTGTATGTTGTGACCCACCTGTTCTCCAGCATTACCGAGACCGACTAAACTTAGCTAATGACTACTGATGAGAAAACTCATATTTCCTGAGCAATTCCTCCTGGTCAGGAGCAGGAGTTTTTAACATCTTCTTTAAAACTTCCCTCGATCCCCCAGCCCCCAAGGGCTAAGCTCTGTTTCACCTGTGGGATGAGTATTTGTTGGCTCGAGGGAATGCACTGAGCTGGCCTGGAGTCACAGGGAAAAAAAGCTTGTTTTCAATCTCGATTAAACTTTGCTATGGTGAAAGAGAAGCCTCTGAGGAAGCTGTTGTTCCAGAGGCCAGGACTCGGGTGTTTGAACATTGTTTGCCTTCGTGGCTCCAGATAAGATCTGAAATAGGTATTTCCTACTGTAATGTGTGTGACCTTGTTCTAATGGTCTTGGAACTTTATTGTTTTATAACTCTGTCATAAAGGTGTAACCACAATCCTTATGGAGGAGAGGTTGTGGATCATTGCCTCTGTCATTTGTTTTCCTTGTCAACACTGTTATAACCCTTTTTATCAGAGAGAAAACCTATCAGAGAGTAGTTTGTGTGGTGTAAGATACTGTTTTGCAACTGCCTGTGACTCAGTTCTACCACTGATAATTGGTGGAAATAGAGAAATTAACTCAAAATGCTGGTTTTGTGGAAATGGGAGGGTGGTAAAGGAGTGGTGAAAGTGTTTAGTTTGTTGTAGGTTACTAGTTAATTAACTCTCCTGGAAGGTGATGCTTTGACTTTGTAGTGCCTTCCAGCATCAGAGAACTGGCTGTCAGCTTCTTTCTTTGCAGATACCCCAAATTCTGGTAGCAGAGCAGAACACAGCAGAGGAAGCTGCAGTATGCTGGCAGTAGCTGTTTCTGATGACCACTGCAAGTCCATTGGGTACAGGTAGAACCCCCTGTGTGACAGCCCTGGCTCAGCTCAGAGCTGTGTCTGGTGTCCCTGGCCAGGCTTGTGTCAGTCCCAGGTCCCTGCAGCAGCTGTGGTGAGCTAAGCAAGAGCTGCTGTCTGAGTTATGTGCAGGGTGTGCCTAACCAGAGACTGGCTGCTCCCAACATGGGGGAAAGCAGAGGTCAGCACAGGGAGTGTCTGAGATGCCAGTGGTTCGTATGTGAAGCAAGTCCTGAGTTCAGATGAATAACAGCATCAGATTCATGCTTTAAATTATCTTACTGTAACCTGTTTGAACACAGTAGTGGTTCCTCTGAAGCACAGGATCTTTTTAATCCCTCCTGTCATCCTGAATTCCCTTTAGCTGCCACTCTGTTTATGTGGAACATGTCCTTTCATGTCAGCAAGGACCACTGAAAAATCCAGCTGTTTAACTTTGGAGGAGAAACATAGCCCAGCAGCTAATGGAGATGACTGTGACCTCTGGTGGGAAGAGGGACTTAGTGAAGATGGGACTGGAGGGATAAACCAGACTGCCTGGGGAAAGAGATTTGTGAGGAGATGGAATGATTGACTGCTCAGGCTTGTCCCAGCATCTGACTCTTTACTAAAAGCTAGAGCTGGAATGGAAGAGTTACAGTTTCTGAATACTTCCAAGACATGGTCGTAATGGCTGAGAGGGAGACTCATACCTGTTGATTTCTGAACTTTCTGTTTGTTTTGGCTTTTTGTCAGAAGTTCTCCTCTCTGTTTGCTTATGTACTTCAGTTTTTAAGGGTCTGAGCATTGATATTGTCTGTTCCTCTTCCATGCTCTTTGTTCTGTTTGTTTTTGCACTGTGATGTGCAGCCTATGGGTAAGTTACACAGGGTTACTACCTGCATAGCAGCAGTAGAAATAAGTTGCTACCTGCATAGCAGCAGTAGAAAGACCAGCAGAAACCAAATGGAGAAAATAGAAACCCCAGCTTTCCTCTGTACAGACTACGCTGAAATTTTCACACCCACACACTTAAATCAACTTTGTAGTGGTGAAGTTGGACTTTTGGCATGAGCAAGAAGACTTCTATTTCAGGCAGCACTACATGAAAATTTTAGGTTGGGTTTGCCAATTCTTTCTCCTCTGTGGGCTGTGTTTTCGTCCTGCAGTAAAGGATTCCTGTGCCTCATCTGCTGTCCTTGTGGCAGGAAAGAGCTGTATGACCTTAGTGAGGAAGGGGAGTGCCACTGTGTCTGAACCCAGCTACCTTGAGATAGGAGCAGAGGCATTCTGAAAACTTGTTTTTAGGGGGAGGGTTATCTTCTACCTATTTTCAAGCTGCCCATGAACAGCCAAGAGTGTTTGGCCTCGTTTTGTGTGTAGACCGTGACAGTTTCAATAGCCCTACAGTGGCATTGTTAAATTGGCAGTTCCGTGAGTGGGTTGATGGGATGGTTCCCTAAATTTCCTGAGGAAATTGCACTGCCCTACACACATCCTTTGCTTTTTAAAAACTGCTGCCAGCACAGCTGAGGTGGGACATGGGCTCCTCAGGGAAGTGGTCACAGCCCTAAAGCTGACAGAGCTCTAGCAGTGTTTGGACAACGATTTCAGGCACAGGGTGGGATTTCTGGAGCTGTCATGTGCAGGGCCAGGAGTTGCACTTGATGATCCTTTTGGGCTGTATCGGGTTTGCATGGCCCGGTTTTGGTGGCAGGGGTGGCTTCTGTGAGAAGCTGTCAGAAGTTTCTTCCATGTCCAGCAGAGCCAATGCCAGCTGGCTCCAGGATGGACCTGCCACTGTCCAGTGCCAACCAGTCAGTGATGGCAGTAACACCTCTGTGATAACATATTTAAGAAGGAATAAAAAGTTATTGCACAGAGGTAATTGCACTCGGAGAAGAGAGGGATCAGAATACGTGAGAGAAACAACTCTGCAGACACCAAGGTCAGTGGAGAAGGAGGGGGAAGAGGTGCTGCAGGCACTGGAGTGAGGTCCCCCTGCAGCCCATGGTGCAGAGCATGGTGAAGCAGCTGTGCCCCTGCAGCCCATGGAGGTTCATGTGGGTGCAGAGATCCACCTGCAGCCCCTGCAGAAGCCCACGCTGTAGCAGGGGGATGCCTGAAAGAAGGCTGTGGGAAGCGTGAGCTGGAACGGGGTCCTGGCAGGGACCTGCGGACCTGTGGAGAGAGGAGGCTGTGCTGGAGCACATGACCTTGTAGGGGATCCACACTAGAGCAGCCTGTTCATAAAATGTTTGAGTGCTCAGGCAGAGAAGATGTTGGACCTGCACCCAGTACGTTTATTCTCTATGTAGGTGTCCATTCCCAGGCTGCTTTATGACGAAAGTCTGTCTTTGCCAGCCAGCTCCTCCTATGGCCTTTTGTGGCAAATGTTTTCTTCCTAAAGGGTAGATTATCCTTGTTTGTACATGGATATACTGCACCCAGGAGTGATCTCTGTGGTGCATGACAGTTTGGTTATATTTGTACTGACAAGCCCGTGGTGATGGGGCTGATGTCCCTGCTCACCTTTCTGCAGCAAGAAGTGAGGCAGAGAGCCTCACAATGCTGTGGACTTTATCCTGCTCTCTGCACTCATAGTGGCTGACTCATCTGGGGAGAAGTGACTGTGTCAATGTTCGTGGGGGCACAGACATCCAGATCCTTGGGGCTGGGATCTGGGAGCCCAAGACTGATCCACCACATTATGAAGTAGGAGAGCGTGTGGTGATGGTAATGGCAAGGTTCTGTCCCAGCAACCTTGGGGTCATCAGCAGGTGGAGTTATCTAAGACTCCCTTGTACAAAACTTCTTTCTCTAAACAAACCTTCTTTCTCTAAACAAACCAACCTGAGGACAGGAGATCCTTTTCCTTGTGAGCACAAAACAGGACAAAAATAGCTCTGTTTACCTGCTTTTGGAGAAGAAGCTGGCTGGGATACTGAGAGTCCACGGTCACTTAGCATGGTTATTAACAGTCATGTTTAGGTGCATGTAGGAAGGGATGGTGTGAGGGTGATGTGTTTGCCAGTTCTGCTTCTCTCTTCTCCAGGTATCAATTCCACTTGCCAGTTGCAGTGATGAAACAAAATTTGATCACCTGTGCTTTGCTCCGAGTCAAACAAGGTTAATAAAACTGGTGACCAAATGTCTGCAGGCATGAATGTATCTCAGTTTGGCCTGCAGGAAGCCCTGGTAGTGTTGGTGACCACCAAGTCCTTTTTGATGAAGCATGCACTGATAAATGGAACTGCAGGCTTCTGGTGTACTTGAAGTTGTAAGGCCAGACCTTGTCAAATTCTGGTATTAAGAGAAGCACAAGGCTGGCTGAATACAGTATTCTACAGGGAACAGGAAACAATTCAAGGAAGTGGCCTTCTAGGGAAACTGACTTTCAATTCAGCTGCAATCCCTAGAGAATAAATTGTTTCACAGGATAACACAAAACTCAAGGACTAACCACATGACAAGATGGGAAGTTCTTTTTCCTGGTTACATTAGATAACAAACCATGTGAAATTCCACAAGTAAGATGCCACCCATTTATCCTGAAAGAGGAATGCAGACAATCTGCATTTTGTAGATATGAGATAAAGCTAATTCTCAAATCAAATTGTATATGAACTTCTATCCATGAAACAGTGCAGTTATTTTAATGCATTTGTAGGCTACATGACATAGCAACATGTTTTTAATAGATTGGTCTCCTGAACAATGGTGAAATGTTTTGACAGTGGCAAAATAAATAACCCACCTTTGACTTGTGGGCTGCTGGAGCCTGATGGAGCCTGGTGTTGTGGTGGAGCCACAAAAGATAAAGCTGAAAGCAAAAAGATACCCGTATAGTCTTGGGCAAAAGCAGAACTGTTGGCACCATCCTGGTTAAATTCTGATGTGATTAACTGCCTTTACTGCTCTGTCTCCTTTCTGTTTATTTCAGAGATCTTCTGTCTGGAAAAGAGTGTGGTGCTGTAGGATGGCTCCTCATCCTCCTCGCAGCCAGGACTGCCTTTCAACATTAACTGAAGGACCCACAGTAACATAATTTGCAAGTGTTTTAGGGTAAATTACACAAAGTTTATAAGCCCAAGGGCTTGTTATTTCTCAGTGATTCCCAGAGCACTTTACCATATGGTTTCACAGATAGCACACACAGTTAAACAACCAGGAGAATAACTTTTCATGGTTCTCATTTTAATACAGAGCAATGTGTCTTGTTTTTGACTGTGTTATGCATTTAAGATGTTATTCTGGTTAACTGAGCTTGTGTTTACTTATGGTTGCAATATTGGGGGTAAATATGAACTTAGATATTGAGCAAGCTGTCAGGTGGGGTGGAGCAAAGGGGATCAGCAGAGTGTGATGCAGTGGTGGAGATTGCTTAGGGAGAGGGAGGGAAAGCTCAAGCACTGAAATATAGACAGGACCCAGCTGATACCTGCTTGGAATCTTGGGGTGGTAATGGCAGGTTAACAGAGATTAACACAAGGCCACCCAAATTTGACATCATACGTGAGCAACACAGCTTAGACTGTTCCTGTTGTAGGCCTGATCATTCTCATTTGGTAACTGCAAGTGGGGACCCAAGGCTTGAGGTGCAAGCTGCAGAGCTAGGAACAAACACACTCAGTGTATATCCTGCCAGACTTCTCCATGGAAGTCCATGTCCTGCCTTCTCCATCCTTTGGAAGTTCAGCTCACAGAGGAGATGATGAATGTCATCGCACGTCATTAGTAGAAACAGGCTGGCTCATCCTCTCGGCTCTGGCTGAGACTGCAACAGAGGTGTCCTTCCTGGAATCTTTGAGACAAACCTGGATTGAACAGATGCTAAGCAGCTTCCAGGGAATCAGGAGAGAATGTCCTGAGCACCAGGATCTCACATTTCCACTCCAATAGCACAGTGCTGCTCACCTGCCCAGCAATTACTTTGCCTGGGGATTTCCGAGTATGAGGTTGATAGGTGGTGTGCATCTGCTGTGGCAAAGAATTCTCTTTTCTCCATGGCTGACAAAAGCCTCTGTCAAGTTAGCAGGAGAAGGATGGAGATAAGTAGCACCGGGTATGTATCTAAATAAAGCAGGAGAAGAACTATTACAGAGAAGACAATACACAAAAGGGAGAAAAGGGAAAAGAAGCATCTGATTTCCAGCAGCTCCTCACAGGACCCTGTGGCTGTCCTACTCTTGCAGTTAAAAATATGACTGCACTTCTCTGATGCTCCTGTCAGTCAGGAATAGAGAGGAAAGCCCTCTGAGGCCACATTTTGTTGAGTGTAAGACAGGAACAGGATGATTTATACCACTCAAGAAGCAGGCTTATGTCTTGCGTTCTCTGCAGCACTTTTCACCCCAAAGTATGCCAAATGGCTCATTTGTCCTGCCAGAGATGTCAAGAGGAATGGTTTCTGATGTTAAGTTAGTGGGAAGAGTATGGGAAAGACCTTTACCAAGAAATATTTCACTTCTGGCTCTAAAATTAGTAGATCCCCACAGAGATGTGATTCTGTAATTCATATCTGTGCAGGGCCTGGATTTTGCTGCCAGATGTGACGTGCTGAGATAATATGCCTACATTTTTTTGCCAGGGGTATGGAGAGGAATTTGGGCTTTGTGATTCTTGTGTTTCTTTCTCTGGAGCAGTGGAGAGTCCTTGAATGCTCCTATTCCTGGCAGCTGTCAGGGACAGGAGCTGGAGAGGCTGCTCTTCTGATGGGAGGCCAACTAGCCAAGAGTTTAATAAATTACCTCTTCACCTGTCTGCAGTGCTGCCGTGCTCCTTGGGGGACGAGCTCTCTGAGAGATTCCCGGTCAAGGAACAGAATTTTTTCTTCCTTTCCATCAAACAGATTTTTTAAAAGGGGGGAAAAAACTCCACAAGCCATCTTAGCTCTGAAGTGGTGTCAGTTTGTCTCTCTGTCTGTCAGCTCTGGGGTGATGTGCTAGGCTCCCTGCTGGGATGGCACAGACAAAAGGCTGCTGAGAGAGGCATTTGGATAAAGGAACCCTGGTTCTTTCCAGCCCATGTAACTCCAGCTGACGTTTCCAGCCATTGTTGCTGGGAGTGTATTTTTCTGTGGTTTTTAAAATTCTCTCAAATGAAGAGGCTCATCAGTCTTCTCAGCATTGTGTGTCTAAGGAAGGAATGCTGGGAGCAGAGCATTTCAGCGGGATGGGGTGAATGTGAAGAGCTTGAGGAGCAGAAAGGCTGTGTGATGGCAGACTTGGTCTGCTCCACTCTGTTCAGGGAGGTTAATTATCACCCAGAGCTGTGGCCATATGGAACAGCTCAATAGCTGAGTCCTCTCTGTGCTTACAGAAAGAACTAAAACAAATTCCAGAGCCTGTAATAGGGCCAGATTCAGAGCACTTACACCCCATCTCCCAGTGATTGCTCCAGGCAAGGACATTCCATGGTGTGTGGGCACTGGCTGGAGGAACCTGCCCATGGTCCCATTACCAAGTGGGGAGAGGGGGTAATATTCTAGGTTGGACCCATGTCATCTGCTGTCCCTACACAGAGCCAAGGCAGTTTCTTTACGGGGGCATGAGCTGAGTGGGGCTGGACACCAAGCACACAAATCAGCACTAATGAAAACCTGACAGGGTTTGCAATCTCTGCAGCTCTGCTGTGTGGGCACTGAGCAGCCACTTGCTTATTCCACCATCAAAACCACTGTGTCTTTCTCTCCTGGGGCATTTCAGTCCATGGAGAACAGACCAGTTGGCTCACTAAGCTGTTCCCTCACTCCGACACAGTTTTCTGGGACTTTGCTCTGTGACAGAACTTTGGGTATTCTTAAAAGTGCCGCTATAGAAGATGTGGGGGCTTTGCTTCAACAAATGCTGTTGTCTCTGGGTGCTTGTTTAGTTTTTGAGAGAAGGTTTGGTGCAGAAGGGAAGGAACTAGCTGGAAAATGGCCAGTGAGTGTGGAATTACAGCAAGCTTGGGAGTTTCTGGGCTATCAGTTTTATTTGGTGAAAGCAAGACAAACAGCTGTGCAGAGTTTGCTAATGTAATTTCTTCCCTCCAGATGCCCAGCCTGAAAGCATCTGCTTCTGAAGATGACTGCTGAACAGGGAGGGGAAAACAAGAACCTAAGGTTGCCAAGCCAAGCCTTTGCTGGCCCCCAGGCATGACCAGTGAGCAGTTGCATGCTGCAGATGTCATTCTTTTTCTCCCCCACTTATAACTCAGTTCTTGTGTCATCAATTAATACTGTGAACATGTCCAAACACCCCCAGCTTCTTTAGCAGCTTTGTTCCACTGGTTTCCAGTCAAATACTGGTTTTGGTAGGTTGTAGACATCACTGAAAGACAAGTTTATCCTGCAGCAAAGACGGATTGATTTGCAGAACAGTTCTGTTCTTAGAGCACATCTTGTGATGTTCTGTTCTGTAGACCAGAGACATGGGAGAGTGGAAAGCACACAGGGCACAGGCAAGTAAACAAGATTTGATACACAGCCCTGTGAAGAACGTGCACACAGATAAGTTTATGGTATCGTTCGAATGCCAGCTGACACCCTCAACACACACAGTGTAAGATCTATTGGCAGTTAAGTTTGTCTATGAATTAAAAAAAAAAGACAAAACCAGGCTAATCTACCTTTTACATGTCCAGGATGTAATTAAGGATGTAGTTAAATGGATGTGGAATTAAATGGGCTATTGGAGATCAAAAAGGGCTTACAGATAACCATCTTCACTTGATGATCCCAGGTGCAGTTTGCTTAAATTAAAAAGTCAAAAAGTCACCTTGTTTTTACAGTACTGAAGAATAGAAGAATTTCTGCTTTGGGCATTGATGCTGAGAAATGGACACACCAGCAGTGCTGGGCTCGGAGTCTCTACCTCATAGGGGAAGCAGCATCTTCTGCCATTGCAGGTGGGATTGCAGGTAGGACTGCAGAGAAACATGCATTTGGAAAAGGATGCTGTGGCCCTTGAGAGGCCAGGCCCTGTGCATTGTGCAGTCTTTGCTTTGTATGTTCCTGCCTGCGGGCTGGGAGCCCTGTGTATCCCAAGAATCTTCTTATAGAGCTGTTTAAGAGACCAGGTCTGCTCTTGGCCTCAGTTTTCACAGGTCATCCCTGGAGAGTTCCAGTACATCCCCCTTTCCCAATGTGACCTCATGTTTGAGCAAACCAGCCGGGCTGCCTCAGTTCTGACAGGCTGATCTCAGCTGTGGGGGTGGATGGTGAAGAAATGATGCTCTGAGGAAATGAAAGTCAGTACTCTGACAGGGGGGTTTAGGTTTTCTTTTCTTACACCAAGAAGGTGAAAAGCTGTGTTTTGCATAGCAAGCCTGCTTTTGGCTAATGTGCTTGCCAGAGATTTGGATATTCCCCCAAGCACAATCCTTCCTCAGCAGAGAGTGCTACAGACGAGTTCTCCACAATCATCAGTGCAGTTCTTAAAAGCAAAGAAATCCTTATTTTTCTGCTGGTAGGAATTTTTCTATCCCTTGTGGCTTTTGGTTTCACAGTAATGTTACATGGAGGAGATTGAAGGAAAATGTTTCCTGCCTCCAGAATCTCCCTTTGGGACCCTATTAACAAAAAAAGTCTTGTAGTTGTGAAACCTGTTGACTGGTTTTCCCGTGACATAAAACAGGCACCTTCAGTTCTCTGGGTATTCAAGAACAGTGTGAGTGCTTCTGAGATTTGAGATACTGTCAGCAAAAGCTTTTTTTATATCTGAGCTTCATTTTTTTGTAAGACCTGTGCAAAAGCAGCCTATGCATAAGAAGCAATATGGCCATCACCCCTTGGACTTTCAGGGTTTAGTATTTAAAAACTTAAAAAGTTAAAATAGCCCTTTGCTGTAAAACTACATCTCTGGTACAGATAAACATTTCTCTGGCTGTGGTATCCATCTCTGCAGATCTTTCCCTCTGCTGGTGGAGTGATGTACTCTGAACTGCCAAAGATTGATTTCACACTGACTGGGAATTTTTCATAACACAAACTCCTCTTTTCTGTGGTGAATTTGCACCGAGTCTTTGATTTGTTTCAAACCAACCACGAGGTAAAATGGATGTGTATCTAGCCAGCAGCTTTTGGGGGACAGAGATTGCTTCTGGATTGGAGCTGCAAGCAATTATGGCATGAAGAATACATGTTTATGGTAATGTCTAAAATCTTGGCCAGGTGGTGGTGTGAAAGCTTCTTGGATTGTAACTATGGCCATTTCTGTAGTTCACATGTGTTCCCAGTGATGCTTGCACTAGGTTAGAGATTAAGGGTTTCCTTTTTTAGGGCAGACTAACGTCATTAAGGAAAATGCAGGAAACTTCCATTGTTTGCAGTGAAAACTGTTCCTTTCCCTGCTCTTTGGTAAATAAGCTTCTGGTGATAGACGGCAACAGTACAAAACTGATGTCTTGCCTGAGAAATTAGATCTGTGTGCAGAGTGTCTGGGAATGCTGGGAGACAGGGTGTGCACGTTGTTATAGGGAAATCCAGAGGGAAGACCAGCCCAGTCCTTCCACACACCGCGGTGAGGCAGTGCCTGGCGAACGCCTCTGGGCAGCTGCAGCAGCGCCTCTGACACTCACGGGTACCTCACCATGCGCTGTTCCAGGATAAGGCTCCCAAAAATTGCCAAAGCCTTGATTTGCCTCATTGTCATAACACAGTTTTGCCTCTTCATTGTCAGTTCCAGCTCCTTGTTTGACTTGATGAAGACAAAGATTTTCCGGTAAGGGACCTGTTTCTTCGTGGCATGCACGGTCTGGTTTGGGTGTTCGTGCTCGCTTTCTCTCTCTGGTCTGTCTTTTTTACTCTGGAACTTGCACTTCTGATCTGAGCTAGGTGACCACTTTACTTTAGCAGAGCATGTTGTTGGAAGATCCACAGTCAAAACCCTGCTTCTCTTTGCTCACTGTTTTCCAGGACTTCCTTTTGTACCTGTCTAAAGCAGCTTTTACTTCACTAATCCTACCTGTTTTCATACTTTGGCACTACATCGTATTTGCTTTTCCTGTTGGCTCCCAGAAGGACCTTATTTAGCCCTAATCCAGACAGCATTGCTGGACAGTGAATTTGGTGGGATGGCTTTGAATTTATGGCAAGTTCAGCAGCTGATTCCTAACACAAAATATGCTGCATACTGGGACAATGTCATGTAGACGTGATATATTGATATCTATTTTATATAAATGGCCAAGTAAATCTTACAGGAATGGGTGTGGAGGGAATTGCAGTGAAATGTCTCCAGCATCCCTGGCAGGGAGCACTGCTCCTTGCATGAGCCCTGCAGATACCTGAGCCTTTCCCAGTACAGGTATGGCTCGTGGATATGTTGGTGCTGTGTATAGGAAGCACCACTCTCCAGCTTCCCCACCACCCTCATTTAGTCTCAGCTCTCCCAGTGAGCTCACCTGGCTTGGCTTGGTTGGGTTAGTTCTCAGCTGGATGTCTGGGCTGATGCTGTGGGGGCAGGCAGGAGGAGTGGGGCTGGGAACATCTGCAGCTCTTCTGGAGGTGACTTGAGTTCAGCTCAGCTCTAGCAGCATGAGACCATACTTTGAGGACAGGTGTGAATTTGGAGAGGTTGGAATCTTCACAAGGGAGGGAAAGGAGAGAAGGAGGAGGTATATAGAAGTGAAGTGAGTTGTCCTTGATCCCAGAGCCCATCAGTGGCAGAGCTGGAACAAGAAGTGACTCACCATGTCCACTGCTTGAAGCCATTTCCTTCTGCTGTAGTTTCAGAGAATGGAAATGCCTGTGTTTATACAACTTAAGTAAAACACAACAAGGTATGAGCTGTGTGTGGTTGTCTGTGTCAAAGTTCTATTTCTGTACCTTGTATGACACGTAGAATACACAAAGCAGCATTTTCATGGCTTTATCTTCTATTTGTCCTTGAACTTTGTGAAAAGGGAGGAAAATGACAGTAAATGTCATTGAGCTTCTGCAGTTGTTTGCCAGCTGGACTCTAGAGCCTGAAATTCACTGAGCTGCTTTGACCATTTGTCTGGATTTAAAATGCTGGTCAGGAGAGCAGGGTCCTGTGTAAGCACGAGTGCCTGGCCAACTGCAGGGAGCAAGCTTTGGGATGTGAAGAGCCCTCACATTTTACATTTTGGGTTTACAGTTTGGTCTCTGGCACAGCATTAGAAGTTAAAGTGTAATAGACTGGGGTGGAATCTGCCCTGCAAGACAGCACATAGGGAAAGTCTGCAGTTGGGGGATGGTTTCTTATACTGTCCTGTTTCATTTGTTCTCTGCCCTTTAATCTCAAAGTTTTAAACATCATCTTAAAAATACAACAGAAATTCACCAAGAGATTTAAGATTTGCCTGAGCTACCTTACCAAATTTCTCTTTATTTAGAGTGTCCATATAAAATCTTTCCTCCTATTGGGCAGTGAACAGTAACACAAGTTTATACATGAAACACTATGATAGAAAGCACATGCTGCACACTTGGTTGAAACTGGCTAATGATTATGAGAGAAGGAGAGCTGATAGGCTATTTGCTATGACCCCTCTTTTGTAGCATTGCAAAGGTTCACGTATTTATCTGATACAAAATTATTTTTAAAAGCTTCCTTAGTTGATAATTTCCTGAACACTTTCAGAGTGGTATGACAGCCGTGAAATTTCAGCAGCAACTGAGCTGCTATCTGCAGCCTGTTATCTGCAGAAGTGCTTTTTTCCCCATTTATCACTTCAGAAGCAATCCACAGCGTTCCGAAACAAGTGCGTCATGCAAAGGCTGAACGTGAGTGTGGAATCTGACGGCCACAACCATGCTGGTTTATCCTGAAAAGCTTTGCTGTACATAAAAGCTCAGCTGCAGATATTGTTCACTTTCCTTTTTCCTGTTCTACCCTCCAGCCATGTGCAGAGAAGAGGAAATGTTTAGGACAAAACCCCACCACTTCTGCCTTAATTTTTTCTGCTGGGTTTCAGCCCAGTGTTGTTGCAGGTGGCTCTTCTGCTGTCGGCAGATGTGTCCTCCTGTGATAACCTTGTACCTGCCTGTGCCTTTGAATCAGGACAGCTGCAATATTAGAGGCAAGTGCTGAAAATGTAGATATTTTACATTTTAATAGCTTCACAGTGTCTGCCTTCAGACACGAGTGCCTGGCGAGAGCTGTGTGATGCCCTTGCATTACCTGACTAAGGCAGAGGAGGAGATAAAGAAGTGCCCTGTGGCCCCAAAAGCTCAAGAAGTGATGTAGGGTAAAGGAGTGAGTTTCACCTCTTAGACTTCCCTTCCTGAATTCTGGAATTCCATGAATTCATGCTCTGTTGCTGAAGCACAGGGGTCTGCTGGCAGAGGAGAGGGGCAGATGGCTGCCTCCATGGTGTGTGCCCTGTCCTGAGCCCAGGATCTCCGAACCACCCCTGCAGTGCTCTGGGGACATTGCCAGGGGGCCTGCCCAGTGCGTGGCAAAGCTGGGCTGTACTGGCTGGCTGTTAGTGCCAGTGTGAATGTTTTGTGTGCCGAGTGCTGAGGAGAGGAGTGTGTGCCTCTGGGATTTGCCTGGTGGAGAGATAAGCAGTATTCAGAATGGTGTAGGAAGTTGAGTAACATTTTGGCAAAGTTCAGAATGGAATTACTCTAGAGCACAGAGAGAGGCTCAGAGTCAAGAGCACTAGAAATGGGCTGACGGGTGTTCAGTGTTAAGTGGAAAGCATGTGTGATGTATCTGCTTTTCTTTTGATTGCATTCAGGAAATTAAACGTTTTCCAACATGCCCCAGAGACACAACAAGTGGACACCCAAGAGCAACAGGGTTTAAACTGTTCTAATAATGGGAACTCCAGGAGCATTTTAAAGGTAACTTTGGGAGGACACATCACAAGACTCAAAGATGTGGTGGAGAAGACACCAAGGTGGAAAGGAAAGGAGGAGCAGAAGGAAACGATGAAACCAGTTACCAAGGTTACAGAAGCCAAGGAGAACATGACTGTGAAACCACCACCCCAGTTGGAGGGAATAGAGAAGACAGCAGTGAAAACAACCACTATTGTGCAGGGAAACAAGGGGAAAACAACAGCAAGGCCAGCTCCATGGGTGGAAGAAGCCAAGGAAAAGAAAACAGTGAAACCACTTCCCAGGGAGAAGGGAGGCAAGGAGAAGGCAACAGTGAAACCATCCCCTGGGGTGAAGGGAGCACATGAGAACAACACATCCAGAGACCAAGCAAAACCCAAAGAGCCTCCTGCATCAATGAAAACTGTAAAACCTTCTCCTCAGGCTGCTGCAGTGACACAGAAGAGGAAACTGAGCGCTGTTAACTTCACGTCTGAGCCGCGGTGGGATTTCGAGGACGAGTACCTGCTGGATAACTCATCCCCACCCTCGGTAGGTAGGATGGTGTGGATGGTCACCAAGAATGGTGCCTCCCCATTGGCCTCCTGGTCTGCTGGCCCCTGGGCGTGTGTGCCCTTTGCAGTTGAGGATGATTTCAGAGCTGGTAGGTCACCCATTGGTATATGTGCAGGTGCTGGTGGGACCCAGACAGGAAGACCTCTATGAACAACATCTGCATTCACATGAAGACTCAGGTTAGATATCTTTGAGCATCTCATGATTACTAGTGTCCAGGAACAGGGCCTTTAGGAAAGGAGTAAACTACAGCAAAGTTCTCAGCAAGCAGACAGGACAGGTTGTGGTGTCTCCCCATCCTATGCTGGTAACTCTTTGTAAAGCTTACCCAGAGCAGTTTTCCCTGGCACCCCTGTTTCTGGAAGGCTTGGAACTGGTGGATCACCTCCTCCCATGTCATGTCTCACTCCCAAACCTGATCTGTAATTCTGCAGAGAGAGGGAGTCACTAGAAGCACTCCCCCCTCCTTAATTTCCTACATGATCAGAGTTTTCCCTAGTTCCTCTGGTACTGATCAAGTCTAGCTCTGGAGGCACAAGAAGTATCAAGCCCTGGACAGTACCAGCTTGGGCAGGAAGGGAATGTCCCTGTTTCTGGACATGAAACGTGCTGTGAGTGAATTGATGCCACCATGAAACCCTTGACGATGTTGCCCTCAGTGCACTCCTCTGGTGACAGGCAGAATGAGGGCTGTCTCCTCAGGCTGTGACAGGGTTGTCATCCTCATCCGCTGCAGAGAGCCCAGCTCAGCCATGGAGCACTCAGCAAGGCTTTGGCAACGCAGCCATTGCTGGGGATTTGAGCTGGGAATGAGGGTCCACTTGGTCTCCTGTTTTGTCTTTCAGCAGGTGTTTGAGGAAGGTGTCTAAGACAGTAGAGCCCAAACTGACTGCAGAAAATTCAGTGTAGTGGAGCTGTTTGCTTTCCTGCACACACAGCCTCACTCTCACCAGCTGCAGTGAGACCCCTCTTGTAGGATAAGCTGGCTTGGATTCCCTTCTCAGCTGCACGTTTCACTGATTTATTGATGACATTGAACAAGTTTTGCAGATTTTGTCTTACCCTTAGAGAGAGTGGCAATGGTGATCTGATTTCATGTGTACCTCAGTGTTTCCTTGGGTGCACTCCTAGGATCTTGTGAGGTGTGTTGCTGACAGGGACTGCTTATTATACTATATATATATTATTGTAGCATATTCTTAATGCAAACAGCCTTATTTGATACATTTAGGTTAGACCTATTACAAATGTTAATTTGCATCAGTTAATGAGGCCCAAAGCCAGTAAAACATTTAAGCATGACAGGCCTGTTGTTCTGAAGAGGAAAGCCTCAGAGACTTGGAGTCATCCTGGCTCCCTCGTAGGTGACTTTTCACCAGCTGGTTATGGATGGAGTGCTAAAATTGTGCTTCATGTTCCTGGTGATGGGGATGCTGAGGGGAATGGATGAGGTACCACTGGAGTTTTTGTTTCTGGTCCTGTCACACACAGGCACACAAACACTGGCACTCAGTCAGGTTTATCAGCTCTGCTCATCAGTCATTATTGTTTCCTTTTTGTTTTTCCAGACCTGCTCTGAATCAGTGAGGGCCAGGGCTGCCAAGTCTGACTGGCTGCGAGATCTTTTCCTGCCCAACATCACACTCTTCATAGACAAGAGATACTTCAGTGACAGTGAATGGAACCGCCTGGAGCATTTTATACCCCCCTATGGCTTCATGGACCTGAATTATTCATGTGAGTCCCTCAGGGCTTGTCAGGACGGGACTTTCAGACTCCTAACAGGAACCTTACGCTGAGTAGCTGGAGGTTTGCAGCATCTCCCCATCAAAGGCATCTGTCTAGGAGGATCTCATGGTGGAAACTCTGATGGTTTCACTGTGTCCATCCCGAAGGCTCTTGATAACTCACCACTGTGTTTGCTTCACAGTGGTAAAGGAGGTCATATCCCTGCTGCCCCCAAATCCCCACCAGCAGCTGCTCCTGGCCAACCATGACAGCAGCGTGCCCACATGTATCAGCTGTGCTGTCGTGGGGAATGGAGGAATACTGAATAACTCTGGGATGGGCCAGGAGATCGACTCCCATGACTACGTCTTCAGGTAAGGCAGGCTTCCTTCTCAGAAGATGCACAGCTAGCTTATTGTGGCTAGCCCATAAGTGTGGCTGGATCACTTCATCTCTTCTAGTATTCCACTCATTCCCAAGTGCCAAAATGACAGATGGCAGGAGATAAAAAGTCCAAAAGTAATTGGAAAGTTACTAAATATCCAAAGCCTGTGTTCACAAATGAGCCATAAAGAGCCATCTCCACAGCAGGGGCTCTCCTGCAGATCAAGGTGCCAATCAGAATGGGCCTAGTCTTCCCTTCCTCCAGGCTAACACTGTCTTTTCCTATTAGGAACGTGCATGTGAGGGGTTTCAGTGGTCACCTAACTCTGCTCCTCTGTTTGATTCCCTTGGCCAGGGTGAGCGGGGCTGTAATCAAGGGTTATGAAAAAGATGTGGGAACAAAAACCTCCTTTTATGGATTCACAGCCTACTCCCTAGTTTCCTCTCTTCAGATCTTGGGACACAGAGGGTTCAGCAACATCCCACAGGAAAAAGTAAGTGAGCTCCCTGCTGTGTGAATGCAGCTTTGACAGGATGCTGTTTGTCTGTGGCCTTCAGTTCTGCTCTTGCCATGAGGAGCAAAGGGGCCAAGCCAGCCCTTTAGCATTACCCTCAGTGAGGGAACCTGCACTGCCTTGGCTCAGAGTGAGTGTTTGCAGTGGCAAGTTGTGTCAGTGCCACCCCAGCCTTGTGGCCAGTAGAAGGAGCTGCACATCAGATGCTATCTCCATTCTGCTGCTATGGGCCATTTGAGAGCTGCAGACTGAAGATGTGTGTCCAAGAAACTCAGCGAGCCAAGATGTCTGCTGGCATTCTTTTCAAAGTGCTCTTCACTAATGCTCAGTTGTGCTCTTAGCATGTCAGATACATTCACTTCCTGGAGGGAGCAAGAGACTATGAGTGGCTGAAGGCTCTTCTGTTCAACAAGGACATCAGGAAAGGATTCTTGAACCTCGATGGGTAAAGCCAACTATAGCCCTCTCTACCCCTCCAGTGAGAAGCTCTCTGTTGTGCTCTTTTTCTGTCCACAGTGCTTAGCCCTGCAGAGGACCAGGCCAGGGTAAAGCCAGGGTAAAGCCAGGGTAAAACCTCCCTCTCCTGGAAGACTTGCATTCAGAAATCTCTCCTTTCCTCCGCAGCTCTGAGCACTGCTGTAGTCAATGCACCTCCTTCCCAGAGATAGCTGATTTCAATGATGTGTGGCCAGAGCTTAGAGAAAGCTTTGTGGCTTTTGGGGATGAATACGTGCTGCTGGCTGGTCTGGTGTGGCCTGCTCATGGATGAAGGCCTGGTTTCACCAATTTTTGCCTATACAAACACATGTTTTTGATATTCTTGTCTCCTGTTGCTGCCTCTCCTCCCTGATCTCTTCCTCTGAAATGCACACAGGCTATGGAGGCTTTGTCATAATGTGGGAAATATTACAGAATATCTTCCCAGTGTTTGTGGTTCTTCTCTTAGCACCAAGTGCATCAGGGCTGATCCTTTCCAGCTGTCATGAGGTGTAGGAGCTTGTCCTGAGTCTCCCCATTCCTGTCCTTAGGCAGAAGCCCCGGCAGAAATTTGATAAAGATTTCACAATGGACAAATACCTGGTGGTTCACCCTGATTTCCTCAGATACATGAAAAACAGGTGAGCTGCGGGTTTTGTGCTCTAATGGGCTTGTTTTTCCTGGCCAGCACCATCTCTCTCTGTCTCTGGCCTCTCCTCCCAGCTCCCTCCCTTGTAACCACAGTTCAGCCACACCAGCAGCCTGGGGATAAGTGTCAGCAGAATGAACTCAGCTGAAACTCTCTGTGGTGCTGCAGTGGGGTCCTGGTGGTGGGTAAACATCCAGAATCTGTGAGCTGGAGAAGCAACAGCCATCAGACAGTTTGGTTTTCTGCATCCAAAAGAGATCCAGGGCCAATTTCAACTTTAGGTGTAGGAAGAAGTAGGTGTTGCTGAAGTGCCAGAATAGTTGATCTCTAGCTCAGGACCAGCCTTTCATGCTCCCCATTAGCATCTTGGAGGAAGGCTCTGTAACCTTCTCTCCAGAGATTGCTTCTAGGCTCGGAAGGTTGGTTGTGCCCTCAAGCACAACAATAGGCCCTTCTTCAGAATCCCCTTTGCTTGGCCTGGCTGCTGCTCTTCTGTGCCTCTCCAACCCTTTTCACAAGCCTGCTGGTCACTGTCACCACGAGATCTGCCCATCATGGGCCACACATGACCGAGAGATGGAGGAACAAGAGCTGCTGTTGTGCCCTGCTTTGGCTGCCTTTACCCTTCAGTCTCCTTGAGAGCTGCTGCCTTCCCTGGAGCCAGATGGTCGGCACTCCCTGCCCGCTCTGACGTCCCCCCTCTGACTTGGCTCCTTTCCAAGGCCAAGAGGACTCTATGCTATTTTTTCCCAGTGTTTACTCCTACTTTCCTAACAACTCCTGGCATAACACAGTGCAGCTCCTGGCAGGTTTTGTGACGCTCCTCTTCACCTTCCCTACATCTCGTTTCACTCCTAGATGTAGATGGGGAGCAGGATATACCAGGGGGCTTCAAAGCCACCTCTGCACTGCAAAACGAAGGACAGAATTAAGAGTAGTGGGCTTTAACGGATGAGATCTTTTAACCCATCCTCTCTTTATCCCCATTGCCTCAAGACCTGCCACTTCCAGCAGGGGCAGAGCTGGGCTTAGGTCGCAGTGCAGGTAGTGGAGAGTTCTGGGCACACTCGTGGCTTCTCTGAAATGCCTCACATGGCCCCAAGCTGCTGCAAGGAGGGAAGATGCTATGTGGGCCACAGGGAGACAAGGTGTGCCCTGCTTGAAACACCACAGCCAGCAACTCCTCAGTGCTTTCTTCTGTCCTGCTGCAGGTTTTTAAAGTCTAAAAATTTGGAAAAGCACTACTGGAGGCTGTACAGACCCACAACAGGGGCCTTCCTGCTGCTGACTGCCCTCCATCTCTGTGACCGGGTAAGGGCACGGTGATTCTTGCACCCAGAGCTGTCTGCAAGTGGGAACAGAGGACAGAGGAGAGCAGGGGTGGCTGCTATCTGCCTCGAGAGTATATGGGCTTGTGTCAGCTGTGGAGGAGCAGACTGAAGATGAGAAACAGCCCCAAAATAGCTCCCATAGGGGTGGTGAAGCCTGCTGTGACCTAGAGCATATGATCTCCCGGGGAGGCAGTGAGGGGACAGCAGGACCTCTGGAGCCAGTGCTCACAGTCTGGTCCTTCTGGACCCCCACACAGGGTCACCAGAGAAGCCCCAGCTGGCATCTCTGTCCTGTGCTCACTCCCCGTTTGGGAGCTGTGTCCTGTATTTCACCTGCTCCCTCCATCCCTCGTACCCCTGCCTCTTTCCCAGGTCAGTGCCTATGGCTACATCACAGAGGGGTATGAGAAGTACTCAGATCATTACTATGACAAGGAGCGGAAAAAGCTGATTTTCTACATTAACCATGACTTCAACCTGGAGAAGCAAGTGTGGAAAAGGCTTCATGATGAGAATATCATGAAGCTTTACCAGCGATCCTGACTGTGTGGCAAGGGCCATTGCCTGGGAAATCTCAACAACACCTTACTGGGAATGGAAGAAGACCCCCAGAGCTGAGGTTAGCTCTGGACTGCTAGGTACATTTCATCCCCACAAAGACATTTCCCTCCTTCAGCACCTCTGTTATTTCACAACACTTCAACAAACGTGTGAATGCTGCAGACCCAAAGACCAACAAGAAAATGCAACGTGCCAACAACGTGTCATCTGACTCTTGCTGGTTGTTGTAATCATGGGTATTAGGAGAGCAGAATCCAGGATGGATATGGTCCAGTGTCCTTTGTTTAACCCAGGTTTTCTCTCTTTGCAAGGAGATGCTCCTCAGGCTGGGGCTACTTCTCTCCTGGGTGGATTCTCTCCGTTAGTAATGCCCATTTTGGAGCTGGGTGTTGTCTAAACAAACTCCCTGAGGAGCTGGAAAGGATGGAGGTGGACACACAGATCCTGTCTCAGGCTGACTTAATTTCTGTGGGGGCTGCTCTCACTCTGCTCCCTGCAGATAAAAAGGATGGACTGGACACTTCATGGTGACTAATTTGAGAGATAATGAGTTTCACTTCTGCTCCCCAGTGTGGCCTTGCTATGACACTCCCAAAGGAGCACTGCCATCAACTCGCGGGCAGGTAGCTGCTCTACATGGTGCAGCAGACCTTCTGTACCTTGTGCCTCTTGCCCCAAGGCTCCCCTGGCTGCACGAAATGTGAATTTCTTGGCATGGACCTAATGTGCCAAGTCCTTGTGTCGCTGGACTTCGTCGTGCTTGGCTCCCAGCTGTGCCCAGAGCACTGTGTTAGTCCTGTTGCCAGGAGAGGTGGGAGCTCTCCAAGTCCAGGGATGGATGCTATCTGTCCTTGCTGCTGGCTGAAGTGCCTGTCCCCCACGGTGCTGAGAGGGGTCCAGTTGCAGCCAGAGAACCTGGGGTGTGTTATCCTCCTGGAAGGGGTTTTGTAAGCAAAATAAATGGTACTACTTTGGCCAAGCTGAACTTTTGTGCAGCCCTGTGGGTTGTGGTTATTTAGTGCGCCCAGAACTGATGCTTGAAAGGCTGAGATACAGCAGATGACAAAGCCAGGAAAGGGCAGGACTGAGGAGTAGAGAGATTACCTCCACCTGGAGAGGCTCTGCAGCTTGTGTGGACACACCTGAGCATCCCCCACCTGTTCCCCTTGCTGTTGCAGGGCAGGGGTCAGCACTGGCCAAACACCTCTCTGAGGAAGTGGGTGAACATCTGGTGAGTTTTTCCTTGTCCCAGCAACTGCTCTCCAAGTATATCAGATGCTCAAGGCAAATGCATGAAGGGCTGGATGTTTCCCCCATGACACTTTGCAGGCAAAAAGCCACCTCCAGTGTCCCAGCAGGTCCAGTGCATCTCCCTGGGGTTAACCAGCTGCACACTCACTGGACCTGCTTTGGCTGTGAGTGTTTTTCAGTTTCTGTAGCATTTTTGTTGGGGGCAGCAGCGTCTCCAGGGAGTCCCTGGGCTCCAAGGAAGGCATTTCAGCCGGGACTGTCAGCAGGGTTTGTCAGGCTTGATTTCCTTTGTCCCTTTTTCCTTGTGCTGCAGAGAGGCCAGGCAGTTTCTCATGTCTCGCTGAGCTTGTTTGTGAAGGACAACCCCCCACATTGAGAATCTAAAAGCAGAATTCGGCTTCTCAGGAGAGGGTGTAGCCTGTGCCTGGCTGCTCTGCCCATACGAGCCCGCAGTGTGGGGTGGGAGCAGGGAGCTGTCCAAAGTGCACTGTGCCTCTCTTGGGAACGATGGAGCCCTGTGGGAACACCAGGCCCATGGGGAGCCACAGGCTTTGGAGCCGGCCAGAAATCCATCCTGAGCAGCAAACAGGGAAGCCTGAGAGGCTGGTCACCATCCAGAGCTGCCTGAGGAGAAACTCCTGCACCCAGGAGCTCTGGACCTGCTGGGTGTCTCAGCCCCTTGTGCTGGCTGTGCACCCTGTCCCCAGGTGTCCCTGGGGGTGTCCCCAGGCCCTGCAGGCTCTCTCTGATGGGCTGTGGGTGGGCAATGAGGCAGTTTTGTTCCTTGCCTGTCCCTCAGGCCATACCACATTGCTGGGGGTTGCTTAGTGACCAGCTCCACCGGGTATTCTTCCTGCCTGAATAGGGCTTTTCTCTTCCCGAGAAGTTGGAAGAAGTTTCTCTTAGACCTTTCCCTTCCCCCTCCTCCTCTTTTGTTTCCCTGTCCTTTGGGAAGCGGGAAGGGGCTGAGTCCCACTGGGCAAGGATTCCCCAGTGGGTGAGGAGGCTTTGGGGGTGGGCTGGCAGCCCCCAGCCCACGCTTTTCCCCAGTGCCGAGGCTTCCCAGAGTCAAAGGAAGGAAACTTCCCAGGAGGCTTTCACCAGAGCCTATTCCCTCCAGGCTTTTCTCTCAACACAGCTGACAAAGTTTGATGTTATCAGGGATAATCTTGGCTGGAGACGGGCCTTTGCTGTGGTCTGGAGTTTCCCAGCAAGCTCAAAGCCACATCCTTTCTGATCCCAAGAAAGCGACTCTGACCTGATGGTCCCACTCAGCTCCTCACTTTGCTCCTGTCCCCCCTGCACCAAGGCATCCCGTCCCACTGGGGGCTGGCCGAGGTGTGGCACACACTGGGACACATCCTCTGGAGCACAAGTCCAGCTGTGCCTCACCAGAGCCACCTGATCCTGTGCCATCGGGTCCAGAGTGGCCACAGGAAGCTGAGCGGGGTTGGACATGGCATTTCCCGGCCAACTTCCAGCCTGGCACAAACTAATGGAACGAAGCCTGTGGAGAGCAGCTACAGCTGGAGCACCTTTGGCAAGAGCCAGGATTCAGGACTGGCCAAGCTCCCAGCAGGGTGAGTGTCTCAGGGTGAAAGCAGCACCGCCAGGCTGTGCCGTAGTAGCCCCACCCTGCTCAGTGGCGCTGGGCAGAGCCAGTGCTACAGTGCAGGTCCACCCTAAAATCCAGGTCTCTGTGGCTGGCATGACATCAAGATTGTCCCTGTGCCACCAGGTGGCAGCTCCTGTTCAGGGATCTGTCGTTGTGCCGGGTCTGGCACATCCTGATCCGCCACCGTGTCCCGGTGCTGGGCACAGCCCTGCAGCTGCCTGCGATTTATGGCCCGGGAGCTCCCTGGGGTGTGTAGGGACACGTGGAACAGAGGTTTGGTACCTTGCAGGCACAAGGTGAGTGCAAAGGTGTGCCCTCTGCTCCTGCAGCATGGCATGGAGCTGAAGGCGGCACAAGCAGAGGGACTGATGGCGGGATCAGGTCTGACATCCCGAGGGATGCTCAGACACAGCAACTCTCCTCCTACACAGGCACCATACCCAATGCCAGCGACCAGTGGATTCCCCACTGCCAGCCAGGAGCTCTGGGGGCTGCAGGATTTAATCAGAGACCTTTGATTTGGGGGATAAATCCACCACTGGACCTCAGCATGCCCAGAAGTTGCTGTTTTGTCAGCCCTGCTTTTTTCAGAAGCTCTTGGCAAGTACCATGAACTGTTATTACAGCTGTGCCAGACTCCTCCTGGAGTTCCCCAAGAGTTAACAGCCTTTAAATATTCCCTACCAGGTTGCAGAAACCAAAACCACTTATCACCCAGAAGCTCTCATGGTGTCACCTTCCTGGCAGGGCTTTAAATTTTTTGTTTCATTTCCACTTCTTCCCTCTTTCAGTGTGACCGCTCACCTGTACAGCAGAAGCAGAGACCACCCTGTCCTGCTGTGTGTTCACACAGCTCCTCAACTGGGGATGAAGCAGGAGGAAGCAGACATGGACTTGCTGGGGGACAGGGCTGCATCTTGGGGACAAGTGAGTGGTGCAGAGCCCCTCTCGTCCCTGCTCTGGTCAGTCCAGCCCTGCTCTCTGGATCCTGTCTGGGTTTGGCTGTACCATGAGCAGGGATAAGGCGGGCTCTGCACCATGTCCTGGGGTTTGAGGTACCTTCTAGAGGTGGCAGCCAACCCCAAACCCAGCCAGGTGCTGGAGGGAGCCACTGTGTGTGCCACACACGGCTCCAAGGCAGCTTTGTGCCGTGGTGGCACATCCATATTGTCACTCCTGTCTCTTTCCTTCTCAGGCAAGAAACTGAGGCACAGAGCAGCCAGAGCTGGATAACAGCACCCAGCTTCCCAGCATGGAGGTGCTCCCTCTGGATGTGTTACTCTCGAGCTTCTGTGGCTGGCTGGATGCTGTGGGAGTGTGGCAGAGGTATGTGCCTGCTCCAGGTCAGCACAAAAAGCTCTGTGCTGGGGACTTAGCAGGTGCTGTTTATGTTCCTCGGTTGCTGAGAGGTTTGGGGAAGGCCTTGGGGGCAGAGGGTGAGAAGTTCCCCCTCCTCGCCTCCTCTGTGTGGACCTTCTCCCTTTCTTGGGGATGTGGTAGCAGGTAAATCCAGTTGGACCAGAAAAACTATTGATAATAGGGGAGGGAGAACAAGATAAAGGAGCAGCCCATGGCTTTGTTGTGCAAAAAGCACCAGCTGACCTGCCAGGAGCCCTCAGCTCCAGGTGCTGGAGCAGGGCCCTGCAGGTAAACAGCTGCAAGGGGTGCAGCAGGGCTCCTCTGCCAGGCTGAGCAACAGGATCTTGGGTGCTGCAGGGCTTTCCCAGCTTGGCCTGGCCAGCCCTTGGGGTGATAAATTCTGGAAAGATGCTTTCTGAGTCCTGGGGACACCCCAAGGCTCCCTCCTTCCCTCCCATGGCAGCCATGCAGTGTCAGACGGGACCACACAGGTGGGTGCACAAGGGGCTGGGTCACCCACCCACACTCAAATATCATGTCCCCTCTCTCCAGCTCTGGGGACAGAGCCTGCCTGGCCCCAGGGACGTGTGGCTTTGAGCAGACCTCAGGGACTGGGGGATCAGCTCACATCTGCTCTGCCTGGTCCAGAGCTGGCAAGAAGGGGGAAGGCAGCGGTTTGCATTGTCACCCTAATTTCTCAGAGGTGCTTCCCAGCTCTGCACCCCTTCAGGGCATAGCTCAGAGCCTCCCAGGTTGCCTCATGCCAGTGGAGAGGGGATGGCCTTTGAACTGTGTGTTTGGCTTATCTGGGCCCTGGTCAGCGGTCCAGGGCTGACCAAGGGCTCTGCCATGCACAGGCACCTGCGATAAGAGCCGGGCTGGGCCAGCAGGGCCACGGGGAGCGAGCCAACATGAGCCAGCCTAAGCCACATCCTGCCACTGCTCGTGAGGTCCCAACCTGCCACCTCAGCCTATGGCTTGTCCCAACAGCCTTCCTGCTTTGGGGAAGAGCAGGAGGGGGCTATAGGGTGTGTTTCCCTCATGGGCCACATCCTGCCATGCTGGCACAAAGATCACAGAGTCACAGAATCAATTTGGTTGGAAAAGGCCTCTGAGATCATTGATTCCAACCTTTGACTGAACACTCCCTTGTCAACTCGACCATGGCACTGAATGCCACATCCAGTCTTCCCTTAAACACTTTCTGGGACAGTGACTCCATCGCCTCCCTGAGCAGCCCATTCCGATGCCTGACAACCCTTTCTGTGAAGAAATTCCTCCTAATGACCAACCTAAACCTCTCCTGGCGTAGGACCATGTCCTCTCATCCTATCACTGGTTGCCAGGGACAGGAGGCCAACCCTCACCTGGCCATACCCTCCTGTCAGGGAGTTGTAGAGAGCAGTAAGCCCTCCTCTTCTCCAGGCTAAACAACCCCAGCCCCCTCAGCCTCTCCTCATAGGATTTGTCTTCCATACCCTTCACCAGCTTCGTTGCCCTTCTCTGAGCAGTTTTGCTGCACCCCCGAGCCCCTTTCCCCCCCTTGCAGCATGGGGGTGTGGGCAGAAGGGCAGAGCACAGCCCTGAGCATCTCTGGTCCCACAGCCAAGCACAGCCACCACCTTGCTGTCACCCCCCTCTCCAGGCAACCTCCGTGTGGTCACTTCTCCTGACTTTGGTTGCAGTAACACCCACAAATCCAAGCATGGAGTGTCAGGGAGCATGACCCCATTTCCCTGGGCAGGGAGCCTGGCGAGAGGAGCTGTGGCCGAGCTGCTCCCGCTGCCCTCCTCGCCCCACCGGGCAGGGGCCGTGTGTCAGCCTCCCGGGACATCTGCTGATGAATTTTTCATGCTGCCGTGGCCGTGCCTCCGCAGGCAGCCATATGGCCCCGCGTTCTCGGGGGGTGACACAGCCACCCGCTCCGGCGGCCAGGCTCTGCATTTCAGGGACCTGTTCTAGCAGCAGATTTTTGGCACTTTCTTAAATGTGCTGATAAATGTGAGAAAATAAATTTCTCTGACCCGTGCTGAATGAATTTGGATATATAAATCCTCCAGGAGATTTTTGGAGATCTCATTCTCCCACCTGCACAGTTCATCATGGCAAAGACCATGAGATTTTCCTCCACCGACCTGTGGCTGGCAGCCAGCTGGTGCAAAATGTGTTTATTCTCCTCTCGTGCTCTCTAGCCATGGGGAGGGATTGGGCTCTGTTTCCAAGAAGTAATCACTGGAATAAAAAGCCCAAGCTAAAAATGATACTTGCTGGTTTTCATTGTAATTTCTTTTATGTTCTTTTCCTAATCTTTATTTGGCAACTACCATCCTAAAAGGTTTTTCACACTTATTTAACTTCTAAATTAAGCACCACTTAATTTTGGGGCTTAGTCCAAAATGCATTGTAGCACAAAACAAGTAGAGCAGATGAAGAACTGTGCATCTCATTTTCACCCCGCTGAAAATAAAACCAACAGTAGAAAACCATCTATCATGGGAACAGAGAGATGTGAAGAAACCAGCTCCTCCCGCCCTTGAAGCTGCCACTCCACCAGCATTTGCATGATGGGGCCGTAAATGTTTCCAAATGGCAAATTCCTGACTTCCCCCAGGTCACTTCCTCTGGACCATTGGTCATCCATCTGCAGCCAAGCCTCGCTATGTCCCTTGTGACTTACTCGAGCAGTTGGTAATAATTAGCTGTGGTTAACGAAGGGCCAGAGTCAAGAGCACGTGAGCCGAGGCACCAGACTGCAGGGAGCACATCCAGCGGGTCAGAGCGAACAAGGCAGACCCTGAGTTTCACTGGGTGGGGACAGCTCCAGGCTGGGGCACCTCTGAGCAGGACCCCAGACCCTTAACCATGCTCTGCTGGCTCTGAGTTTTCCAGAAAATGCCTGTACCCCTGGGGGCTGGGAGCAGCTTTTAGTGATAGAGGCACAAAGCATCAGATCCCCCCATCGACGCACCCCCATTTCTCCGAGCTGCCTTTTGCTACTGGGGTACGTGTGACCCCCTCTTCCTGCCCGTCCTTTCTCAGCTTTAGCTCCAGCTGGGCGTTAAGCTCCATTTCATCCCTGTGTGCCCAAGTGGTGATGGTCTGTCCTGTCCTTCCAGCTTCTTACCTGTTCTCCCCTTCCCTGAGATAGCCCATGCCCAGCCAACCTTCTGGCCACAGCTCCCAGGGAAGGTTCCCTGCAAGTTTTCTTTAAAATCAGCCTGGCCACTATCCCTCTGTGGTGTCCCAGGTCCAGTGCCCACTCTCCCAGTGGGACAAGGCCAGCGCTGACACCACTGCCAGCCTCAGGCACAGAGCTGCTCCCGTGTTCACACCACAGCCTGGGCACATTGTGGATGCCAATGCGATGCCACCCCCACACAGCCAAAATTCCTAGAGGACCAGGGCTGGCAATGGAGGGTCTGTAGTAATGGAAGCAAGTGGAGATTGAAGCAAACTCCTGTTAAAATGTGTTTGGCTTTTATCTTCCTTTGAACCTGTCTGGGCAGGCCGGAAAGGAAGCGGGGAGTGGTTGGATCTGAGTGTGGGGGAAAATGCAGCCACAGTGAGAACACCAGCCTGAGGGTGCTCAGTGGGACTTAGGAACAGGGATGGGGTTTGGCCCCAGGTTTTTGGGGCTGAATAATGAAAGAGGGTATTTGTGGAGGGGCTGGAGGTGGGTGACAGCCTGGAACAACACATGAGTGCTCAGGGACAGGCACAACACGGGCACAGGGTTTGGATGGAGCAGGGCTCACCATTGTGCTGCTCCCCGAGTCTGGTGACTTCCTAAAAATCCAACCCCCCGGAATCCCTACAGTTCAACTGAAAAGGCTTGTTTGCCTGCAGAGTCCCTTCCCCCGCTGCAACAAACATTTTGGTATGCATATCCTTTAGTTCACAGGCTGGTTCTTTCGGAGTTGAACTAAAATAACGCCGAGATATTCTTTCAAAAGAGAAACTGGAGCAAATCCTCTCCGAAAATACCAAAATAATTCATGCAAATTTCCCCCCAAACCCGTTTTCCCCTTCCTCCAACCCGAACTCTTTGTCGAGCTTGCCACAAAGCCCCGAAAGGTTTTGTCAGCCGCAAGTGCACACGATCCATTCAGCCAGAACGCGGCCGGGGACCCGGGGGCAGCACCCCAACCGTGCCCGCCCCTCCTCCTCAGTGGCAGCACCCCACCAGTGTCCCCTTTTCTCCCCTTTCCCCCACGCTGCTCCCTCCTGCCAGGTTCAGCGGGTGGCTGCGGGTACGTCACACAGTGCTGCTGTCGGGCACCCCAAGGTCCGTTTCGACTTCAGAGCCTGCAGTTTCTGATAAGCATAAAATAACCGCGGACACGCTCGGGGGTGGCACCGCGGGGCCGCCGGGTGTCCGTGTGGGTGCAAGCGGCGGCGAGCGCACGTGTTTGAGTCGGACAAGAAAGTTACAGAGAGGGGAACCCTGTTTGTGAGCTGTGGGTGGGTGGCGTGAAAAGGAGGCAAAAAAAAAAAAAAAGAAAAATAAAAGAAAAAAAGAAAATCTCACGTCCCTTCTGCTCTGGGTAAATGTTTAATCCCGAGCTCGGAGAAAAAGCAGCTCAAAAGTGCTTTTTTTCTCAGCAAGTCTGAACCAGTCAGCCTGGTGCCTCCTCCCTCCGGCTCACACCCTCCCTCCCACCGCTCCGGAGGAATATCCCAGCCTGCTCCAAAGTGCAGCTGGGCACCCGGGGCAGGACGGAGCCAGCCCACAGCGGTGTCCGCGCCCACCGGGCTGGGAGAGGAGAGGGGCCGGGAAGTTTGTGTGCCCGGGGCCGGCTGCCACGCTCCCGCTCGCCTGCGCGGCTCCGGTGGCTGAATTGCCCGGGATGGGGTCCCCGCACTGGAAAAGGCTTTGCCTTTTGCTCTTGGCGGGTTTAACATCCTCCCTGCTCCTCTACAGTCACTACTACGCTACGGTGGAGGCGCCCACCAGCCAGAGGATCATAGCCAGGTAAGGGGAGACCATGGGAGAGGGGTGGGAGGCAGGGATCTGTAAATCCGGCATGAGGTACCGTGCGCTGGGATGGGGAGGGGGAATCGGGGTGCCAGTGCGGGCCCCTTAGGGCAGGTGATCCCCGCTCTGCCTCCGGCCTTCGGCTGGTTTGGAAAACGTGCTGGCAGCAGGCTCTGCCCCCGCTCTGAGCCCTGGGCACCGGCTCCTGCCCACGGCCACCAGCCGAGCCCAAGGCTGCCCAGAGCGGGACCCCGAGGCCATGGGGGGGGTCTCCAGGAGTCCCCGCGTGGGTTCAGCCCATCACAGTGCAAAGAAACCATTGCTGAGTCCAGGGACGGCTGAGGGTGAGGATCAAACCCGCTTCAGCTGCCGGCCAGAGCCGCTGCGTGTTCCCCGCCGAGCTGGTGCGGGATCGGAGCCGGCTGATTGTCCTGGGGGAGGTTTGGTCCCCATGGAGCTGCACCGACCCCTCCTTCCCCCATGGCAGAGGCAGGGCACGGCTGCCCCGGTCCCGGATCCCCCGGGCTGCCCCCACCGCTCGCGATCTCAGGGCTGCAGCGTTTTCCCAACTCCAGCAATTTGCAACTCCCCCTTCGTCTGCCTTCCCTGCATCCTCCAGACCTCCCGAGGCACCTTCCCGAGCCTCCCCCGTGCCAAGCGGGAGGGGGTGCTGGGGTGCCCCGGGGAGCCCGGCGGAGTGCGGATGAGCGGGCGGAGGAAGGAGCCCGCACAGTGCTTGGGCTGCGGGACCAGCTGCCCTGTCCCCTGCGAGCATCAGGTGGTCGCCAGGAGAGCGCTGTGGGTGTCCCTCACCTCCTCCTGGGTGCCTTTGGGTGCCATCGGTGTGACAGAGCCCAGCTGCCCGGGAATGGGGGATGCTGTGGGGACCGCAGCCGGTCCTGGGCAGGGTGAGACTTGCAGCGGGATTTGCTGGGAGATGCAGCCGGCTGGGCTGCGCTGGGGTTCAGACTTTCTCCCTTCCCCAGCTGGGAGCTCTCCTTGCCCGATCCCAAGGCGGAGGTCCCCTCTGCCGCCGGGCTGGCGGATCAGGAGTATCTGCAGCAGCCCGGGCTGGCTGTCGGCTCTCTCCACCCTCGCCGTGCCCGGTGGGCAGCGGTGCCAGCGGCAGCGTTACCCGGCACTGCTCGGGGCAGTCCCGGCTGCGGTGTGGAGCAGCTCCCCACAAAGAGCTTGATGTCCACGAGAGGGAAAACTGAGGCTCGTGAGGGCTGCAGAACGTGCCCAAGGACCATGCTGGAGCTGGGAATGGAAACCAGCCACGCCCTGGCACAGGGTCTATGGCCCAGCCGAGAGCAGGGTGTGGAGGAAACCCATGGGAGGGAAGGAGGTAGCAGGGAGCAGGTTCCCCCCACCACAGTCAGGCTAACCCTGCCTGGACCTGCTGCAGCCCCCGGTCACCTTCCTTGGAAAGCCAGCCCAGGCTACAGCCCCTTGGTGGGACCAAGGGTCAGCTTGTCCAGCCCCAGAGAGAGGCCCAGGGTGAGGTAACACAGAGCTGACCTGTGCTCCAAAGCTCTCCTGGACTCTCCTGCTGGCTTTTAATTCAACCCCTAAAGCTAAACCCAAACCAGAGTGTGGTCTGTTGGCTTTGATTCCCTGTGTTTACAAACGTGGCACCCCATAAGTGCTGCTTGTCCAGACGGAGCTGTGTCCCAGGAGGAATTGCTGCTGCCCTGCCACTGGATGTGGGGCTGAGTCTGGAGCTGGAACTGGGCTGGCCAACATTTCACACGGCTGAGGTGCCATCACAGAGCACTCCCCTCCCACTCTCCAGTGGGGACAGGAGGGTCAGGGTCCTCACCTGTGGGGGCCGGTGGCTTGGTTTCAGCAGCAGGTTTGTGTGAGCAGTGTCTCCATGCAGAGGTACGGGGGGACAAAGGGGATCAGGAGGAAGCTGATCCCCTGATGGATGCGTGCAACCCTAACCCAGGACCAGATCCCCACAGCAATGCTGAGTCCCCCTCCAGCCCTGCACAAAGCTGGTGGCCCTGTGAAAATGGGCAAAATGCCCTGGTCCCTGCAGAGCTGGCATGGAGGGAGCCAAATCCCCCGGGGTTCAGCTGGGCACAGCCCTGTCCCGCTCCCTGCCCATCCATCTCTCCCAAACCCCACTGGTGAGCTGCTGGCTCCGCTCGTGCCTTTGTTATTAGGGCAGATGGGATGAGCACAGAGCTCTGCCCAGCCTCGCTGTGCCACTCCGGCTCTGCACCAGGGAAAGATGCTTCTGGAGCTCAGCCCTTGATGGTGAGATGGAGCAAGAGCGGGTTCTTGTTGCTGTTTTGGCTCCCTCAGATATCTCTGTGGGGCCCTGGGAGTATTTGCTGAAGATAAGGCTGGAGTGTGTGCTCACAACACTCGCACACAGCGTTATCTTCCGGAAATGAGGGATGGCCATGGAGCAGAAACGTCATATTTGTGAGTGTCGCAGCGGTGAGGGAGCGCACCCAGGCTTGGCTGGCTCTGCTGCCACCGCCGGTGCCCGGGCAGCCTCAGCCACTCCTTCCCCCAGCCCCATTGTGCATCGGTCGGTCCCGGGCAGGGTTGTCATCTTCTGAGTCAACCAAGCAGCACGAGGTGCTTCACCACATCCTGGCAGGTGACGTCAAAGCGCTCGGCTCCCCGTCACGCCGCCGAGCCGCTGGCTGGTGGGGGGCCAGCTGCCCCACGCCCTTCCCGGCAGGGTTTGGGCAGCAGCAGTGCTGGGGAGCTGGCTCCAGCACCCACAGCTGGCAAGCAAGTGCAGGGAGGTGCTGGCACTGATTTATCGGTTCAGCACAAATCCTGGAAGAAATGATGAGCAGGTGCCACCCACTGTGTCCGGCCATGGGTGGAGGTGGGGCCCAGCGCCCATGGAAGGTCAGCAGGAGCCAACCTGCCAGGCTGCCTGTGCCCACCTCCCTCCATCCTGGGCACAGCCAGGCTGAGCCCCCTGGGGCTCCCACAGCATCCCTGGCAGCTCAGACAGTAGCACAGCACCCTCCCACTGCCAGTGCCCAGGGCTTTGCCTTATGCTGCAGGGTGAAAGGAAGAAACAAGAGCAGGAGAATTTGGAGAGCTGGGGAGGGGCTGGGTGGGCAGAGATGTGCAGCTGGGGCTTGTGAACCTGATGGGAAGGGCTGGGGAGATGGTGAGGCTGGGAGAGGCTGCTTGGATGCAGCTCAAGCCTGGCCATGGTGGGTGAGGGTAATGGCCTCAGGGTTTGGTGGGGGGCTGCACCTCTGTGGCCAGAAAATAGGTGGGTGGCCAACCCAGGGGCTTTGCACTCAGGAACTTCAGTGCTTTGCAGGAGCCAGCTCTGGGGTTGGAGCAGGGAGGTTTCCCCAGTCCCTGGTCTGTCGGTGGGGTGGGTGGTGGAGATGTTGATAAGCTCTGATGTTGAGGCACATGGGGATCATCTGCACTGTGGGATGAAGGCAGCACGTGGGGCTGGGCAGCTCCCTGCACCCCAGGGCAGTTCACTGGGGCTGAGCCCACTCAGTGTCCAGAGCTCCTGGCTGTGGGACACCTGGGTGTGGGAGAGCTTTGCTCTGGAGGGCGTGCTGTCAGTGCTGGGGCTGAAAGAGCAGCTTCCAGTGTAACCATCAGGTCTGGTACAGCCTTGGATGGCCCTGCCCTTGCTGTGTGCAGACCCTGTGCTGCTCCCTGCGGCCCAAGGGAATAGGCAGGTTTGCTCAGGCTGGGATTAGTTGGATGCTCTCAGGGATAACAGGCCCTGCAGAAAGCTGCAGCTCTGCATCTCTCTGGGATGGCTCAGTCCCATCTTGATGGACTCTCATGGGGATTTTCCCTCCCTCCTCTCTCTGCCTGCTCAGGTGATCCCAGGATGAGCCCAGGGATGAGCTGGTGGGGCCACACTGTGCTGACCCCTGGCTGTAGCCTTGTGTTTGGAGTGGTGGGGGCTTTCCAGGGCTCTGCTCCTGCTGGGAACCTGACTTCCCATGGGAAACAAAGGCAAGACACACAGGTTTGATTTAAAAGCTGCCCTGCTCCACTGTTGAGGCTCAGCACTCTCAGCATCCCCTGCCCGGAGCTGGCAGTGCTGGGATGGTGCAGGGAAGGTGCTGGCATTCAAACATGCTTGGCACTGCCTTTGCATTCTCACCTGGGAGATGCTCCAGCCCCCAGTTCCAGCCCCCAGGCAGGACGCTGGGCTGTCCCTCCATGTCATGCCATGCCCCCAGAGTGGCACAGAGCGGGGTTTGGGTGGCAGACAGGTTTGGATCCGCTCCTTGGCAAGGCTGTGGGCACTGCTGGTGTTGACAGGGGCCGTGGCAGGGACAGAAACCCAACGCCCGCTGTGCCCCTGTGCCAGACAGCGTCGCGCCGAGGCGGGGGGGTGAAGCTCCGCTCCCCACCTGCCTCTACCTGTCCCCAGGCTCCCAGGCAGAGATCCCGTAACAAGGAGCCCTTGTCTCCTCCACAATACCCCCTTCTGGCCGCAGCACCTGCCGCCTGGGCTGGCCGGGGGGCTCTGAAGGGCCTTTCTGTGTGAGGATGAATGGGAGCCTGTTCCCCTCCCGTGGGCTCCCACTCCTGCTTGCCAGGCTGTGACCCTGCCCACCCCCAGCCCCAGTGCCCCCCCAGGGGCTGGGTCAGCTCGGCCTGGCCCCGTGGGGCTCAGGGCACCCCAAATCTCTCAGGGTGGGCAGCCCCTGCTACCAATGAAGGATCAGGGCATGCCCCAGCTGCCTCCATGGCAGATGGGGTCCCGTGCACCCTGAGAGCCTCCAGACCCCAGCTGCTGATTGCTTCTCCAGTATAACAGCTAAATGTGTCCTGCTGGCCTGTCCAGTTTGTTCCAGTCTGGTCCTCTTCGGACTCAGTAATGGTGGGATGGTGGGAAGAGCCAGGGAGGTCTCAGCAGGATTCCCCCAAGGCTGCAGACGGGGCTGGGTGTGGTTTTTGGTTTGTGGGAGTCCTGGAGGTGGGACCCACCAGGAGATGGTGGCTGCACAAACCCTATATTTTGCAAATCCTCCTCTCTCTGCTTGCAGATGGAGGTGGGTGGGTGCAGGCAGCGGTGGAGGAGAGGCAAATGGAGGGGTCATGGTCCTGCCCTGTGGCTCTCACAGGTGGGGGGTGTCAAGGTGCTCAGTGCCACCTCCTCAGCTGAGCCCTCACTTGTCTTCTCCCAGCTTGCTGCAGCCAGAGCCGCTGGTCCTGGCTCCCTCAGGGACACCACACGGAGCCGGCAGCCGCAGGTGGGCTCTCGGACGCAGCTTGGACAGGTAAGGAGGGAAGATGCTCAGCCCTCCTGGCAGGAACTGAGAGCCCCCTGCCCACTGTGGGGTTCCCCAGTGCCCAAGCGATGGATTTTTAACACTGCCATGTGTTTCCCCCATCCCAGTGGGAATTCCTTCAAGGCCTCTGCCGAGCTGGAGGAGCAGGAGCCCAGCAGAAAGCAGGTAATCATTAGCACAGCACAGTAATGGCCGTGGTGCCTCTCTGTGCTGGGTTTTGTTGGTGGAAGGGCTGTGTGGGGAGGCTGAGGGGGAGCAGCATCCTCTGGAAGGGGTTTACAGAGGAGAAACATTGTCCACCCATGCGTGGTTCTCCCCAGGCCTCCCTGCTGCCGCTGCCCAGTGTGGAGGCTGGAGCTGGCATCACCCACTCCCTCCAGCCCTGGGACTCCTGGGCCAGCTCTGGGCTGAAGACTCGTGGGGAGGGACCCAGGCCCTGGGGGGGCTGTTACTGTTCTGTTCTCACAGAGCAGAGCCCTTTACGGGGTGCCCTCACCTGAAGGTGCTGAACCTTTCACGCTCTCAGGTGACTCTGTAAGCCCTGGTTCTGCCAGCCTGGCTGAGCTGTGTGCCAAAGGCTGTTTTGCCACACGAAACCAAGGCATGAGGCAGTGCCCTGCCTGGGTGACCCAGCAGAAGGTGTGATGGACAGGGAGCGTTTCTGTCCCTGGGTTTGTTCTCGCCTTGGTGCCTGCTGAGGGGTGCAGGTGTCACAGGGAAGGCAGACCCAGGCTGGAGATGGATCAGGGATCCTCCTTCCTCCCTCCCAGCCCAGCCCCTGCCTCCGCTCGGTGATGGCCGGAGCAAAGGCAGACCCCAAGTTTCGGGAGATCTTCCGCTTCGACACCCCCGTGCTGATGTGGGACCAGCACTTCACCCTGGAGACCTGGAACAGGCTGAAGACACGACACGTCCCCTACGGCTGGCAAGGCTTGTCCCTCGCAGGTACAGACCCAGCCGGGATGTGGGGCAGCGTGAGGGGACTGGGGAGCCCAGCAGAAGGGACTGGAGGTGTGGGACAGGCAGAGGAGCCCTGCAGAGGAGCCAGGGATGCTGATCTCTTCCCAGCCCACCTCCTGGGGCACGGGGCGGAGGCTGCGGCTTTGCAAACACTGCTTGCTGCATCTTGTGACATTTTCCCTGAATAAAGGCTCCAGTGTCTCCATGATTATTAACTGGGGCCGGAGGAGCTCAGACAACTCGCTCCATTGTTGTGCACAGAGATTGTTTCCCTTCCCACCCCAGACCCACTCTCTGTTCTCTCCGGCAGCCACCGGCTTCAATCCCTGGGCTGGGAAGTGCTGGGAATGGCGAGCAGGAGGGAACCAGTGGCAGTTGCAAAGAGACATTGTCAGGAGGGGACGTGGCCAGCACAGGCAGCAGCATCTGCAGGGCTGGGGCTGGAGATGTCTGGAAGCATCCCTGTGCCTTGCACAGCCTTGGGTGGCCGCTCTTTGGAGCAGGGGGAGATACGAGGAGGTGACACCAAGCTGGGAGAGGAGGGACTGTCTGGTGTCCCCACATCCCACCTGCAGACCTCTCTCCTGCACGGGGGTGGTGTGAGTTTCCTTGTGTGCTGCTCCTGGCTGGGCTCTGTGCGTGCTGTTGCTCACGTGGGTGGACACACACCTTTTCGCTGCTGACTGGCCACATCCCGCTCCATTCCAGCGGTGGGCAGCACTCTCCGGCTCCTCAACGCCTCGGCCAACCGGCACCTCTTCGACAGGGCCGCCTTCCCGGGGGGCTGTGTGCGCTGTGCCGTGGTGGGCAACGGTGGCATCCTCAACGGCTCGCGGCAGGGCAAGGCCATCGACAGCCACCACCTGGTCTTCAGGTGAGGATGAATGCCAGGCAGGACGGGGCCGTGCGTGCTGGGAGATGCCAGCCCTGGACACGCGTTCTCCGCTTTTCCCGCAGGCTCAACGGCGCCGTGATCAAAGGCTTCGAGGAGGATGTCGGCACCAAGGTCTCCTTCTACGGCTTCACGGTGAACACCATGAAGAACTCCCTCATCGCCTACGAGGAGTATGGCTTCACCCAGATCCCCCAGGGCAAGGTGAGACCCTGAGGGCTTGCTGGGGACTTGATCCAAATTGTCCCTTTAGGCTGGGCTTGCTTCTGGGACCTTCTCCCCATCTCGGGAGCCCTCAGTCCTCACCTGCGAGCGTGGGCAGTGTCCCTGAATCCCCCTGTGAGTGCCACGTGTGTGTCCCTGCTGCAGGACCTGAAGTACATCTTCATCCCCTCGGACATCCGTGACTACGTCATGCTGAAATCGGCCATCCAGGGCAGCCCAGTGCCCGAGGGCTCGGACAAGGGGGATGAGTGAGTAGATCCCCAAGATCCCCCAGCACCCCTGGTGGTGCAGGCATCACTTGCCTGTCCTCACCCCACATCTGTCCCTGCTGGGATAAACCCCAAGGGGCTCTAGGACTCCATGACAAAATTCTGCCCTTCTCCTTGCCCTGCTGCAGGCCACAGAAGTATTTTGGACCAGAGGCATCTCCAGAGAAGTTCAAGCTGCTGCATCCTGATTTCTTGCAGTACCTGACAGCAAGGTGAGGGTGATGAGCACTGTGGCTGCTATCTGGCTCTGCTCTGGGCTGGGCTCAGACCACCTGCCTCCCTCCTCTGCTCGTTCCGGTACAGACCAGTAGTTGCCCAGCATCAAAGTGTAGTCCCAGTCTCCCCCCAGACACTGGAACCACCCTGCTGTCTGCACAGAAGGCAGAGGCATCTCTCCCCTGCCATTCCTGCTCACTGCAGCACAGCTCACATCCCCTCCTCCACCTCCCTGTGCTCCCCTTGCTCCCATTCCCCAAAACAAATTACATTTTGTCCCAGTCTAACCGGAGCAAAGGTAGGGCCCAACGGGATGGTCTTTTCCTGCCTTTTATGAAAGCAGGTGGCTGGCTTGGGGTGGTTCCAAACAGCAGAGGAGTGCCTTTTACTAATCTCTGTGCAAACGAGCTCAGCCTTAGAGCAGCCATCAGAGAACCCGCCTGAGCCCCGTGTTTCACTCAGTGCTCCTGCCTTACTGGGCACCAGCGTCACTGGAGAGGGCTGGGTGGGTGTGGGTCTGGGGGCTGCAGGGCTGTGCCAGCCCTGAGCCCTCCCAGCCGCCGTGTCCCCGCCAGGTTCCTGCGCTCGGAGCTCCTGAACACCCAGTACGGCTCTCTCTACATGCCCAGCACCGGCGCCCTCATGCTCCTCACCGCGCTCCACGCCTGCGACCAGGTAAGGGGCCACGGGGCCACTGTCCTCCTGGGGAGAAGGGAATCCCCCCTTCTGTGCGGCTCCAGTGTGTCCTCGTGGCTGTCCTACATGTCCCCTGTCCCTGAAGGCAGTGGTGGTGGTGATGGACCAGCCGAGGTGAAGCCTTGACCCCATCCTCTGTCTGCCCCACCTCCCTCCCCACAGGTCAGTGCCTACGGGTTCATCACGGCCAACTACGAGCAGTTCTCAGACCACTACTACGAGGTGGAGAAGAAACCTCTGGTGTTTTATGCCAACCACGACATGATGCTGGAGGCAGCGCTGTGGCGGAGCCTGCACCGTGCAGGGATCATCACCCTCTACCAGCGCTGAGGCCGGGAGGTCGCCCACAGGGGCAAGTCCAAGGACTCTTGTGGCTCTTCTTTTTCCTGAGGGTCACCTTGTCCCTCCTGAGGGCTCTTCCCAGCTGGCCAGCCAGCCCACGGAGCAGACCTGCTGCACCACAGCCAGCAGTGGTGTGAGGATAGCGGGGAAGCTGAAGCTGGTGGAGGAATGTTGCATTTCCTCAGGGATCAGTGTGATTGAACGTGGCCTTTGGGGCACCCAGCAGCACCACAGCATGTGGCTGTGCCCTGCCAGCCCCATGAACGTGGCTATGGGGCAGCAGTGGCACCTGTGGAGCACAGGAGGGGCAGGGTGGTGCTGGAAGAGGATGCTGGAGATGCTGGAAAATGCCCTTCACCTTAAATGCTCATCACCACGGTGGGACTGCAGCCGGCAGGGTCAATCCTTGCGCTGGAGATCAAGTGGCAGGAGGTGGCACGTTTGGAGAACACCTCCCTCCCAGACTGCAGAAAGTGCCAGCTCCAGCCAGCTGTGTGGATGTGTGCCATGTTCCAGAAGGATCTGTTTGCCTCCCTGGGTGGTGGCACGGACAGCAGGACAGACACACAGTGGGCCCTGTCACTGTCCCCTTCTCGAGGTCTGGTGTTTTCTGACAAGGAAGGGGCTCAAAAGCCATCAGCTACAAGGAGGGTCACAGCAGCTCAGCCAGGACACCAGGAACACATCCAGGCTCAGAGCAGCCCGGAGGTGACGCTGGCCTCAGCCGTGTGTGTGTGGCACTGGGTTTGTCCAGCTTTTCTTGCACAGGGACTCACTCTGTGGTACCCTCAGAGAGGCAGCCCCACACCAGGTGGGTCAAAGCGATGGTCACTCTTAATTTCCTTCCCAAAACCCCAAGGGAGGGGAGGGTTCTGAACCCTTCAGCTGTCCCTCATACACCAGCACTGCTCAGGGGGACCCAACTGGAGAGGCTTCTCCAGCTGGTGGGGGCTGGAGGGTGGAGACAGAGCAGTGTAATCCAAGACACTTTCCCACTTTGTGTAATTACATAAATGGTGAATGATTGTTTTCCTTAATGCCTGTTTTGATGAGTTGGGTGGGGTTAGACCCCCCCTCCTTTAGCTCCCACAGCAGAGGAGCAGTAACAGGGAGTAGAGACTTCAACTGGGGAACAGCTCCAGAGGCAGATGGGGATGGAAAAAGGTTTAAATCATGGAGGCTCAGAGTGGGAGACGTGTTAGCTCTGAGCACAGCCCTTTTCCACTTGCAGTGCCATTTGCTGTACGAGGTTGGTGTGCAGAGATGGCAAGAGATACCCTGGCCCTGAGCCAGGGAACCTCCGAACCCCCTGAAGCTCCCAGCAGGCAGCTTCCAGCCGGTTCAGAGGCAGGTTAGGCTCCAAGCCTGTTCCAGATGTAATCTCTAGCTTGGGGCCCATCTTGTGTTCCCACGTCTCAAATTAACCTTTGTTCCCATCGGAGCCACCTCACACTGGTACCACGGCAGCCTGTCAGGCCTGTTCTGCGTTCCCAAACACTCAGCAAAACCTTTCGTGACACAAATGAGCCTGATCCTCACATCCCCTGGCCAAGACACTGAAACCTCCTCAAACCAGCTCTGGCCAAGCCTCAGGTGACATCAGGGCAGGAAGAGCAGGACGGTGGTGCTGCAATCCTGCCTGGAATCACCCAGCTCACAGGCACCGCATCAGGAACTAAACACTGGGAACTAGGAGGTGCACCTTCCTTTCCCCTCTCAAAAAGGGACGTTCCCAGCCAAGGGTGGAGCCTGGTGCTGGAGTTAACTCCATTTTAAGGATTCACTCATGGCTGTACTCCCAAGCACACCACAAGAACGCTTTGGCACCAGACCTTAGCCAAAGTTGGTTCTGTCACACTGTTCCCATGAATTACTTCTGGGACAGAATCAGCAGACACTGAAGTCTTTAGGATTGCTATGAAGGGTAAGCTCGCAACTGCCACTTCAGGAAGTGTTTTAATCCAAAATCCTTCCCACCCGCACAAAACCATTTCTGTCCAAGAAGGATCAAAATCATTACAGTTGGAAAATATCTTTATTGGAAAACATCTTCAAGAGCATGGGCTCCAACCTTTACAAAAATAATCAAATAAACCCCAACTTCAACTCATAAGATTTTCCACAACTTCTTAAATTCTGGAGCAGAAGAAAGCAGGGAACCACTTTTTCCTCTAGCCACCTGTAGATCAGGTCCTGGTGGAAAAAAAACAAGAGTGTCAGAGCAGCTGGAAAGTTCGTGATCTGCACTATTTAATCTGGAGTAGAGGTCTCAGGAGACAAAACCTTGCTCCCACCCAAACCAATGGCATTATCACCCCCATCCTTTTTGGTTTTAGTGGTCACTCACCCATGGTGTGGCTGCAGCAACCACTGAGCAGTGAGGAGGAGCCTGTGGCTACACACAGGTAGCCATTTCATGTATCAGTAGTTATTTGTGACACTTAGTCCAGAACCGTCTTCCTTCTGGAGGGTGGGAGAAACCACAAACCAAGGCTGTAACTTTTCCTAAAAAAGGTCCATTCTGAAACAATTCCTGCCCCTCTGGTCTCAAAGCACTGAGCAGCTTTTCCTTTTCCCATTTATCATCAGGCTGCCTCTCCACTTTCTTTTCCCTGTTACACCTTGGAAGCCAAAAGCTGCAGGTGCTTGTCCCAGTGCCTGATCCTGCCTGGAAGACAGCTGTGCTGTCAGAGCACCCAACGTGCCTGACTTGTGGTGCCATTCCCTCCCCTTCCACAAACCAACCTCGCCTCCTGCCGACGCTCCCTGTCACCAGCTCTGCCGGGCAGCCTGTCAGCAGCTGCTATTGACCTTCTGCAAACAAAGCCAAATTCTGCTCAATAAAGCATAAAATCATTTAGCAGAAGGCAGCTGTCAGCTGCCCAAGACAAAGTGCTGTTCCAGCCTGTGTGTTCAGTGACTGTACATCAAGCAAGATAAAAAAAATGCATTTCTTATCTGCCCTTCAACCTGTCACTGTTTGCATAAGGAACTTGAAAGCTCTTTACAGCTCTAAACTGTGCTATGACAACAGCAGCTCTGCTCAGCTCCCCATCTGTGTTTGGGCCGAGGGGAGCTGTGCCTGCCAGCCCTTGGCTGCTGTCACACATCACAGGGTGGCAGGACAGGGGACAGGTTCTGTCACACCGGTGCCACTCACACCTGTGGGCTCTCTGCAAGGGGCAGGGGACCCACTATGGGCAGTACATGAGCCTCAGTGGACATTTTGCTCCTCAAGCTGAGTGTCAGACAGGGATAACACAGCACATCACAGGCTCTGTGTCTGTCCCACCCTTGGCTACACAAACCCCTTGTGTTCCCCAAAATCACACGCAGTACAGACACCCAGCTGTCCTCCCTGGGATTTCTCCTGGTAAACCTTCAGAGACTAGGCTCAGGTGACTCAATGTGCCTACAGGCCTGGCATATAATTAATGAATTAAAAACAAACAACACACAGTACCGAAGAATTCAATTCTCTTACCAGCCTGAAGCCCAGCATAGCAGGTGCCCTCTGGCCAAAGCTGTCTTTGGGCAACAGCAGCCCCAGGATTCTGCAGGACCATTTCCTCCTAAATACAAGTTGCAATGAACACTGTTAGCAAAAGTGATTTAAATAAAGTTTCTCCTCTTTTCCTCACCTCTCCTGAAAAAAACCCAGCACTGGACCACAGAGCAAGAATTACACAAATTCTCCATTCAGAGAAAGGCAATTTTGGTCTCACAAACTTAGCACAGCAGAAACCTGTCCCTCAAGACACAGAGGAGCATGTTTGCCAGGGGGCTGTCTCATTCAGACAAGAAACTTTGGGAGGTGGATGCTATTGAAATCCTTGCTTAGGAAAAAAAACCCACCAGCTCTGAGACATTGGTGGTTTGGACCCTTTTAAAGCTGTTTCAACTTGAGATTCTCCTCATCCTCTTCCAGAAACCTCTCAATCCAACTCGCTCCCTGCACACAAGAACAATCCATCCATCCACGGTGTAATTTGTCTATGGGTTTATCTTGAGAAACGCATTCTTCACACCTAGGACAGGCACACCCCCTCAGGTGAAAGATTCCTCAAGGTGTGTCCTTCACAGGATGACCCTTTGGGGCAGGAGAGCTGCACCTCCCCACCCTCAGCAACCTGATGCAAGTTTGAAACTGTCCCAAAGCACGTCCAGGTAGGCAAACAGAGCAATTATTCTGTCACTAAGTCTATTTCTGTGACAGATACAGTTATGAGATGAGCTGTGTCAAGTGTCTCCGTAATGGGCTGTCATCCAATCCCTCCTACCTCTAATTCTCCTACTCTGTCTCATCTCTGACCATGCTGACAAGCAAGGGCTCTGCTGGGCACCAACACCAGTAAAATTCTCATTCATTCTGTGCTGCTTTTCAGCTTGTGCTCCGTGGCAGCAAAGGGCAGCACACTCGGGTGGCAGCTGTGACAAAGCTACAGCCTTGATTGGCTTAATTACATTCATTAAGCCGTTGGGCTTTTATATCCCTCTCAGAGCCCCAGGGATGCAGCAGGAGATCATCTGACGCAGAACAGAGAGTCTTTCTTCCATAACCCACCAATAGGAGAAAAAAACAGACTATGCCAAGACAGGTGCTGCTGTTTCTCACCACTGTGCAGGTGCACTGTCAGGCCAGTGGGTAAATCAGCTCCCCAGCCAGGGGAGTGTTTTTACCCCTTCTTGACACGGCGTCGTGCTCTGAAACCGAAAAAGGGGACAGTTAGTTCAGGTAACAAACCATTCCTCTACCTCTGAGTCTCTAACACTGAGCCTCAGAGTTACGCTTCCACAGAAGAAAGATCAAATTCAGACAGGGATAACTTTTATCATCACTAGCTCAGCTTCCAGAGAACCTAAAGCGTGCAGGACCACCCCAAACCGCAAATGTGTTCTTGCCCTCGTGGCTGTCACGCTCCTCACCCGGGTGGCACCGACACCTGCGGGTACAGGTGGCTCCGCGGCCCCAGCTGTGCGAGGGGGCTCTGCCCGCTGAACCTCGGCCTCGGGGTGCTCGGAGGCTGCCCCGACAGCAGCGCCCCGGCTGAGCCGCACCCGGTGCTCACGGAACGCTCTCCCCCAGGCGCTGCTGGGGAGGAATCAGCACAAGCGGAGTGAAACCCTGCGAGCCGAGAATCGCTCGGGGCAGCCCGCGGTACCTGGCACAGCCCCGGCACGGCAGGGCCGGAGCCGGCGGGGCCCAGCGCCCGCGGCCTTGCTCTCTCCATCCACCATGGCGGGGGGGGGCGGGGCACCATCACGCCCCCCTACACAGCCCTCGAGCCCTCGCCGCAGCCCTACGGGCGGTTCCGGCGGCACACGAGAGTTCCCCGCACACCCTCCCGCCGTCCCCGCGCCCCTCGAAGCCGCCGTGCCCGGGGATGGCGGCCGATGGCGGCCGGGCCCACTCACCACACGCCGCGCCGCCGCCATGCTGCCCCACAGACCGCGGGGAGAGAGGGGTGGGCCGCGGGGCCTCATGGGAACTGTAGTCTTGTTCCGTGAGGGCTCATGGGAGCTGTAGCCCGGCCCCCTAGGGGCGCGGGGGCTGACGGGAAGTGTAGTCCCGTCCCTCAGGAGTAAACAGAGCTCCTCATCCCACTCATTAATGGCATCTACTAATTTTTTATTAATTCTTCACGTCCCCTGTTCGCTAGGGAGACACGTGTGATTGTGCTTAGCACGCCAAATGCTTCAAAAGGCTGAACATGCATTAGCTCATGGAGGAAGGGGCTAATTAGCTGGGGATCAGGGATTAGTCAGAGATTAGTTAGGGAATGTGTGTGCCACGCTTTAAATGCGCGATGCTTCCAGGATGTGCTGTGATTGTCCTTTGCTATTAAAACCTGACATGAAATCCACAGGATCCTATTTAGCTTATATATGAAACTATAAATGAAATTGTAACTGATATATGAAACTATGGATGATTCTATTTAGCTTGCATATTAAGTCTGCGTGAACATTAACAAAGTGCAGGCAGAACCAAGGAGAAGAAAAATAAGAACTGCTAATACCTACTTTCTTGCCCCAAAGGCTTATCCATCCTTGTGGTAAAAAGCTCCAGTGAATGGGAATGGAAAGCCAACAAACCGGAATCTGAAAGCAGCCAAGTCTGGGTACAGATGACAGCCCCAGTGTCACCCCTGAAATGTCTGGGAAGTGTAGGATTCACGGTCCCTTGGGGAGTTTGGATCAGAGGTGTGCTCATGGAAAGCTGCCAGGTTCCCACATTCCCTTTGCTCTCCAGGATGGCCTGTGTTGTTTCTTAAAGTTTCTTAAAAAAAGCCATCAGGCTGCAGGAGGCTTTAAAAAAAACAAATGTGCAAGAAGTCTGTAGAGAGATGCCAAGGTGCTGGTATAAATAAGCTGCTTCCAACACAAGCAGCTGGCTGTGAGGTGTTCCCCAGCCCGCTGTGCCCCCCGCTAGATGCAGGAAACCTGGATGCTGTCCTGGCAGGGAAAAGCAGCATGCAGAGAGCCCTGGGCTCTGACACGAGGGTCTTCCTGCCCCACAGGAGCCAGTGGAACGAGTGCCTGGCCTGGTAGGATGGTACAGAGCAGCAGTAATTAACACGGCCTTCGCTGAAGCAGCCTTTTACTCCATGAAGATTTGGCTGGCGACCTGCCTGGCTGCTTTTAGCTTCCTAAATAAGCAAATATAACCCATCTAATTCAAACAGAATTAGCCCTTTAAGGCCCCAAGGGAGGCAAGTTTTTAAAAAACCAAACAACTGAACTCCCCCTTGTGCGGAGTCCAGATCCTGGAAGGAGGGAAGATGTAACTCGGATGTGCTGAGGGATTTGCCACTGGCTTGATTTTTGGGTGGAAGCCGCTCAGCCCGCAGAGCCCGTGTGTGCCTATAAAAGGATAAGCTCTGCCAGGTACCAAGTAATGAATGGACTCAACAATTAAAAGCTCGGGAGAACAGCATGAGCTAAGTGTGCACTCGATTGGCTGCAATTATTCATGGCTGCAGCGCACGGGTAATGTTTCCAGGGATATCTTGGAGTCAGAACAAAGACTCCGGGTGAAGAGGGATAGTCATTGCCTCGCCCATGCCCACGCTTTCCTAATTCTCTGCAACTTCGCCTGTGCGGGAATTAACCGAGTTTTCGCAGCTCTTCCCTTTAGAGGGCGACCATGTCCCGCAGATCTCCGGCAGGGAACCTTCACCGGGAGCTGCAGGACGAGGCAGAACCTTCCCGAGGTCAGCAGGCTGTGTGGTGGCCCTTCTGAGGGTCTGGGAACCTTCCGAGATGTGAAGGAAGTTGCAGCCCGGTCTGACGGTTCTGTTTGAACACGCTCTCCTTCCTCCTCCTCCTGCAGTGGTGCTCCCAAGGGCAATTTGGACATAATTTGGATAGATTTCCTGTGGCCAACCTCCGTCAGTTATGGTATTTTCTTGCTCCAGTCTCTGAAAGGTTGAGCAAGTAAGAAAAGCTGTGGAAAGGGCACGTAGATCTACACGTGAACTCTTGAGGGCTGCTCTCAATTTCCCTGCAGAGGATTTGGAGGGGATTGCTTCCTCCCACAAATCATATGAGAGATCAGTATCTGGCCTGCAAAGCTACAGCATCACCCTCTCCAAAGAAGTCTGGGCTCAGCTCTGAGGGGTTTGGTTATCCCCTAGGGCAGATGGCAGGAGAATGGGCAGACTATCTGACAGAGGAGGGGAGGATGGAAAAACAAATGGAAATCAGTGACAGAACCACTCCACCTTCATCTGGGCTTTGATCCCATGCTCAGATTGAAGGACAAGGTCACCTCTCAGTTTTCAACCCGTTTCTTCTCTTAGCTGCCTGTAAATCCTTCGGGGAAGAAACTCTCCATGCTTATTGACAGTAATTTGATTTCCTCCTGATTTCCCCTCTGCCTGCCCTGGTCCCACCCTGCAGACAGGGCTCCACAAAGCCTGGAGAAGCAAAACATCTGGGGCTTCAGAGATGCTTTGCTGTGGTTAGCTTCGACATGGGGGCGGGGGGAAGCAACCAGGGTGTTTGAACCCATTTAAAAAGCCAGTTCCCCTCTGGCAGACCCCAGCCCCCTGCCAGGCTTCAGTGCACAGAGCACGAGGAGATGCTGGGTGCAGGGATTGGTGCTTGTCTCTGTCAGAAATGCTGGGTGCCCAGCAAAAAAGAGTCCCTTGGGGTAAGGCTGGAGATTGCTTGCTGGTATTTCAGACTTCCGAGAGAAAAGATCTGTACTATTAAAAATAAAAAAGCCTGCCACAAGGTCCTAGATCCTGGTGTCAGTTGCTTCAGATCAGTCCCACGAAATGGCAGAAAGGCTCTTTGGAGCTCAGCAGCAGACAAGCAACGTCTTCCCACACAGGACAAGGCACACTGCAAACAAAACATCCTTCCCTGCTCCTGGCAGCAAAGCTCTTAAGCCTTCATTTAATATTAAATACACGTTTAAACCTAAGCCCATTCCTCCTCAGCATGTCTCGTGTGCTTATGTAGAACTTCAGCAGGCTCAGGAATGCTCTGCCATAACTGGAGGCCTGTGCACTGAATAACAAGAGCTTTATGCTTACAGAATAGCTGTGCAAAGAAGGGATGGCTTTTCTGGGATGGATTCTGCAGGTTGAAAAAAGAAAACGTTCTCCTTTCTCCTGATGGTGCAGAAGCAATGGCAGCTCCAGCCACTCAGCTGTTCCTCCTGCTTCTTCCCCTTTTTCTCAGCTGAGTTTTGGGCACAGTGCAACAAAGCCAATCTCTAGCTACTGGTTTTTTGAGTGCAGCACAGAATGGATCTTGAGGAGATTGTGTCAGGGGGGATGGAGACAAGCAGATCAACACTTTGGATCCTTCAGGTCTGTGTCCCAGCCAGGCAAAGTGACCGTCTCGTCAGAGCGAGCCAGATTGCACTCCCAGCTCCTTTCCTGGGAGGAGCGACCGGAACAGAGAGCACACACCAAATGTTCCAATGGCAGTGCATGCACAGATAAATCCTGGGGCCAGACTGGTGCATTTGTTGAACAGCAGCGGCAGGAATGCAGCTCCTTCATGGATGAGTATGTTTAATTAAAATATACACCCTCCAAGCATACCCGGGGACGGGAGATGTGTACAGCTACACAAATGCACCTAAAGGTATCAGGGAAACTTTAACACTGTAAAGCTACTGAGAACAGAAGAGAGATCTCCTTTCAGGCCAAGTTAGATGAGCAAGGAAAGGAGAGTTGTCATTGCTTTGGGCAAAGAGATGGATTCTCTCTCTATTTTCTGTGTCACCCTGAGCAATTTCAGCACGGCAAGCAGAAAGGGAGTGAGTTGGTATAAAAATACCCAGGTAATATTAATGGGAAACTTCTCAGGCCCTCTTTCATCACAGTGTTTCTGTTTGCTTGGATTACTTGGCCATTGGTTCAGCCATCCTCATCTGCACTGTCCTCTAAGCAATATTTCATCTCTCAGGCTCAGATACCAGAAATATGCTGGGCGTGCACGGAGCAAACAAGCATTTTCTTGCAAGTAATTAGCATAAGCTGCACCGAGGTCAAGCAGTTGTGTCAGAGCACAATGCAAATCAACATTTCTTCCTACTGCAGATGGAAAATGGAGAATTGCAAATGCCATATCTCCAGCTCACCTCTTGCTTCCCACCGTTTATTCCAGAGGAAGGAGATAATTGTTTTGAGCTACGTTTGAGAATAGCATCTCTGCTGCTTTCGTTGCTTAATGGGAAAGAACATGTTTAAATGATGAAAGGTCATGTTATTTCAGGACCTTTTGGGTAATTTTTCTTGCCCTCATGCAGGGAAAGCAGGCCTAATGCCTAATTTGACCAAGTCTGGAGGTAAAACTGAGGCTTTTCAAGATGACAGAGGGCAGCTGGTTAAAGGACAGTGGTTATTCCTCCAGCTGCCTGTAAAAAGGTTTGTTGAGAACAGTGTCCCAGTGACAGCTGCCTGAAGGAGCCCTGCTGCAGGGCATCAGCCCAAGGGCCACCCAGACTCACGTCATTTTTCCAAGAGGTGTCCAAAATGAATGCCTAGGGGGTGCAGGAGCAGCGTGATTACTCACGGTGCATCTCCCAGCACCTTTCCAGCCACCAGCCATTCGAGATTCTGAGAGCCAGAGGTCAGTTCGCTGCCCCTGCTAACAGGTGTTCTCTGGAATGGAGATTTCAGTAACTTTGTTTTCCATCAGCTTGCTCAGCCCTCTGTGAATCTGTAACAGCCATTCCCTCCTGTGGGGAGGAGAGGGACCAGCTTCCGTTTGTTTGCTCCGTGTCTGGCTCCTGGTGGTTTTGTTTGGTGGCCCCAAATTTTTGTACAGGAAGAGACCATAAATGGCCTTTTCTACCCACCCTCACTGTGCAGGCAGAACTCATGGATCTACTCATCCTGCCCTTGTCTTCAGGCTCACAAGTGTGATCTCTTCAGAGCAGATCAAAGAGGGCAGTGTTGTTATAAACCATCGTTTTCCTCCAGAATATGATCTATCCACTTGCAGATGGCTTTTATGGTCTCTAAAGCCTCCCATGGATTAGCCTGAGTTTGACTGTATAAACATTTTCTCTATCCCACATCCTGCTTCCACGGCCTGTCTTGTACTCACTTCTCTGTCCTTTCACTCAGTCCAAACATCCTGCAGAAAGCCTCCAGCTCTCCTGGACAGCCTTCCTCGCTCCCTTTCCCCACAGGTTGCAAAGAAAACTCAGCTAGCCCAACGCAACCCCCAGGTTCCTGGAGACCTGCCTGCAAGGGAGAGGCTCACATGCCTTTCTCTCTGATCCAGCCACCGCCACACTGCTGCCTCGCTGTTGCTGCAAGGTCGGTTTGCCTTCAGCCATCTCTCCCCCTGCACATCTCAAGTGCTCTCCTCTCCTCTCTTGCCTCAGCTGTCATCTCCTCGCTGCTGAAGGAGGTGGGCGGGAGAACAGGCACCGCGGGAGATGGCTAATCTTCCGTAGCGCTTGTGCTTGGGGATGGGAGCGCTCAGCTGCTCTGGCATCCTCCTCCACCTCTCCTCCCAAGGTCAAGGGGAGAAAGCCCCACCGTGGCTGCCTGGCAGCAGCGTGTGAGCTCTGCGGCCTGGGAAATGCTGCTGGGGGCTTGGGGGGCTGTTTGGGGCAGCTGGACGTGCACCCCTTTATCCCACAAACCAGGGGCTGCACCCCGCACCCTGCAGAGAGGAGGGAACTGCTGCAGCGGGTCTCAGGGTAACCCCTTCTTCTGGAGGGGGCAGGACTGAGGCTTAGGGGGGTCACTGGGGTCTCTTCTGCTGGAGCAGCTGTGGGGCAGGCAAGGTGAGGTGGGGGGAACCAGGACAGCGTGGGTGGTACTGCCACAAACCGCAGCACCTGGTTTTCCTGAAGTTGCATGTGAAGTGCTGCTGACTTGGAGCAGCTGGCAAAAAAACTGGAAACAACCCCCCTCCACCCCAATCATTATTTAAACAGTATAAAGGTCTCTGTAAATGTTTAAAACAACGTGGTTGTGAGGGGAAGGAGGAAAGACAAACAAGTTTGCTGTTTCAGCTTTGCAGAAACAGATCTTAATTTTTGGCAGGGTTTTATTCATCCAGAGGATCCAGCTGCTAGCCCGCTTTGGGACGCTCCAAATTCATAATCGCTTCGCAAACATCTTCTTCCAAGAGGCTGCAGTTTGGCATGGGCACCACCTTTGATGTCTGTGTTTGGTCAGTGCCTCATGCCATAGGATCACAGTTCATGGCCAGGGCACCTCTGCTAGGAGTCAGTGGCTCTGAGTGCTCACTCCCAGTGGTGTTTGTCTTTCCCAGACCTAAGATTTATGGTGGTCAAAGCTCAGCAGGAGCCAGAGAGCTCAAAGGAGCAAGGTGCTGTGGGCTGGCTGAGTGCTGGGGTATCTTTCCTACATGTGAGCAGGGCAAGTACCAGGAGCCCCTCTGCTCCCTGAGCAACTCTCCCGGTTCCCAGCCCACTGCCCTTCCTTCCTCATCTGTCTCAGCATCACTGCCAGCACCTGCTGCATTACCACAGCAGAAACCCAATGTAATTCCTGTTTAAACACACAGCTGGCACCATGACTTCAACTAATTCAGCTTTTTGCTGTTGAAGAGCTGGAGCTGCATCCTGGTTTGGCTCCAGGCTGAGAGGGAATTGATCAGAGGCGCTGGGCATTGCAGGCTGCTGGAGATCCGAGGCTGCTCTGCAGCCTCCACACAGATCTGACACCCTGGGTCCCAGATCCCAAACCCTGGAGCATCGAGCCTGGAGCAGGACCATCATCAGAGTGGGCTCTCAGGGAAAGGAGGGCGTCCTGCTCAGCATGAGGGAGACTTTGGACTGGGAGAAAGAGTGTTCGTCCATGAGGAAGACATATGAGAACCAGGTCCCTGGGGAGCACAGGAGGACTGTGCTCTCCACCAACTTGCCCAAGGTCTCAGCTTGTCCCCAGCCCCCAGTCAAGGCTTGTTTCTGCCCAGTCCTACCTGCTCTGCTCCTGTGCAACCAAGGAAGGAGTTTGTGCTCCTGCTCAGTCTTGTGTCTGCCCTGGTGTCCTTCTGGCCCAATCCTGCCCAGCCCCATGCTGAGCTACGGGGTATAGATCCCCTCAGCACCCAGGGCTGGGTGGCTGCTCTCTGCTCTGAGTTTCTTTGTCCAGTGTGTGCCACCTGGAGTGCTACAGAAATGTGCTCTGCTCTCCTGTATTTGCTCTACAGCCTCTAGACTTACGTTCCTGCCTCAGCTGTTCAGTCTGACAGTGGTGCTGGGCTGTGATCTGAAGATGCTGTTTCCAGAGAAGCTCAAATACCTGGTGGGTGGCTAAAGAAGCTGACAGCTGACCTTGCTGCTGCCGAGGTGTGTGTGGCTGTTCCTCTGTAGATATGTGGGGAAGATGTAATGGTGGTTCCTCCTACAGCCAGTCCCAGCCTGGCTCTTGCTGCTTCTCTTTCTGGAGTGACCTGATCCAAAACAGAAAGACTGAGCTCAGCTGGGCTGGCTTAACTCTTGAGCAGGGCTGCTCCTGTTGCCTGGGACTTCATGTAGTTTAGGGGGGGAAAACTCTGATGCTATTTTCAGCCAAAGCCTGAGGAGTGATGTGATGGACCAGCTGCTTGTGTGCTGTCCTGCCTCCCTGGAGTCCTCTTCTACTCAAATCAGTAACTGCCCACAGACAGCACCAGGAAAAGCTGTTTCTGGGGTCTCCTTTGCTTTTCTAACTTCAGCCAGCTCCTATGCAGAGCCTACACTGAGATAAAAGAGACTGACACAGTGTGAAACCTTCCTCCTCTTCAGCAGATGGTGTTTGTGACAGTGGACTTTGCTCGTGTTGTTGTAGCAGAACGGCCTGGGCTAGCCAAGAAACGGGAGAAGCTGCAGTCTAGGCTTGCTGGAACTAGCTTGCTGTGTAAACCTGGCCTGGAAGCCTGGATCACAAAGGAATTATTGACTTTTCAAGGATTGGGCCTCTCTGTCATCTCCAGCTTACAAGCTACAGCACTGTCGTGACTTGCCTGCAGTCAGTAGCTCCAGTCACTCTGAAGCACTCCCGGCAGTCTCCCGGGAATCTCAGTGAGCAGGGAGGTGATGCGTGTTGCAATGTGAACTTCATGTTACCCTCACAGAAAACCTTAATGCATCTTAAGTGGGGGTAACCTGGTGTTGCAGCCTTAGGCTTCAGCAGATCAACGCTGCACCTGTCCTAGCTGTGAACTCTACACGCTTCATGCTTAAAAACCCTCCTGGTCAGAGAAACTGCCCTGAGTGAACCAGAGGTGCTGCTGGCTGAGCCCGTTCCTGCATATCCTGCTAAAATGATTGCTGAGAAGGTGAAGCTGAACCTCCATCAGACCCATTTCTGTCAGACTGAGACTGCTGAGCACTAACGGCAGTGGATGATTTCAAGATAAGCCTCAGTCTCAACCAGGGTGAACAAGAAAAACATACTGCCTTCATATTGTCTGAAGGCTGCCTTCTGCACCACGAGTGAGGGTGGAACCCTGTTATCAGCAAGAAGCAGGTGTCAGCTGGCATAAGCCCTCCAAGGAACGGGCTTGCCAATATTTTTGTCCTTATTCTATCTATCACATTCAAGATGTGAGCGAACACAGAGCAAGTGTTGTTCCTTTAGCTGAAAGGGGCAAGAAGCCATGTGCTTTGAGGCTGCTTGTGTGTCTCAGCAGGTTCAAGGCCTCCAGAAACACTTTCCTCAATTTTCTTCTGACTATCTCTGACTATCTCCCTGCTCCCAACCCTGCTAAACCACAGCAATCTGTGAAGAAACTGGTGAGCATGGCAGGGAGACTGTTGCAGGCTCTGTCCCACATTTGGTAAATAACTGGGAAGGATATTAACCTTCATGGGGAAAGGGGTTGTGTTCATCTGGGAGCTCGGCTATTCAAGCACACAGAAATCTCATGGGCACAGATACCTCCACCTGCAATCCGTGCTCAGCCTATGCAACCTCTTGGGTACTTCCCTCCTCGCCAGCCTGACTCCGATAGCACCAGATTTTCTCACAGCATTCAGGGACAAACTTCTCTTAGCCCTGACAAGCCTCAAAAACTCTTTCACATCAAGCCACGTGTGAGCTTAACGTGCTCCATATCAGCACCATCTACCTGCCTCTATCCTGCCCGGTTACAATAGTGGCAACAGGCCTGGGCAGGTAGGAGGACACTGGACACAGCTGGATTTGGATGCTGGGGGGTCCAGCCAGAGTGCACTGCTCCCCACAGTGCCGCCTTCAGCTAAAGATCAGATCTCTCTTCACCTCCTCTTTGACTCAAAGCTCTCGAAGTGGTGCCGTATGGATGCGATCACGATGTTCATTAGTCTCTGTCTGAGCCCCCTCATGCTGCAAAATCCCTGGAGGGGATAGGCTGGAGTGGGATGGGGTTTGCTGCTGCTGAGATCTGGTGGTTTTTCCCCAGGGGTTTCAAGAAGTTTTGTTCCACCCATGAGGAGTGCCAGGCATCAGGGGAAGATTTGTTTCTTGGCAGCTGTTCCCGTTTCGCTCCAGAAAACCGATGCTGTGCTTGGAATGCACCGTGACTAAAATTCCTCTGGGCTGCTCAGGTCAAATAGCAGCAACAGGGGAAACAGGGGACAGGAGAGCAGTTCTGCTCAGCACAGAGCAAACAGGAGGGCCGAGCCCTTTCATTCCCCTTTCATCCTTCCCTGAGCCAAATACCTCAGGAGCTGAGTAGTTTTAGGGAGAGGAGGAAGCTGGGGGTTAGCAGGCTGCTTCCTCCCACCTCTGGCAGCCCCGGAGCACAGGCATGCATGCTTGGCTCTGCCTGTTCCTGCTCTGGGAAGCTTTGACACTGTCAGTCTCATTGCTTTTGAGGTGGTGTCTGATCCCTGTGGAGAACAGACCATGCTCTCTCCGTTTGTTTTGCCGAGGGCTCAGGAAAGCTTTCAGGATCAGAGGTTTTACCAAGGGGTGTGACAAGCAGCGACAGTCGGGGAAAAACACAAGCAGCAAAAGGTTTTGGTACTGTCAGGGAACATGACAGGCAAGTTCACAGCCCCTGCGGGCCTTTGGCTTCCTGTTTTCTTCTGCCCAACGGAGAAAGCAATCCTGTGTGGTGACAGAATCGCAGATGGTGACCTTGTGGCAGGCAGGGCAGAGCTGGAGAGGCTGAGAGCAAAGCAGCAAGCCTAGGCAGGGACTGGGACAGGGGGAGATGTTCTGCAAGGGCTAGAGAGGATGCCGTGAGGTGTCTGGAAACTCAGCTCCTCCAGCGTGCTCAGCTCCGTCCACTGCACCCCGGATGCTGAAATTGCTCTCAGGGCATCTCTTCCTGCTGCTCAGAGGCTGCCAGGGTTGATAGGAACCTCTGCAGCTGGAGAGTGGGGGTGAGAGGAGCCCAAAACTTGTCTCCTTGCCCTCCAGCAGCTGGAGATGCCAGGACTGGTAATGGGGTGAGCCTGGGTGGGCGCAGTGTGGGGGCACAGCCCTGATGCTCCAGCCCCTCAGTGCCACTGCAAAATGGGTCGTCCCATCAAAACAGATCTTGCCTTGTTCTCAGACTAAAAGAAGGGGTTTTGTGATAAAAAGCTGCAGCTGGTCTTTCTAATCTTCCACCAGTGTCTGCATTAACTGTCAAGACAGTGATTTCCTTGATGCTGAGCAATTTTTTTCTGTGCACGCATCCAGCTAATCAATTAAGTTTCTCAGCAGCTTCCTCCAGCATTCAGACTTGGAGGGTGGAAGGAATTTGTTATTCTAAGCACTGTTGGAGAGGCATGAACTGTACTAAAAGCAAATTGGTTGCGCTTTCCAAGCACTGACACTCTTCACTCACAGCTTATCTTGCTGATCCTCCTCCCTCTGCCTCCTCCCTGCTCTCCTGAGCAGCTCTGGGTGCAGCCCTGGTCCCACCAGCTCACACAGAGCTGGCCTGAGGCACATCTGCTCAGCACAGGCTGTGCCCAGCTGTGGTGGGGCTGGGTTTTTGAGACTCTTGGTGTCCCAGGCAGAGGCATGGGTGTCATCTTTGGGTAGGGTCTTCCTACAGCAGGTCAGTTTGGCTGTCCAAGGGCTGAATGCTAGTGCTTCGTCTCTCACCTGCTTTCCCAGCTGCAGCTGGTATGAGATGGCAAGGCTGGGTACCATGCCACTGGCATGAGGACGTGCCAGGGTAGGTTGGTTTGTCCCTCAGCTTTTCGTTCTGATAAAATAAAAATATTCTCTCTTGATGCTTTTATTCTTTTCCCCTTCTTGTTTTCCTCTTTCTTTGTTGCTCCCTGCCCTGCCTAGGTGTGGTCCTCCTCATCTGGGAGGCAGATGCCATGGGATGTATTCACATCCGTCCCAGCAGCCTTGGGCTTCGCCGAGCTGAGCACAGGGCTGAGAAAGGGAAGTGCAAGGATCCAGCAGAGTGGGCGGAGGCACCAAGAAATATGGGGAATTTGGGGTGATCTTGGGAAGATTTATGGAGGGTTGAGGAGAATCTCCGGCCAGATCGGATACACCCCGGCTCTCTTCTGGTGGGAATGGGGATGTTTTTAATGAGTGTTTAGCAATGCAATGGCTCAAACATGGGAGAGGCGGGCTTGCCGGGGTCAGGAGGGCTGCAGGGGTTTGTCAGGAGCACAGCCAGTTGTGTAAAACTCCTCACTCCCCACTCTCCAGCCTGTCAGGACATACGCACGCATCCTCCCGGGCCAAGGAAAACTTGGCCCCAGCAGAGCAGAGCTGGGTGGAGGGCAGGGATGGCCACAGCCCGAGTCCAGCCTGGCCTGGAGGTGAGCAATTTTCCATGAAGTGCAGCCCGGCAGACCCAGGAATGCCTGCTCAAAGGCTTCCCTGCAGATCTGTTGCCCAACATATCATCCTGCTTGGAAATCTCAGCACAGAGGGTAAGGAGGAGCTGGGTGAAGAAAATGAGCCTTCAGAGGGTTGTCTTTATCAGCAAGAGGGTTTCAGCCACTTTCAGTCCTCTTGCTGCTAACGACATTCCTTCTGTAGGTTAAATCTCATAGATGTTCTGCTTGGGAAATGATCTGGTGAACCAGGAAAGAGAACTGGGACCCCTGCTGCCAGTCTTCTTTCCAAGCTGTTACACAATACTATTCTGGGGTTAACAAACCAAAAACATCTGGGAATAATCAAAGCTATTTAGGCTCTGAGAAAGCATGGCTAGAGAAAGTTTGAAGGAAGCAACTTGAAAGCTCAGCACTGTTGAAAACAGTCTGGAAGCCCTGAAAATCAAAACTAGGGTAGCGTCTACAAAGAGTGAGGAAGTATCAAAAGAGGGATCTAATATCCTCTGAGGAGCAGCGAGGAGCCGGAATGAATTGTAATGCTTGAGCTTCTAAGCTACAGGACATTAAAAAATTGCTTTGGAACAAACAGATCTGCCTTTCCTGCAGTTTCCACTGGCAAGAGAGCAGAGGGAAAGACCAGGGGTCTGGCTTAAAAGCAGCCTGGGGATTGGAAGTGTGATTTAAAGACAGATAATTGCAATCTCCAAAAGCCTGGTCATGGTGGTGCAGCGCCCACGGCGAGTGGTACCCACCAGGACTGGGTCAGGGGGCACACAGGGCACACAGCAGCAGATTTAGGCCCAGTGGCATCCCTGGCAGGGGGGCACCAGCTGGGTAAAGGAAGAGTGTAACCTGCAGGCTTTGCTTTGCCAGTGGCAGGATGTGTGCTTGGGCAGCCTGGGGGAATTGCCACCACAGGTCACGGTTCCTGGGGGCTGCTCCTCATGCAGGGTGACAGTGCCTTGCTGTCTCTCACTGCGGGGAACACGCTCAGCTCTCTTCTGGCGTGGGAGTCCAAATGATCCTGGGATCATCCTGGTGGATAACCCAAGGCTGGCAGCTGGAAACATTGTCCATGAGGTGCTCTGTGTGCTTGCTGAGCTGTCTGCAGCACTGACCCTGCTCCTTCTGCAGGAGCCTGGGGGCTGTTCCCTGGAGTGACTCAGGGAGCCAGCCCTCACTGATGGAAATCCCCTCTTTCAGCATCACAGGAATCACAGTCTGTCTCTGGGAAATCTCACTGCTGCTCATCTACAGAGGCTTTCATCTTGGAAGGCCTCTCTCTGTGCTTTCCATTCCCTCTCACATCCCTTTGCATCTCCTGCTATTCCTGCCCCTGGCTGGGTATGGGGCATATCTCCCTCCAAGAGATGGAAAAGTAGCCTGGGTGTGGGGAGGGTGAACACGCTGCAGGAAGGACAGTGGCACAACCAGCCACCACAGGAGCCGTAGAAGCTGCTAAAGGTTTGGGGAATCCAGATTTGCTGCATCTTCTGTGGCAATCTGGCCTCCTCAGCATCCTTGTAAATGAGAAACCACATAAGCCTCACACTCTATTATTGCTACAGAGCATTAGAGTCCCTCATTTAGGATAAACATTCTCATCTCCAGCAGAGCATGAATAACATTAAATGAGATAGTTAAAATGTTTCAGGCCAATTATAGCCCTGGTGTAACTTCGGCAGAGTTACACCAGGGATTAATTTGATCCGGAGAGCTCTGCCTCCTGTTCCGAACTGGGATTCCAGCATGGGTAATTACATCCTGCCTCTCTGCACTTCCTCTGGAGTTTTAATTTGGTTGAATGGACTCAACTTCTGCTCTTTCCTTCAGAAAGCCATGAAATTTCCAAACTGCTCCATGAGCTGAGGGAGCTGCCTCTCCTCTGTGCTGAGTGCGAGCCAGGTCTGCCCTGGGGTGCAGGCAGCCTGGTGTGGGTGCACAGCAGCTCACACCCTGCTGTACCTTGTGCTGCTAAACCCACCACCTCAGTCTTACACTGGGGGCCCAGCCCTCCCACCCCAGCCTGGATCCCAGACCAGGACCCTCATGCACTGACACAGGCAGCTGGACTGTCTCCCCCTTCCACTTCCCAGCCCTCTTAGTAAATCAGCATTAATGAGGGACATTTGACCCTCTCTTTCCCTGAACAGCCTCATGAAGCATTTTTGTTCCATGAGATAGTTAAGGAACTCGAAGCAATTTCCTCTCTTTGCTTTTACTGTGGGTTTTTTGGTGGATTTTTTTTTAATTTTTTTTTTTTTTTAGAAGAGGAAAAGTTATAGGCCACACACAGCCTTTAGGATGCTTCAGGAGTGGGAGCAGAGGAGATACAGCCGAGTCTGATGTGGAGGGGATGGAGCAGACAGGGCAGTTGAGATGAGGTGACCCCAGTCCTGGTCCACTTGGTTTGTCAGAGAGACCAAGTGTGCAACTGAGACAAGAGGGTCAGAGTTGGGAAAGTGCACATGCTGGCTGTGATTAGGAATTTAATTGGGAAGGAATTGAATTATGAGGCATTATGTCACTGAGTTGGAGCAATACAGAGCCATAGATCCCCCATAGCCAACTGCATACAGGGGTGACAGCGCAGGGAAGGGTGCTGGGAACGGTCTCCCTCGCAGATTTCCAGGACTTTGTGCTGCTGTGTGGTCCACTTCCCTTCTCAGAGAGAAATGATGAAAACAGACAGTCCAATAAACCCCGGGGAGCTGGGCCCAGCAAGGCCCCACAGCTTCACCCCCTCCTCCAGCCTGTGTGGGACCGCGGGTCCCACACCACCTCCACCCCCTAGCTGGGGTGAGCCCACTCAGTGTTTTCATTTCCCTTTTTGGTTTTTCCCAAACTGTATCTTAGTGGGGACAGAGATGGAAAGAAGAAGAGCAGAGATGTCACAATCCTTCCTTCCTCCTCAAACAGCATCTCCTCAGTGGGATCACGATGGTGTGACCACGATGGGGGGACCATGTCCGTCAGCATCCCTCAGAAAACTGCTGGTGACACCATTCCTGACCTGTGAGGGCTGCCACCTCCCCTTCTGTGTTTCCCACGAAGTGGAGGGTGGTTTTTGGCCAGCAGAGAGGACACAATGAACGAATTAAATGAATTCCCACTCCCACCCACCGAGGGCCATCCCAAATCTCCGTGCAAACAGCAAACACCTCGCCGTGGCCAGCAAGCCTTGTGCAGCCGCTGGCTACAGGCGCTCACCCTGAGCTCTGAGCTCAGCTGCTGGCTGCGGCTGGTGAGTAAATAAAGAACATTTCTCACGAAATCCACCCTCTCAGAGGTCCCCAGGCAGAGAGCTGGCCTTTCCACGGCTCAGGGAACCTTCATCCCCCAAATCTACAACACTCCCCTGCAGCTGATTTAGCAAGAGCTGCTTGCACGCCCAGGTTTGCAGGGCAGTGACCCCGTTCCCAGCAGCACCATGACATTTGCAGGCACCGTTTCCATCTGGCCCCACGTTGTCCTTTCTGGGAGTTTTTGAGTGCTAGTCCAGATGGAGAGAAAGGTCGGAGTTATTGATGGAAAGGTCCAGACTGAAATCTGGATTTTCACTAAGCCCAGGATGACTATGTCTGGGCCAACCCTGCACATCAAGGCTCCAGTGGGCTCCCCTCAGTGAGGCTCTGCTCCGGTCTTTGGGGGTCTCATAGCCCCAGCATACACCCATCATTCCCAGGCCTCCTCTCCAGCCCATTTCTGACCTTGCAGATCCTCCTTGTTGCTCATTTCTGCCCACCCACACCGAAGAGCACCTCTGCAGCTAATCCCTTAACCTTTACTTTCCCTTAAATCAATACATGAAAGCCATTCTACAGCAGTACCAGCATGTCAAGGGAATCCAGATGATTCACATCATCAGAGGAGTTGATTCTGCTTTTGAGGCTCAATCCTGGTAAGCTTTTGTCTTTTCAGACTCCAATATCTCCAGTGCTGCCTTCAGCACAGCACTGTATTCATCCCCTGACCCCCCTTCCTGGCATTATTGATTCTGTATCTTGCTTTTAATCTGCTATAAAATGAAGGCAGCTCCAGGTAAAACCAATTTTGTTCCTCCTGATCATAATACTCCTTTTGCCAAAAAAGAGAAAAAAAAAAAGTGTTTAACGTGAGTTGAGGTTGAAGAAGCTTAATTTAAAAACTTACAGGGAAAAAATCCTTTAGGAAAACTCTGTATGCAATTGTGAAATTCTCACTGTGGAGAACCAAGCTGCTGAGAGCTCTTGTCCATATGTCTGGCCTTACCTCCAAGGCAGGGAGGTGACCCTTCAGCCCCAGGATGGGGAGAGGGTGCTGACATCCGCCAGGAACATCCTGGGCAGGAGCCACATTCCAGGCTTCTTCCCCACCATCCGCCTCTCTCCTTCCCCCATTCCTGTGGCTGTCAGAGCTGGCTGGCTCTCAAAAGGAGCTAACAGCCTGGTTTGGGTGCAAACTGGGTGTATTTGGCACTGAAAATTCACGCCAGCCGTGGCGAGGCCAGCACAACTGTGCCCACAGAAAAGATTCAGCTTGCAACTACTTCACTCAGCAAAAAACCAAAGACCTGTCTCCTTCTGTCTAACATCTATTGGCAAAAGCTTTGGGAAGTGCTTTTCTGGTTAATTTGGAGCTGATGTTTGCGAGCCCACTGCTCCCAATGACTGATAGCACACCCCGATAGACTTTTCCCATCAGAGCATTTATTTTTACAACAGGACACCGAGTCCTCAAACAAATGAAGGCTTGCACAAGAAATCGTCTGCCTCAGTTTGGCAGCAAACAGGAATATTTCTCTTTATTCTAAACCCAAATTTTTGTGGCTAAATAGAGCCAAAAATATATCTCACCCCGCTACTTCTCCCAGACACGAGACATCTCCAAATGCCGAAAGCAACTCTCCCCCTGCCACAAATGGACCAAATAAACCCAGCATGAGACTGGTGCTTCGGAGAAGCCGATGTGCCTCTAATGCTGTCATCTACAGCGAGCTGTGTCTGCAAACTGATCTTTTATTGATGGATTTATATCCATGGGAAAGCTGCGGAGCACGTGAGAACCCCATGGCCGGGGGCAGGACCCCTGATCGCTCCGTACCCGCAGCTGGGGCTGCTGGCCACGACCCAGGGCTCAGCCTCAGGCAGGCAAATTTCCCTCCTGCCCCAGCGTTCAGCCCAGAGCCTGGTCCTCCCTGAGCAGCGGGAGGGCAGCTGGGCAGTGTGGGTTTGCTGCTGTCATGGGTTGTTTTGCCGAGGGTTTCAGCAGGTGCCGAGGCCGGGATGTGCTCGGTGCCGGCTGCAGAGAGCGGGGGAGCTGCGGGACGAGAAGGAGCCGTGGTTAATTGGGGAGTTGTGGTTAATTGTTTGTTGAGAGCTAGGACAGACAAGGCTAGAAACCTCGGGGGATCTGCCAAAGGGAAGGCAGGGCATGGTGAGTCCCTGAGCTGCCCTGGGCATTCAGCAGTGCCCGGTGGGGATTAGGAAAGACAGCTCTGGGCCCAAGTTCCCCCATAGCCCAACCCAGTGTCCCCTCACCCTTGATGCCAAAGATTCCCTCCCAGAGCCAAGGCAGTGGTGTGTGAGGGACCCAGCTTTTGCTGAGAGCCGTAGATTGACACCCCAGAGGCAGGCCTCACTCCCTGGGGTCACTGAGCAGGACGCAGAGCCACGTCAGTCCCAAATCCCACAGAGAATCACAGTACGGCTGAGGCTGGAAGGGACCTTCAAGGCTTTTGTGTTTCAACCCCCTGCCATGGGGAGGGAACCTTCTGCTCGAGACCGGCTTGCTCAAAGCCCCATCCAACCCATCCATCAACACTTCCAGGTGTGTGGCATCCACATCTTCGAGCAACCTGCACCCCTTGCACCCCACCCCAGCTGGATCACCCTTGGCTCTGCTGCCTTTTCTGTCCCTATGAGATGCTCCTGGAATCCAGGCAGCAGGCTGGAGGCCACAGAGAAAGGGCTGGGTGTGCCCTCACCTGGGAACTGAAATGCTATTGAAAGCAATGGAAAAATGGGGTTTTCCCTTCCAATCCAGCCATTCCAGGTTTTAATTTCCTTTCTCCAGAGCAAGACACTTTTCTTGAGACTTCACAGCCTCACCAATAGGCAGGAAGACCTATAGATCCTGGGTGAAACACAAAAAAATCACCATTAAATTGCTTGAAGACCAGGTTTTTTGCCCCAAACTAGCACTTCCTTCCCACAGTTCCCTCAAAGCTGCACCATCCCAGATGAGTGCTGCATCCCACCTTTTCTCCAAAGCGCTGTTACGTGGTGTGAGCGTCAGAGCCAGCCTCTCTCCCGATCTCTTCCTCTCCCTCGGAGTCCCTGGGGACAGAGGAGATGGGGTGAGATGTGGGCAGTGGTGCTGATTGCAGCCCCTGCCTAAAGGGAAGTGATCACTTGCTCCAGTGAAGGGCGTTTTTGCACAGAAGAGGAAGAGCAGAGCCCTCAGTAACAGCAAACCCTCCTTTTCCCCATGTCCCCCCCGGCTCTGCAGAGCATCGTGCAGCAGCAGGGATGAATCTCCTTTACGGGGGACCAGGCAGCTCAGCTCCAGTCCCACAAGGAATTGCTGCAGCACAGTTTAGCCTGGATATAAGCTGATTTTATCCAACAATTCTTTTCTTCTTCTTTCTTGTTCCCCAGGAAATAAATAAATCATGCAAGTCTTCCATCACCCGCTCTCCAAGCAGCTGTCCCTGCATCGCGGCCCGTGCTTCCCCTGGGCTTTGGAACTGGGTCAGTGAGCAACATCTAGCACTGGTTGCTTCCCCCTGAATTTCATAGAAAGCAGATATGGCCCCTGGGTGCTTTGGAGTGATTTCAGCACAAATCTCAGCCAGCCTGGGGTGGGCTGGAGGAGCAGGCCGTGCCCAAGCACAACCCTCAGAGGGAGCAGGGAATGTGCCAGCAGCACTTCCCTGCATCCCTCTGCCACACTGGTGCTCATGGCTTTGCATCTTTGCTACCTGGTAGGGAATGGATGTCTTTGAACCTCCATCCCCAGCCAAGCTTGGCTGAAATAAGCCAGCAGGCTCGAAAGCCATCTGGGGGAGCAGGCATGGACACACATGCACAGAGCACACAGCTCTCACTGCCGGGGAAACCAGGCAAAAGAGGGAGCAGCTTCATCCTGTGATTGGGCCCTTGCTCTTCTGGCAGTTTATCCTCTGCCTGGTTAGACCCCACAGTAAAAGGGAATTTGTGCTCAATGGGTTGGGGACCAGACCTTGGGACAGAGCTTGTCTTGTCATAGAGAATGTGGCTGAAACAAGTCCAGGGCCCTCCTTAAGATGCCAAAGCAGCCCTGCAGAGTCCAGAAAGGTGGGTGAAACCCGTCCCTACCTCCAGATACCCAGCTGGCTTTTCCACTTGTGCTCCTTTGCAGTGCTAGAATTTGGGGTCACTTTCAGTAACTCGCTCCAAAATCTGAAGGAAAAGCCAGAGACGCTCTCTGAGTCACTGGCATGTTGTTACCAAGGACACTAAGGTTCCTGATTTTGACGAAGAGATTAATTACATTCTACAAATAGACATTTTATCTGCACTGAGAGCAGCAAGAGCAAGTTCTTTCAGCGTGGCTCATTATGTATCAGCAGGTAGTATTGTGACAGATGTAGGAATGCAGTCGTATTGTCACTGGGGTTTAATCATCAGAAAGCTGTCTTCCCCGGGTCAGCTCCCTGTGAGGATTTGTAATATTTACATAGCACTTGGGGCTGGCTTCTTTATTGCTGGAGTCTGTATTCACTCGTCAGTCTCTCATTATGCATGTGCCAGTATTAATTGCATTTAGAAATGAGATTCTAAAGCAGAAGTGAGAGCTATTTAGACCTCCATTCAGCTTGAAAGACAGCAGCCTTGTGTGTGACAGCTCTCGAGATGTTCTCGTGCTCAGCTCTCTCCCCAGCTGAAAAGCAGGTGTTGGAGAGAGTTGGTGTCAGAGCCACTGTATCAGCACTGCCTTTTGTGCATGCCCAGACATTTATATAACCGACAGGATAATGACTCCGCAGAAGTGGCACAGAATTGACCCTTCTGGTACTGGATTGAAAACAGCCAGGGAGAGAGTGGAGCTGCTCAGCTGCTGTGCAGATATGGGGGGAAAGCGATGCTAAGCCCTTATCTCCTGCAGAAAGAAGAGGGGTGTTCCCTTGCTGGTGGGTTTGGGGGTTATTTATCAGCTTTTCTGTGCCTGCAGCACTTTGGGGCTGTGTTTGTGGCCTTGCTAACGCATTTGAAGTGTTCAGAAATTAGGCTGACACTCGTCTGTGCCTGCCTGCTGCGCGCTGATTGCTCCCGCCTGGAGAAGCAGAGCCGTGTGCCACCGCTGCCGGCTGCCAGCCGTGCCTGGGCAGTGGAAATGAGGAGGTCACGTCCTGCTTCCCGGAGGGAAATAAGCTGGAAAGTTAATCCAGATGATGCCAAGCTACCGGCTCTGTTTTCCCCAGGCTGAAGTGCAGAGGGCCTGTCCTTGCCTTGCAGCACAGCGTGTGGGGTGTTCTCCTGGAGGGAGATCAGCACAGGCACTAAACACTCCCTCTCTCCATGGCCCTGGCTCCCAGTCCCAGGAAAACAACCCCTCTGGGGCCCAGGGGATTCACATCCAGCCTGTCAGGAGGGGGCTGAAAAAAAGCAGTAATGCAAATCCACATTCACTTCCCAAAGTGCCTCCTTTGCTTTGCCATAGTCCAGCGCTGCCCCACCAAGCCTGAGACCTCTCCAAGACCTCTCTGTGGAGGACATCTCACAGACCTGGCTGTTTCCAGCAGGCTCCTTTGTGTGACCTGTGCCCCTTTGGGTGCTCCTGTACTCCCTTGGGTGCTCGGTGCCCTGGGTCCCCCATGCTGGACCAGCACCAAGACCAAACCCCACACTCCACACCAGCAGCGTCTCCACCTCCCCAGACCCAGGAGCAGGCAGTGAGCAGCTCCTGCCAGGACAAGACTGGAGGGAAAGAACATGAGAAAGGCAAACAGAGCAGACATCCATAGCCAGCCCTGGCCCCCAGCCAGGACCTTCCCGTTAAATATCACACAAAACAAAGAATAAATCACTGCTTGCTGAGGAAATCCAAGCACTGGAGCCCAAGGAGTCCCTCTTGACCTTCCTGTCTCTTGACAGCAGGTTAGTCCAGGACAGTGTTCCAGTTTGCTTTTCAACTCCAGCAACCCCACAGTCGAGATGTTGGGAGGAATCCCTTCAAACCTCTCTGTTTGAGATGGTGGCAGCCAGCTCCAGTGGCCAACACTAATCCCACGGCTGAGCACCCCAGCTCTGTGAGGGTGGGCCAAGGACAACCTGCACCATTCCTGGCAGCCCCAAGGTATATAAATAGAAGACAGGGACGTGAAGGAGGTCAAGTGAGCAGGGGATTTCACATAATCTGATCTTGCCTGTGCTGTTCATTTGTGTCCTTTGCCCAGGATGCACGCCCTGCTTCGCACGCGGGGACGTCAGAGGCAGAGGGTTGATCCTGCACCCAGCCAGGTTTATCCCACGGAACATGTGGGCTCCTGACTTTTTCTTCACATGTGCTGTTTCTCAGGGATGTCTTTAATCCAGTGGTCACCCAGAGCAGTGCACATACAGAAAATCCTGGTCTTTGTTGCTGTATGGGGTCCTGGTGCCTGACCAGCCTAAGCCTGGTCCTCTAGCTGGCCAAAATCCCATTGGATCAACACAGGACTGGGGCTCTGGTGCCTCAGGTCTGTTTCTGGTCTTGAGGATGCTGCCTGCCCTTCACCAGGTCCACTGTGCCTTGATCTCCTGTACTGCTTCTGCCCAGTCCCTGGCCAGCAGCACATTTTTCTCTTGCTTCTGCTGCTTTTCTTTTCCAGGACATGAAAGTCTGGAAACAGAATCTCTCCTGGTGTAAAGCTGTCAGTGGAAAGGCTTTGATTTATACCAGCACAGAGCAAGGCAAGTAGATGAACGTCCAAAATAGATCGAGTAGAAAAGCTGTTAATAGCCACTGGTCTTTAATGGTGAGAGCAATTAATCACCAGAAGAACTAATCTAGGAGTGTACGGCTTCTCTATGGGCTGGTGTCTGCATCCAGACCAGGTGCCCGTCTGAAGGCTGCAACGGGGCTTGGAGGAAGTTTTTCCTGGCCATCCAGCTCTGAGTCTCCCTCATGCTCCCAGGTCCAGGCCGTGATGGGAGCTCATTCCAGCTTTTTGCTGCTGGTGCTGGCACCAGCCACAATCTATCCCTATGCTGTGTTGCTGTCTCATTGGCCACACGTTGATGATGATGATGATGATGACGATGATAATGATGATGGTGATGATGATGGTGGTGGTGGTGATGAAGCCAGAACCAGGCTATGGGTCCCCAGTTTAAATGTGGTGGAAGGAGTATTGATCCTTCCTCGAGTGGAGGTAGCCAGGGCAGCACCACATCCCTCCCAACCCCAGCCTTTTCAGCTCCAGGCTCCTTCCTATCTCCTCGTGCACAGATTTGTGCTTTATTCACCGCCTGCTCCTAAGAAGCTGACCCTGCACACTGCTCCCCTGGGCAGGGCTCGTGCTGCAGCTGCATCTGCCTGCCAGGGCAGGGGCACCGGGCTGTCCGTGCACTGCCAGCTCTGGTGCCATCGTTCCAGGTGACTTGTCCCCCAGCCATGAACCTGCCCATTCGTCCTGCAGCTTCCCAAGGGATGGACCTGCAGTCTGCCAGCCTTGCCAATCACCCCTTACCCTCTGCCCAGAGACAGCCTCCACCTCTGCAGCTTGTTTGCTCAGGCACTTAATGAGTGTTTAATTCAGCCAGTGCTGCAGGTAGCATAGGGGCAGCCGGGGCCACAGAGGCCAGGAGATGCCTTCCCTGCTTTGAGCCTTGTTTCTCCCTCCCCTGACTTAATCGGGTCATTAAGTGCCAATTTGACCTCCCCACTTTCAGATGTCTCCAGTCTCCACCGGTAAATAGATTTGCGCGTCTCCAGCGGAAACCTCCCGAGCTGAGCCTGCTGTTGGAGCAGGCGCTGCACAGCGAGCGAGGGCGATGCTCGGGCTCGCCGTGAGCGCGGCCCCGCTGCCGCCGAGCTGAAGCCAAGCGAGTGCCGAACGGGAGCGAGACTCCCTCCCAAAAGACACGGGGAGCTGCGGGTAGCGGAAGCCGCAGCCGCCGGCACCGTGCCCGTGGCGCAGCGGGGCCGCACCGAGCAGGAGGTGACCCTGCCCTCCTGTCGCAGCTTTGTCACTGCCTCGGTGTGGGATTGCAGCAAGTCCCTTCCCATCTGCTCCCTGCCTTCTCCTCGGAGCCAGCGTGAGTGTGAGCGTGTGCGTGAACACGGAGCACAGCGCAACAGGCTGCGGGGTGGCGGCTGCCGGCTCTCCTCAGAGCCAGCATTCAGCTGATGCTCTCGGGCATTCCTCATACCCAGACACTCACCCAACCTCCCGGGACCCCAGGGATGGAGCGGGACCTCCCCAGGGCCGTTTTACACCAGCTGGGTGTCAACGGCAGCCTGGTGATGTCCCCACAGATGAGATCACTGCTCATTACTCCCAAGCTGAGGCATGAAGACAGTCAGGCTGCCAGGCTGCAGGTTCTGGACTGCTCCGTTTGGGAAACACCTTGATCAGTGCATGTAAAAGCATCCCGGTGGTTCGTCCCCAGCCCTTTGCACGACACAAACAGGAGGACCAATCCTGCACTTCCTCCTTGCTGGCACTGGTGCATGGCAGAGGAGGTGACAGCACATCACAGAAGGCTCCTCTGTGCCCAGCTCAAGCAAATGTCTCCTGGTGTCCCCCAGAGAACCAAAACCAGAAGGAACCCAAATATCTCCATGGATACGGCATAGGTTGAGGAGCGAGATCCTCCACCCCAGGGCCACCCCTCACCCTCCCATCCCCAGCCCCAGGGCCCTGAGGGTTCAGAGGGGGACAGGAGAGGACGTACGGTTCGACTTTGTTGCAGAAGCGGCGCCGCAGCAGGAGGACCAGTGGACCCAGGATGAGGATGGTGGTGCACATGGCGCTTCCTCCATCACCACCAGCGCCCACAGCCCTTCACATCCCTCCCGGAGGCACTGCTCGCTCCAGGGCTGTCACCCGTGCCTGGCTGGCCTGTCACCCCGGCTCATGGGCACCTCTCCCCAGCAGCCACCTGAAAGCTCTCAGGGAAGGTTTTAGGAGGAATTAAGGCAGGATTGGATGTAATTAAGAGGCAGCAAATGAGGGCGCTCTCCTCTGACCTCTGGATGGGAGGGACCCCGGAGCTGGTCTGTAACACCTTAAGCATTGAATTGGTTTTGGTGTGTGGTGCTCCTGCCCTGGCTGGTCCCAGCCCTGCACTTTGGCCAGGTGGGTGCTGGGGGCGACGTGTCATGGACCAGGCCAGTTCCCACCTCACCCACCCCATGGCCCCCCCCGCCTGTCTTCCTGCCCCCACCAGCCCCACACCACCAGGGCTGGATCCTCCCCTCTGCTCCCCCCATTCCCGTGTGCCTCCCTCCCCTCTTTGCCCACCTTCCCCCTGCTCCTCTCTTTCCCTCCAGCTCCTCCATCCCTCCTCCTGCCAGACTTGCCTCAACCCACTCCCCCCCTTCCTGGCTCCAGTAATCTGACAGGCTCAGACCTGCCTATAATTCCCCGTGGACTCGTCTCAGCCAGCTGATCCCAAGACCTTGTCTGCATCCTTCCCTCACCCGGGCTGGGTTTGCCTCCTCATCCCTGCTCTCCCATGGCTCAGCAGCACTCACACCTTTCTTCACAGAGCTGCTCTCCCCCAGATCTCCTTGCCCATCCCATTCTCTTGCTGGGGAAGCCTTTCCCTCCACTGTAAGCTACATGGGCAGTGAATCGCCCTCACACATCTTGTCCCTGCTCAGCCCTTTGCAAAGCAGAACATGTTCTGGAGCAACTTTGTGGGTTTAGGTTAAAGAGAATGACTGGGAAAGCACCTCTGCAAGAGGGGCAGGCGGAAGACAGCTGTGTGCCATGCAGATGTGTGGACACACACATGGGGCTCAATGGTGGTGATGGTGCTGACCTGGAGAGGAGCCCCAGAGCAGACAGGGACCTGCAGACACTGGCTGTGGGGTTTTGCCATGAGGTTCCTCCAGTGAATGCTCCCTGCATGTCCCACATGGACATCATGGCAATGGGCTCTGATCCATGGAGTCTAACACTGCTGCTCATCAGAGTTGGGATGTGTCTCCTTTTGGGGCTGTGCACACAACCCTGAGGGTTCTCCCCATGCCCCAGCTCCATTTTGGCCCCAGGGCATGAGACAGGGGCTGACATGGCCTCTGGAGGACAGCTGAGAAAAGCCCCAATCTGGGCATTCCCATAACTCAGACAGAAAACAGCTTCCTCCTCCAAAACAGTTTGGAAGTCAGGACCAAATCCAAGCAACCTAGATGGGTCCGGGTTCAGTGAGTGGTTGGGTCTGAAAGAAAGCAAAACTGAGCTTTCCAGGAAGCCTGGCTTTCCATCCCCATCCAGCCACAGATGGAGATGCCCCCTAAGCCCATCCATGGCAGGGGCCTGGGACAGCTCTGGTTAATCCTCTCCTGGTGGACATGTCCTCTCAAAGTACTCCAAGCCTTGCAAACAACAGTCTCAAGCAGCACTTGAAATGTCAGTAAAACCAAATTCCTCCAAGGCTATCCAGTAAACAGTCCCCATTCCTGAACTTAGGGGTCGGCCGGGAGCAAAGGGGATGGATCCGGCCTCGTTACTGGCACCGGCAGGATGGGAAACCTTTGTGAGAGTGGTGGAAGAAACATCCCAAGCGTGTCCTGCGGCCAGATGGAGACAAGAGTGAATAATTCCTTCCTGAGCGTAAGTCAGGCCGGCCGGAGGGTGCGGAGCTGCCTTATGCAAGGCACCGGGGAGCGCGCGGGGCGGCCAAGCTCCCTGCCCTGGCCTGGCCAGGGAGCACGCTGAGCCCCCAGGAGCACGGTCCGGTATGCTGGGAAGTCACTTCAGCCAAACAAACAGCAGCTTCTGGCTGAGCTGGAGCCCCAGAGGCTGGAAGGACCTTCTTTTCCCTGGCAGCCGGCAGCCTGGCTTTCGTAATCCCTGGGAGGACGGTGCTGCTTGTGAACTCTTCTCCCCTCACCGAGACCCAGCCAGGCGGGCACCAGCAAAGCCCCCATTCTTGCACCCCAGGTGCTGCTTGAGGCCCTGAGCTCACTCCTTCAGGGACTTGTTTATACCCCCACAGCCCTCCCTAACCAAACAGGGCACTGTCACTCAGGCTGCCCCAACATCCCTCTGTGGGCACGAGCCCCGGGTGCCCCCCGAGGGCAAAAGGGAGCCTGGTGCGGGGGGCAGTGCCTGAGTGCTGGACCCTGCACTCGCTTGGGTGACCTCTGCGATGCAGAACACATCTTCTGGAATCGATTGGCTTTGGCACTGAGGTCATCGGGTGACCTTGGCAGCCAAAACTCGCCCCATGCGGGGACGTATCACCTCCGAACACTCCTGATTGATGCTGAGAGGTGCTCGGTTCAAAGGCAAGGTAATGTGAGCAGATTAGTTAATGCTTCTTGCCCCGGCCCTTGGGAGCAGGGCTGGAATGACAGGGCAGACTTAATGGGTTTTGAAGGCTTTTCTTTTTAAGATATGAATCAATGAAGCTGTACAAGGAGCATGGATAATGTGATCGGAATAAGAATCAGGGCTTGGCTTTGAACGAGAGCGAAGTCCCTGACGGTGTTTACTTCATGTCCTGGCACCAAATGTGAGATGACATGAATATATTAGCTTGCTGGCTTTCCTGAGCAACCCCTGCCATGCCCAGACCAGCTTCAGGAAGGAAAAGAGCAGCAAAGAGAATGAGTTTGGAAGTGTGGACTTGTTTCCCAATAACCCTGTCACCCTCGCTTACCTCTGAAGGGTCTGGCTCTGACAGGGGCTGTGCTCCAGGGGGCAAGAGCTGGGCACAGGGGGTAAAGGGGAAGGTGGTGACACCGGAGGCTGTTCAGGATCTGTGGAAGTTTACCAGCTGGCTAATGCCTTGTCCATGAAGCCCTGTGGTGCTGGATCTGTCATCTGCTTCCTGAGTGTCTCTTGCTTCATCTCTCCCAGTTGCATCACAAGGTTTCAGTTTCCTCAAATCCCAGGGTGGGACTGGGAGTTTTTGCAACATTCCCAGTCCAGGAACAGGTCGGTCTGGGTTGGAAATGCTCTCCAGGGTTGTCTTGGCACCATCTCACCCTGCCCTGCCCTGCCTTGCCCGGTCCTGCTCTGCCTTGCCCAGTCCTGACTGAGAGCCCTGGGCAGTGCCAGCCCCACTCCCAGGGCTCCTCTCTTCCCATTCCCCTGGATTTCCTGATCTTTGGGGGTTTTCAGATTGTGTGGGTTGGTAGGGATTTTTTGGGGAGGAATCCAGAAAAGCTGACGTAAGGTTTAAGGTCTTGGGGAGGTGGTGCTGTCCCCACCACACCCACTGCCTCTACTCAGCCTGCTGCTGCCCAGGGACTTCATCCCATACTCCCTGCCCAGGCATCACCTCAGGGCTGCTGCTGTCCCAGCCCCCAGCATCCCACACCTTCCAGCTCACACACGTGGGGGTGCTGAGCTGAGGTTGGAGTGGCCGCAGGGTTTGGGGTCCCCTCTGGGAGCTGGGGGCTCGGGGCAGGGTCCCACTGGAAGGTTTGCTCTGGTGGCATCTCAGTCTCTGCACAAAGCCACAATTGTTGGACTCGGACCCAGAGCAGAGGAACTCCTCGGACCCCAGAGCAGAGGAACCCTGTTCCATGCCAGAAGGGGCTGGTTTGGTTTGAGCACATTCCCCACAGCTCAGGCAGCACCTCCTGCAGTCAGGATTCCATCAGCAGAGGAAAGTCTGCTCCAGCTTTGCCCCTCACCACAGCCCGGGCATCACAGAGCTGCCCAGGGCTGGGAGGGGACAGCAGCTCCCCTCATTGTCACTTCCCTGGCACATCTCTTCCCAGCCAAGCTGGAGACATGGAACTGGGGAAATCCCAGTTTCTCAGGTCTTTCCCAGTGAATTGGTGACCAAGCCTCCCAGCAATGTGGACAATGACTGTGTGGTTAAACTGGGATCATCCCCGCCTTGGGATGGAGATTCAGGCAGCAATCCAACCCCAACTGGATCTGGGGGGGTCCTGCTGGCTGCAGCCCCTTTTGTCCTCCAGCCTGATCCTGCAGAGGTGGCTCAGACCTCAGGCATTGCCAGCACAGAGCTGGAGCATCAGGACTGAACACGGATCTCCTGGGATCAGAGAAGCTGGGGGAAGGAAACCTGTGGTAAGAACAGAGCATTTATACAGGCTTTAGGCTAAATCCTTCCCTCCCTGGGCTGCAGCACTGCAAAGCCATTTCCTAAAGTCTTGTTATTCCTTTTCAGGCCAGGACTTTGCAGTTGGCAGCAGGGCTGGATTAGGAAAGGGGAGAGAGAGGCCTGGCATGCTGAGGGCATTGCTGGGTGAGCTGGGCTGGCAACCAGAGGCTTTCCTTCAGCAAAGGTCAGGGTGACAAGTCCAATATCTCTGGGTCAGATACTGCAGCAGCCCGGAGTGGCTCTGGGAGGAGAATGAAGGAGGAGCACCTAACCTGGCATGCACCAGGCTGGTGCCTTCAGCCTTATTCCACTCAGAATCCCAGGACTGCTCCTGTTCTGGCCAGGTTAGTGTCTTGAGGGTCTGGAGAAGGGGTCCTCGCTGCACCCCTGGAATCCCACCAGCATCAAGGCCTCGGGGCAACTCCTGAAGCTCCTTCCCAAAGCACTCCCTGATGGAACTCATGTGGTGCCTTCCTGGGGCCACCCCAAGTAATGGTGTCTGTCAGAAGGCCCCAGGGAGCTGACATTGCAGGGGACACAAGAAGTGACCTGTTATTCTCCAGGAGCCAAATAACAAGGCTGTCCCCATGCACCAGGAAGGGTGGACTCAGTCCTGAAGGTCTGGATTTGGGGTGTCTGCCTTCACCCCAGGGCCAGTGGAGAAGTCAAAGGTGGGGATCTGCCATCATCCACATCCCACATGCTGTGGAGCTGAAGTCTTGGGGCTTTTTGCCTTCACCTCCCACTCAAAGACTAGGAGCCAAGTACATTTCTCAGTGCACCCAGCATATGAGAGGAGGAGAGGCAACGTGGGAGGGCAAGGGCGGAGTGGGAGAAGCCGTCGGCAGGTGGGTACAGACCCCTCAGGAACATGGCATGCCACAGGGAGAGGCTTGGAGGGCTTGGAAACCCATCCTCACCTTCTGCAGCTGGGATGGAGGATGGCCTGAACAAGCACTTGATCTCTTCCTGCTGTGCAGAAGCTCTGGGAGAAGCAGGCTCAGGCTCAGCAGGGACAGGGTGCCGCAGTGTCACGCCACCATGGGGACAAATCCACAGGAAGGAAGTGGAAAGCGGGAGGGCTGTGATGCTTGGGTGGTGAGGGGAGAGGGATCTGTGTATTGAATCAGGGTCTGAGAGAGATGGATTGATTTCTTCAATAAGGATTATGTGGGCTGACCCCATCTCAGTCTCTGCTCTGGCCATGGGGACCAAGTTGTCTGTCCCCCTCGCTGAGCCCCGTGGCCCCGGAGTGCCGTGTCTGAGCAGCAGGCACTGTGCTGAGCTCCCCTCCGGGCCAGCAGGCAGCAATGGTGTCACGGCAGCATCTTTCTCCTTCTGGAACAAGTCGCCTCCTAACCCCAAGCCCTTGAGAGCAACAGTCATGGGAAACCATGGAAACGAGTGGCAGGCACGTGACAGCGTGTGCCTGCACTCCTGCCCTTGATTTATGTCCCACGCCTGGGACGAGACGCAGAAATGCAGGGCTGTTGGGATCATTTGGGATTTTGAGGCGGCGGAGAATCACCACCACAGCTTTACTGCCCACCTCCCGTTCGTGGAGCAGGATGGCACCCGGGAACAGGGCTGGGCTCATGCCAGGGCCAGACCTGGCGAGCCCAGAGAGAGAAGCAGAAACCTGGAAAAGGCTGGGGGATTTCTCACTTACTTTTCTAATATTTTCTAATATTTTAATATTTCTAAGTGGAGACTTTTGAGCCCAAACCCTTCGGCTCCTGGTAGAGAAAAGGCACCTGCAGCACCCAGGAACCAGGGGCCAGGCTGTGAGCCCGGGGTGGTCTGGGCCACCAGGCACAAAAGCATCGAAGATCCCTTTTCTTTAAACACACAGCAAGTGATAACCAACGCCCCACCCAGATCATCCCCCCAGGGCTCATATTGGTCAGAATTTGATTTTTCCCCTTTTGAAAGCACTTGCACTGCATTGCAGTTCTGCTCTGGGTTTAAGCTGGGTGTCTCTGGGTTTAAGCTAAGTCTAAAGCACCTCTTCCCTGCACCTCAAGGGAAGGTGATAAGCCTGGCTGTGCCATCCCGGGTCCAGAGGGGTTTCTCTGCTTCCTGGTGGCCACCTGGGGACATTGTAGTTAATGTTTGAGCCGGGGCTCATGGCTGCTCATCCCAGTGGCTGACGGGCACAAGGCAAATCCAAACCTGGTGAAAATCTGATGATTCAGCAGCTGCTGCTGGTGTTATTGAACGATTCCTGACCTCTGGCCGGGTCAGGATGGCCACACTGCTCTGTTGTCAGTCTGGTGGTGGGTTCAGCAGCTCGCAGCTGAGCTTCGCACTCGAGCCGAGGGGTTCACGGATGCGTGGGGCTCCCGGTCTGTCCCAGCACAAATTCCCTGGGGACCCGCAGTGGGGGATCTGCGGGCAGCATGTTCTCCACCAGCTCTCATCAGCTCTGCAAGAGCAAATCTGCTGACACCACCAGTCTGGCGGCTGCTAATGGGGAGGTGGCCGAGGCTGGTTTGGAGGAGAAACACAGCAAAAAGCCTCGACAGCTCTGCAATAACAAAGCTCCAGCCCCTCCAGGGGCGCAGCCACCCCCCAGGCTGTCAGAGCGGCACCCGCAGCCCGTCTGTCCGTCTGTCTGCCCGTCTGCCCTGGCGGGGTGCGCGGCGGCTGCGGGAGGCGGCGGGGCTCACCCGCTGCTTCGCTTGTCTCCGATCCCCCTCTGGGGGACTCGCGGTTATTACAAGGCTCCGTAGGATTTTCCTGCTCTCTGTGCTGTGGCTTTAACATGCCGGATTGCCAGGGAGCTGGGAACGGCATTTGGGTAAAAAGCAGCCCCAAAAGCACACCCACGAAGGCGGCGGGAAGCCTGGAGTGGAGGTGTTCCCTGCCAAGGCGCTGCCAGCAGCGATGCAATCGCCGAGTGACAATAATACCTTCATTTCAGCAGCGCCTTAACTCTGCATCCCTTTCAGGCGGGTCTTGCCATAAGAAGGGAGAGCGAATTCCCAGCATTAAAAAGTCCCTATGGGACAGACCACGATCTCTTTTGGGGGGCAGAGGGATTCTCGCGGTGGGGGCGCCTCCTGCTCCCCTCTAGACCCGATTCCCTTCGCAGCCCAAGAATTGGAGGTGAACGAGGGTCTGTCCTTCCGAACAGCACCTCATGCAAAATCAGGGAGCGCGAAGAGGAGAGCCGGGGCAGAACTCGGAGCAGCCAGCGATTGGGCTAACTTTAACTCAGCACTCAGGATTCTGAATTTCCTCCAAGCTGTTTACAAAGGGCTGGAAAAAAAACTTCCAGCACTACCTCCCCCCGCCAGCACCGTCCTGATGTTGCCCAGAACATCTCTCTCATCCCTCCCTTTCGGGGAGGAAAAAAAAAAAAAAAAGGAAAGGAGGGAGGAGTGGGAGAGAGGAGGAGAGAGGGAGAAAGTGAGCTCACGTTCACACATTGGTGAAGAGGCTGGTCTTGCAATGCCTTTGAATATTTTACTTTTAGGCAGTTCCTCATCAGTCAGCCACACACATCCGAGGCGAGCTGAAGCTAACTACAGCCATGGACAGCACTAGGAGATCTCAAATCTAATCTCACGCATCATTCCTCCGGGATATTTTTTGAATTCCATATCTAAACACGCCGACAGGCAGCTGCACTCACACACACGCGCACACACACACACACATCCATCCACATCCACACGTCGCAGAGCTGCCAAGCAAACACCTTGTCTCCTCTCGCAGGATATACCCGCTCACACACATCTCTCTTTATCTCCTCCTGGCTTCCCGGAGGATCCTGCCGGCTGTTTTTCATGGAGAAAGTCCAGGGAGAAATGGAGATTGAGAGATGGGAAAGAAGTGAAGAGATTTCAGACGCAGAAAAAAAGGTTATTCAAGAGATATGGAGCAGAGTATATGCAAACTGCGAGGACGTTGGGGTCTCCATACTCATCAGGTATTTAAAAAACAAACCAAAAAAGAAAGGAAGCAGCAAATCCAACTGAATCTCTTTATAGCTGAGAAAGAGGCAGAACAATATATAGAACTGAGTGGAGATGAATGACAGCGAGTGGGGAGCTGGCTGGGTGTATTTGCTGCCTGGGAGCAGGGAGGGATTCACAGCGCTCCTCGGATTCCCACACCTTTGAGCCGGGTGGCAGCGGTGGGGGGAGCCTGGCCGGGGACTTTGGGGGACGCTGCTTCCATGCAAAGGTCACCTTAACCTGCTGCCGGGGCTTGGGGGG